>CM060869.1:8847571-8966579 GCA_030737845.1 Acorus calamus | reverse complement strand
CCTCAATGGGCCAAGCGTCACATGTCTAGTAGAAAGGACCCGTTCTTACCTCTGTGTGCAGCCGGCTGTAGCTCAAAAAGGAGAACCCTCAATTTCCCTAGCGAGGTGATCAACCGAAACATCAACTTTTTCTACTTTCTGATAAAGCAGATGGCAATCACAACAATCTCGTCTTTCTGAGAAACTGTCGAGTGGCTCTGAAATGACTCTCTGGGCGGTGATCTGGTTAGTCGCATGACGGGTCAGAACCAAGTTTGAAGAACCCCCAAATTCCAATACCGACTACATAGAGATCCTCAACCCCATCACCGACACCTACGAAAGACACCTCGACAACAAGATCGGGTACGTGTGGGGGGACGCCATGCCCGTCTCATGGACGCTCAAGATCTACTCCTCCAAATACAATGTGATCCACACGTCGAATATGGTCTACGACGAGGTTCATATAGAGATCATCCCATAGGAGCAAGAGAAGTCCACCTCAACAAGGGCATCCCACACTTCATTTGCAAGTACCTCCGCATCTTCTCCTTCTCCAAACCCTTCTTGAGTCTCACCAACGCATCGATCGAAATCCGCCTCCTGTAGCCGTCATCCGTGTTGTTTGCGATGTTCGCATCACCATCCGCTTCGCGTTTCTTCTTCTTCTCCTCCTCCTCCTCCTTCTTCTTCTTCTTCTTCTTATCTGTCCGAGCATCTCTCGTCGTGCGTTGTCCATGTCGCACCCCATCCATGATGTCCACACAGTTTGCGCCGCGTCACTTTTTCTTCTTCGTCTGCGTGCCTCTTGTTGCGTGTCGTCCTCACCCCCATCCGCGTTGGTTCTCTTCTACCTCTTTGTCCGTGTCACATTTCTTCTTCTTCTCCCTCCGTGCGCCTCTTGTTACGCGCCGTCGCACACTGTCTGCATCGCGTCTCATCCGCGCCGTTCACACATCCACACATGTCTGCCAATCAACAAGTTTGTACAAACTCTAAGGGTTCTACCCTTCAGAGTTTGGAAGGGGGTGTTAAAAAGCTCATTATTATTTGCAGTGTTACAGAAAGGCTTCAATAAGCTTCACCATTAGCGTTTGTAATTTGTAGAACAGCTTCGATACACTTCGCCATCAGCATTTGTAATTTGCAAAAAGACTTCGATACTCTTCGCCATCAGCATTTGCAGTTTGTAATAATGTTTCATTTTTTTGATGATTTGAGATATTTATTATCATGTAATCATTTTTATGTAAACTCTAAGGACCTGTCTGGTCTGAGAATAAGTGAAAATTAATCGGAATAACCTCAAAATGGATGTTTAAAAGGCTGGAATTAATGAGAATATGCATGTCCGAATTAACAGGTATAAAGTGGTATATGAATTTCAGCCAACCCCTAGAATTAAATTATTCCAAATTATGCAACCCAAAGAATATATGGACTCACTGTCAAATAAATGTAATCACCTCTTATAAATCAATTGTCATCATTTTTCACGTTTTATAAATTTTTATATATATCTTATTCATATTTTATCCAAACGTTAAAATTTTTATTATTATGTTTTCTACCGAGAATAATTCAACACATCATCAAATCATTTTTTCCTTATTTGTACTAGAATAATCATAAACCACATAATTAACTTAATTCTCTATCCAAACGAAGCTTAAAGACATTATCTTTTAGAGCTTGAGCGGGGTGTTAAATTACATATTAATTTATTATTATATTAGTTTGTTAGTATGTCACACGTGTAACAATGTTATGTACTATTATATAAAAAAACTAAAGTCTCTCTCTAATAAAAAAAAAAAGAGTTTCATTATTATTTTTCTATCTTATTCTAACAATATTTAATCTAAACAAATCCCCAAACTGAAAAATACACCAACACGCTCCATACAATGCATTATTGAACCGGCTTGTTCACACATATTTAAATAGCTTTTAATTCACCAAATTTAATATAAGGGTTTTTTATTTTTTAGTACTTGTAAACTATATAATTTAGTAATCGATCACTCCCTTTTTCATATTTCAATTTAAGTCTCTATATTTAAATAATATGTTTCTTATTAGTATCTGGGTGGGACTTATCCCTAAATTATTTGATTTTTTTTAATCCTTTAGGAAGACTAAAAAGAACAAATTTTTTAAATCTGGAGATTTAAACCAAAATATTAAAAAGGAAGGTATCGATCACTAAATTATATAATTTTTTAGATTTAAAAATAAAAAAATCCTTAATAAAAATGGTTGCAACGACCAAATCTTTAACACCGGGAGAGGGCGAGCGACGACGATGGACAATGTTTAATGACACGACCCCAAAAAATCAGCTAGGGTTTCCAAGTCACAAAGAAGGAGAGGTGAAGAAAGTTGGTGCTGATGAGTGGATGAGCAGGGACGGGTTGGGTGGAAAAGTTACTGCGATGGGATGTTCTTAGTGACACGTGTCAGCAGATGAGTGTGCTGCGGGCTTGATTGGACGGTCACGGTTAAAGCATAAAAGTGTTTTTATTGGATGGTCTAGATTTAATCAGATTCAAGGAATCCACCAATCAGATGGCTGTGGTTTAATATGGGTTTATGGTTGGGTTGTGTAAATTGATGTGAGAAATTTTTCAAAATGACATTTAGGCGTATTTTATTTCTCTAGCATAGATAAATTTTGATAAGTGTAGGCGCCAAATTTTTCGACTACGGATAGTGGGCTGAATAACTAAACCCATTCGATCCAAGCCGATCGAGCGACGGTCCTCCAGGTCCAAGCCCAATTTGACGAGCATCCTCGACCCAACAGCACGACGGCCCAACCAATCTCAAACGCAAATGGGCCCGGCCCGGAAACCCGATGTTGACCATGTCAGTATCAAATCCATTCAGTGGCTGAGGTAATCCATATGAATCTTAAGCAAATATGGGTCATTATCAACGTTGATCCTTTATTAATGACCAATGATACCAAACAGATTACCGGATCAGGTCATTATTGACTCAATCCATCAAATCTCCATCAAAGATGGATTTTCATAATTAAATATATCTAACCATATCACCTATTGATTCCTCATTGATGGCTAAATGATATATCAGCCGTCTGATGCAATGAGGAAGATCAGAAACTCTAATCCCATTCCCCCACTATAAATAGGGGCAATGGCAGACTAACATATATGCACAATTTCCTTTACATAAATTATTATTCGGTCATTATACTGACTTGAGCGTCGGAAGGGCTTCTGCAGGACCCCCACCTCCCGGTGTGATCGACGTTCAGAGGCTGCTGACCGGCGGGACGAAGACTACTTTGGGCGGAAGAGAACGGGAGGGGTCGAGTCTGATTACCCGAATCCGGTACGCAGGATTTTGCCCCTCCAATTTGGCGCCATCTGTGAGACACGAACGAAAAGCCTAGCTCTTTGTCATGCTTCCCAAGAGAAGTCCCCCGCTCACATCGTTGTCGGCCAGTATGTCAGCGGCCAACCAGTCAACCCTTCCCGATGTCATCGAGGGAAGCAAGCCCAATCCCGAAGCCATCGCGTTGCAGCAGATCTGCGATGAGGCCCTCATCCGTGCTGAGCGTGTGGAAAAGCGGATCAAAGAGTTGATCCGAACGATCGAGGTGACTCAGGAAGAAAACAACCGCCTCAGGGCCGAACGAGGGAATCCTAATTTCCCTAGCCAGCACTGACCTACCTCTCCAATACCGAACGACCATCAGCAAACAAACGAGCGTGTCCCGAGGAAAGAGCACCCCGAACAACCGGCTGTCTCGTCAAATGCAGCCGCGCCTTCCAAGCGTCCTCGAGAAGAGGATCACATTTGGCTGGACAGGCAGAACAACGTGATGAAGGAGGTCGACCGACGTACACCGGCCGACATCGTCATACAGACAGCGCACCTGATCAACAACTCCCCTTTCGTTGATGAGATCGTCCACGCTCCCACACCAGATAAGTTCACCCCTCCGAAATTCAAATTGTTTGAAGGGAAGTCAGATCCCACTGAACATATTTTTTATTACCAGCAGCTCATGTCCCTGGATGCAGGGGATGACACATTGCTGTGCAAGGTCTTCACGCAAAGTCTCGGGGGGCAGACCCTGACTTGGTTTCAAAAACTCCCCGCCGGCTCCATCAGCAGCTTCAAGGGTCTCTGCGAGGCGTTCATCACCGGCCGACATCGTCATACAGACAGCGCACCTGATCAACAACTCCCCTTTCGTTGATGAGATCGTCCACGCTCCCACACCAGATAAGTTCACCCCTCCGAAATTCAAATTGTTTGAAGGGAAGTCAGATCCCACTGAACATATTTTTTATTACCAGCAGCTCATGTCCCTGGATGCAGGGGATGACACATTGCTGTGCAAGGTCTTCACGCAAAGTCTCGGGGGGCAGACCCTGACTTGGTTTCAAAAACTCCCCGCCGGCTCCATCAGCAGCTTCAAGGGTCTCTGCGAGGCGTTCATCAGTCATTACATCTGTCATTGCAAGCCCAAGAGGGATGTTGCGAGCCTGTTCGGGATAAAACAAGCCGAAGGAGAACGCCTCCGGAACTACCTCACGCGCGTCGAGATGACTCAAATCGAGGTGTGCGATCCTCAAACCACGGCCATGGATTTCCGTGGCGGCCTCCTCCTTGCGGGGCATCTCTATGAGTCCCTGGTCCGGAAACCACCTACTAATATGGTGAATGTCCTTTCCCGCGCGGAAAGGTTCATCTGCCTTGAAGACGACGTCTCGTTCGCAACGTGTAAGGCGATGACTGTCGTGACCGTCGCGTCGCCACGCGTAAGGCGACGACTGTCGTGACTCTCTTCATATTTCAATTTTAGTCCCTGTATTTAAATAATAGGTTGCTTATTAGTCCTTGGGCGAGACTTATCCTTAAATTATTTGATTTAAATCCTTTAGAGATACTAAAAGGAACATATCTTTTAAATCTGGAGACTTAAACTAAAATATTAAAAAGTGAAAGATCGATCACTATATTATATAATTTTGGGGATTTAAAAATAAGAAACCATGGTTACAACGACCAAATCTTTAACACCGGGAGAGGGCGAGCGACGACGATGGACAATGTTTAATGACATCGACCCCAAAAAATCAGCTAGGGTTTCCAAGTCACAAAGAAAGAGAGGTGAAGAAAGTTGGTGCTGATGAGTGGATGAGCAGGGACGGGTTGGGTGGAAAAGTTACTGCGATGGGATGCTCTCAGTGACACGTGTCAGCAGATGAGTGTGCTGCGGGTTTGATTGGACGGTCACAGTTAAAGCATAAAAGTGTTTTTATTGGATGGTCTAGATTTAATCAGATTCAACGAATCCACCAATCAGATGGCTGTGGTTTCATATGGGTTTATGGTTGGGTTGTGTTAATTGATGTGAAATTTTTGAAAATGACATTTAGGCGTATTTTATTTCTCTAGCATAGATAAATTTTGATAAGTAATTTCAGTATTTTCTTATAATAGTTATCAGGTCTTCTCTTAGTTTATCCATGCATAGCTATCAAAGTTTAATGTAGTAAAACAAACAACTTTTTTTTTTGCTATTATCTTGTATCCCTCACTATTCTCTACTCATGTTCCACCCCAAATGGGAGGTAAGTTTCCATTTGGTAGTAACATAAGCTATTACGGAATAAATAACTATTCCAATATAGATTATTATACTGAAGAATTAAGACCTTTTATATTTGATTGTGTTTTTGTTATTTTTATTAGAAAATTTAATAATTAATGAATTTTTTTGGGTATAATTCATCAAGAATTTAGTTGTGGATAAAAAAGTGAATAAAACATGCAATAATAATTTATAAAATGCCAAAAAATGATTAGTCATGTGGACCCCTAATTTATATATGTTGTGAGATTTCTTGTATTTTAGTATGAAGGGCATGTTCACGAAGGCCAAGGGTCGGGCCAATAGGAAAGGGCGCACAGAGTTATTCAACCCACCCCTCTCCAAACAAAATATGATTTTTTTAAAAGGTGAATCCACCTCGACCCATTCGACTTTGTAAAGTCATCCATTATGTCACAGATCGACATCACAGAGTCGAACTGGTTATAAAGACCTAAAGCTCTCTCTCTGACCCGTTTGACTTTGTGTAATCATCTAATCCATACGTGTCGCGAAGGTTAAGTCACTCCAGGTCAATGAATACAGTTCGGGAAGTCTGATCGCGAAGTCTACTCGTATGCATTACTCAAAAAACACGTCAGTGTTGATCACTTCAACGACCAGGTATCTCAGTATAGCATACAGCGTGGGCAGCTCTTCATTGCTCATCTCTTGAAAACCACGCGAGTGGTCAGAATAGCCTAAGCGATATCCACTGGCGAAGTCCAAAAAATGATCTGCTTCATCACCCTCGCAAGCTTCGAGAAGAGAGCGCAACTGATGATCTATGGAGACAGCGGCGGCACAAACTGAGGCTTGTAAGTTCCTCGAAGGATGACTGGAGGGGAGAAGGACCCCGTGCAAGCGTTCTTTAGGCGTAGGAGCAGCATCTGCCCCAACACCCAAGTCCACAGGCGACATTGTTGGGGGAGGGTCAATCTCCATACGGCGAGGGCTAAGGGCAATGCCCTTACCATCAACAGGCACCGCAGAAGACGGAAAGGATTGAGAAGAAGAGGAAGAAGTAGAAGCGGAAGAGGAGGATGATCGAACGGCGAGGAATGGAGTTGGTGAGTCAAGAGAAGGCGGCCTCGACGTTAGATCCACCGGTTGGGCAGTGGAACATGATCTAGAACCCAACCGAAGGAGCCTTGGAGAGCGCCGCCTCGCTCCAAGATGCAGTCCGGAAGAAGGATGAACCGAACCCTGACCCCCCAACGGCTCAACCACACCGGCAGGAGAGGTTGCAACCGGAGGAGCTCGTCTCGGTTCCTCCAACCCGAGAAGCACCCACCACGATCGATCAGGATACTCCATCGCTCGGGAGATGGCGTCCATATTCACCTCCTCGACCTCCGGCCTGGGGGCATCCACCATCGATCTCCGGGGACGACACAAGTGGCGTTGGGAGATATCCCAACCAACCGGCATCCATGGACCCCAAACCAGAACCCGACGGCCCTCCCAGTCATAAATATCCCCCCCGGGACATGCCGAGTACCAGTTCTGGTGCCCCAGCACGACAGGAGACATAAAAAGACGGAGAGCGCCTCGAAATCGAGCTCTTGATCTGGTAAATCCACCGGATCTCCGACAGGCTCAACTCAGCCCCCGTCATCTTCCCCAACTCAACCACGCACATCAGGATGCGGTATACGTTGGGGACGATCAAGATAGGTGAAGACAAAAAAAGTTAAGAAATTTGGCTATCAAGCGTGGTATGGGTAGAGAAAAGACCTCCATCCTTGCAATAACTTGGATGAAGGAGGACAGAGTCAAGAGAAAGGGTGGGGATCTCATCCTTAGACAACTCATCAATTGAGAAGACAGAAGAAATCCCCAACTCCTTGTGAAGGTCTGAGACAGGAGCAGTGCCCGCCATTGTCAGGGGGAACAAAAGCTTCAAAAGGCAGAAGACGAGGTGGGATAAGAAATGCTTCCCGCTTCAGCCTATAAATAGGGCATAGGCGACGCTTCGAAAAGATGGCGGCAATAATTCGCTGCGGATACTGAGGGATAATCAATGCTTTGAAAAAGGTGTTTTCACGAAACCCTAAAGGGCGCCGACGTTTGGGTAATCAAATAATGACGTGGGAAGCCACGCGGCATTAAGAGCTGACTTGACAAATCAGTTGCTAAATCTGCAACAGAGCAGAGAATCCCAAGGGGTCAGGCGACCAGATCTTTGACTCCCGAAGAAGGATGAAAGGCGACCGTATTTCCTCATATCTCCTGCTCTCTCGACACTTCAAAAGAACAGGAGAGTGGGTATCTGTGGAGGTAAAAATCGACACCAGGACACGTGTCATGATAAGGCAAAATGGCGAAACATGGGCCGCGTGGCAGAAAGCCCATCATTACCAGTCCACGAAAGATGACATTACGGTGGCGTCATCCGGTGAGTTAACACGACTAGACTAAAGGATCTCGTCGTATAGTCGATCAGCCCATATAACAAAAGGGATTATCCCGGGTAGTCCAAGGCATGACCAGACGGCAGGTCCGGTCGTTCGACCTTGCTCCTCGAATACGAATGATCTAAGACACGACTAGACGACAGGTCTAGTCGGGACCTTATCACTCAAAGTGTGATCTAAGGCATGACTAGATGACAGGTCTAGTCAGGCGACCTTATCGCTCAAAGTGTGATCTAAGGCACGACTAGACGACAGGTCTAGTCGGGCGACCTTATCGATCAAAGTGTGATCTAAGGCACGACTAGACGACAGGTCTAGTCGGGTGACCTTATCGATCAAAATGTGATCTAAGACACAACTAGACGACAAGTTTAGTCAGGCGACCTTATCGTTCTGGTACAGATAATCTAATGCACGACTGGACGATGGGTCTGGTCGGGCGACCTTGTTATCCATCGACGTTACGCATATCAAGAGGCCTCGAGCAGGTCCAGAAACGGTCAAAGGACCATGAACGTGTGTAACTGCCACGGTAGCATTCAAGGCCCATTATTCACAGAACGTGGGTAATAAGGGCGACGTGGAGAGTAAATGCAGGGAACGTTTACAGAGTAACCAATGAACTACGTGAGACTTGATCCCCAAGCGGGTACGTATGCAGCCTATAAAAGAGGTCGCGCGACAGCACTCTAGGAAAGTGAAAAAGGGAGATTAATTTGGAGATTACTAACCGAAGGTAATCAATAAGTTGAAAGTTGAGAAGTAGCAACACTGTTACTTTCAACAGCTTGGCACAATCTCTTCCCCCTCACCAAAAAATCCCGTTTCCATATACCCCCCCCCCCCACCACCAAAAAATCCCGTTTCCATATAATCCTACCACCAAAAACACTTTTACCCATTTTTCTTTGAAGTTCCGGATCCTGCGAAATACAAATCTAACTGTGAGGGGAAAATATCCTCCTCAATTTTATATATAAAAATCATGTTATGATGTTAAGTAAAACTTTTATGCAAATATTTTCTAAAATATTTTATATTTTTATTTAGTAATGATAATTAAAAAAATTATTACATTATAATTGTGTCACTGTTCAAATCCGGTTGACCCAACAGTTGAACAAGTGACCCTTGACTCGTTCATTTTTCTGGTTCATTGAAAGGTTCGATTTTTAAAACATTGTCATTATGTCACAAGTCGGCATCACAGAGTCAAATTAGTCACAAAAACCTAAGGCTCTCTCTACGAACATTCGACTTGTGACATAATAGACGACTTGACGAAGAGATATCCAAACACTACATCATCTGATCAGTCCTTCACGATACTGAACAATGCACCATTGTTTGAAGATATCATATCTTTGAGAACGCCATAACATGTGAACACATTGTTCAAAACATAAAATCGAATGGGCTGTAAAGAGGGCCTTAGGTCTCTGTGTCTAATTCGACTATGTGATATCGACCTGTAACATAATGAACGACTTCACAAAGTCGGATGGGTCACAGATAAGGCATTAGGTTTCTTCGACCTGTTCGACTCCATGATGTCGAACATAATATATAATCGATGACTACACAAAGTCGAATGAACAACAGAGAGGGCATTAGGTCTTTATGATCATTTCGACACTATGATGTCGACCTGTGGCATAATGAACGACTTCGCAAAATCAAATGAATCGGAGTGGGTTCACTCCTTAAAAAATCACATTTTAATTTTTTAAGAGGGGCGAGGTGAATAACTACGTGGGTGGGAATATCGGTATCCAATAGGAAATTGATATCTTGTATCCTATATAGAAAATATGAAAGTTATTTAAATGATCAATAAGAATAGTACATTTGTAAATAACACAAAAATATATACTTTTTTATAATACGTCTAATTTAGATATTTTAAAAAAAAGATAAATTGATATCCATATCCCATTCTGATATCCAAATATCAAATCATTTCTAACTTCTCATATAATGATTCAAAACGGGTGCTGACATTTTGTTTGTAAAAGAAACCCCTGTAATATGTATGATATCCATATAAACCCTTGACCTTTTCATATATTCATATAACTCCGGTAAACATACATATAAATTCAAATAGATCATTATCGTAGTTAAACTAACCTTATGTTAACCCCATGTACAAAATGTCCATTTTATCCCATATGAAAACATTAAACCCTTATTTGGTCACGTCTCTCTTCACAAATTACTCAACTTCTTTTTCTCTCCCCGTCGATTGAATTACCTCCGCATCTCCCACACTCCGGACACTCGAACCTTCTCACGCGTTGGTGATGGCTACCCGCCAGCACTTCAACAATGATATATTGAACTATTGGCATATTTGCTTCTCAACTATGGAAATCTGTTCTTATGTCGGGATGGCAACAGAACGGGTTAGGGCGGATTTAATCAATCTCAATCACAAACCTACTAACAAGATTCCGTCCCAAACCCGTGATGGGTTTGATTATTGTATCCCAGATATGTCCCAATCGATTTTTAAAAAACTCAACCCTATCCCGTCCCATTCCATCTCATTTAGAAGTGAACTTGTTTAAAAATCTCAATTTTCAATACATTTTAATTATTTGTTATGTTATATAATAATACTTAGTATATGTTTAATTATTTTATCAATTGTAACAATAATATTATATGATAGGATTGTTTTATTTATGTATTATATTAATTTTGAATGATATAAGTGATTTACACATGATAAACGGGACTGAGCGGATTTTTCACTTGAATCACAAACATGTCTCATATCTTCATGGGGTTGGGATTAATCGGGTTCAGGTTTAAAATTTAGGAGATCAAACCCGTCCCAATAAGTTTAATCGGAGCAGGGCGGGTTTTTCATTTATCCCGTCCCACTGTCATCCCTATTCTTATGGCCCTCCAACAAAAAAACAAGTTCTTATGATTCTGACCTGCTGTTCTCTCTCTCATCCATTGTGATCACGTTCAAACAGATTTTGTTGATTGGAATAGATACATGCACAAGTACCTAAAAAATAAACAAATTGGTCTATGATGGTGATGGTGGGTGTTGGTTGTTAGCTATTCTAGTTTGTTGCATCTGGCATGGCTTGATGATTTAAGGCCCTAGACCTTTCTTGTCAATTATTTGTTGTTGGGCTTCTCCATTAATAAGGCGAAATGGTGGACACTTGAACACACTAGAGATGCTGATCATTGATGTGTATAATAACTGAATGATTTTGAAAGTTTTAAGCTATCTATCATTTTAAAGAGGGACTTACCCAGCCAGCTGTGGATCTGCTAATTAATGATCTTCTTTTGATTCTCTTCTCTCTCCCCCAACCTTTTGTAATAAAATGCGGTTTTTTATACTCTGTTTTCCATTAGTAAACATTGTTTGAATGGAGGTGAGAAGAAATAGATTATGGGTCTTGTTAAGGGTTTTTTTTTTTATATGGATGTTATGGGTCTTGTTATTGGTCAAAATCATTTTTAATCACCAAATTGGTTTGTTGTTAAATCATTTTCAAAGCAATGTAAAGAACTTCTAGTACAATTAATGATGTAAGTAGGATAGTTGCATTTAGTTATCAAAAATAAATTGGGTTGCAATTGAAACAAAATAGCCTGGATAGATAAAGCCTACACCTTCTGATAAGTGGACCCTTGTAATCTACTATTCTCTTCTCTAGGGGTCACATTTAATAGAGCCTTTAATTGGTCCACCCATTAAAGAATGAGCGCTCATACACGCTGTGGGGGTGGAATTTCCGGTGATCCCCTCCTGGGTCGGATCCTCTTTGATCCGGGCTTTGGAAGTAGACCCGAGACGGCGTGGGCTTGAATTCTCCTCCTCGTCAATCCGTCTAAAAACTTCCATTCCTCATCGTCTTCTCCTCCTTTCCGGGTACCTGCAACTCATACCAATGTGGTGCCAGTTAATGCCACTCCGACGTTTAAGTCAGTGATCATTCTCTTTCAAAGAAGAAGAAGAAGAACTCCGAATGTTCAAGAGTCAAAAGGAGAGAGAGTCTGAATTTTCGCATGTCTCGAATGGGAGACGAAGTCCCCCTTTTATACTGGATTGGGGCGTCCCGGTTCAAACCTTGTGGGGTGACCATAACGCAATATGGAATCTCCACGTGGCCTCTGGATCCTAGGACATGTGACGCCTAGGGATCATTATTGTCATATAACGGTTTCCCTGTCACACTGTTCTATTTTGGTGTCAAAGAGTATTCTCATTGTTAACTGTTTGGCTCTCGGGGAATGGCTTATGGCCGGTCTGCTTGTTAGTTCGGGTTTTACGGTGTCCCACGCTCTAGGTCGGTCAACATAAGATACCCGTCCTCATGATCTCACTGACTGGTTGATCTGCCTTGGTCGGGCACAATCCGTGTCCGACTTATCTTGGTCGGGCATAATCCGTGTCCGACTTACCTTGGTCGGCCTATAGCCGTTGCCCGACCTGACCAAGTCGAGGTTGACCACATGTCCGTCCTAAGGGTGAAGGGGTTCTACCCTGGTAGTCGTGGGGCTCTGAGTCCATGGGCATTTCTCCTCTTAGGCCCATGTCCTTTATTAAAATGGGCTATTACTCGGTCAAATCTTACGTTTATTCTACCTCATTCCTTATTCGTCATTCTAGTCAAATTGGTATCATATACACGCAGTCTTTTTTGCAGTCCATTTTGTAGCCTCATATTCTATGATAATGTAGTATATACAGGCGAGAGTCAACTACAATGATTCAAGGGTGACGGCTGAAGGTAAGGGAGCTTGTCTCGGCAATCTTAGTAGACCTTTCCCTCTTCTGGGAGTATAAACTCTGAAAGTGACGGTCTCAAAATATAGACTTATTGTTTTCTTTCTTGCTTCTCGGCACAACAAAATAATCTTAGACATCGACTAACTTTGTTAGATTAAAAGAAGAAAATCCACTGACAAGGCCTATAACCGCGCTACCCGAGTCTATACCAACGGGCTCTCCTCTATACTTATTCTTCAACAACGCTGTCTTAGATAAGTCAGCTCCCGGTCCTCAAAGGGCGGTTACCTCCCCTCCTGGATGGCAGATATGGGAAAACAATAATTGTCCTATAAAAGTAGAAAATGCCAGTGAGTCCACCGAAGGAAGGTCCCAGTGATCTTATCATAATATATGACCCAATTTTTTTTAAAATTTTTTAATTATGAAAAAAAATACATTAATGTATCTTAGTATATACTTCATTTCATATAATAGCATGCACTTCAAAGGATGAGTGTATGATTATTTTTTAAAAAAACGGGATGGATTGCAGTTGGGGCTGTAATGGGGGTTGTGTGTATCTTTTTCCTTAAAGAAAGAGCGTTGATACACGCAGTCCTTTTTACTACCCGTTTTGCAGCCTCATATGCTCTGATAACATAATATATACTACATATCATAGTGTATGTGTCCTATAATAGTATATGACCCAATGTTTTTGAGTCCTATCATAGTGTATATATCCTATCATAGTCTAAAGTGGTCCTAGATTTTGGGTCGATTTCCATACGGCAGTGGGCCTATGAACAGACAGTGATTGTTACATGTACCTGATTGGCTTATACTGTGTTATCATAATATATATGATTCTATCATTATATGTGAAGTAAAAAAAATTAGTTTTTCAAAAGAAAATGAAAATATTTTATATTAGTATATACTTTATTTTGTTATAAGGAGATATAATTCAATGGAATTTAAAAAAAAAAACAGTGTGGGCTGTAAATAGGGTTGCATGCGGGGGCTGGACATATCAATTTTCAAAGGAAAATGTTATTTTACTAATGATATATGTATTTTTGTAAAAATATTTTTGAATATGTACTATGATAAAGTGTATGATTCATACTTTATGTTCTGGTCCACTGGATTGGGTCCAATTCGAATCGGGTAATTTACATGTGTAAACGGGTCCGGGTCGGGTCACGTTGACAAGCCTACATATGACACTCCACATGGGGCTGAATATATTTTTAAAAAGGGAAAAATCAATGTAATTGCCCAGAAACTTGTGAAATTCAGAAAATGTCTCTGTCAATTTGGTAAATCCCCTCAGGTACCTATCTTATTAAACAATATTTTTTTAGCCCCTTTAACTAACCAGATATAGGTTAACCCTACCCATGCATAGTTAATTACAATTATACCCTTGCAAAATTTAATTTTCATTGTTGGAAAAAGCGATATGACTTGGTGAAAACTTATGAAAATCGAAAACCATTTCCGTACAATTTAAAAATCGTCTTAACTCCCTGAAATCTTTTTAAAATCACAAAAGTCCCTGTGATTATCTAAAAGTATACACTAATTTATTTAAATTTTATTAAACCAATTATAGTTTTATAATTAAGATGCTATGGTTTTTATTGCTAGTAATTTTGAGTTGAAAATATATTATAAAATTTTGATTTGATTTTTAAATTGTTTTATCTGATTTTGTAATGGAGCTGATGAAGTTGTAGTTTTTTGTTTTGTCTCTATGATGAGATTGAGGAGGTAAAAATATTAGAAACGGACTTGATTTTGTAGATCAAATGATGTTCCAAAAGATATATTTTTATTACAGTTGAGGATAACATTTCCAAAGATGAGGATGTCGAATAAATGACGGGGGCATTTTTGTCTTACAAAAGGAATAAATATGATTTTATAAAGTTTGTATAGACTGAATCCGATTTTAGTAAGTTTCTGATGACTTGTTTTGATATACTTTTAATTTAAAGACTAAATTCATTAACTATATATACTTTATGGAGACCTATGATGATTTTTTTAATGAGAATTTTTTGTTATTTTAAGAAAATTTCATGGATCTAAGAAGATTTTTTCCAGTATGAAAACCCCTCCCTTTGTCTTTTCAGATTGTACCTTTGGAGTTTAACACTCCTCTGACCCCGAGCCCACCATCGTCTTCTTCGCCGAATCACTCCAATTAACCAAAGTTGAAAAGTGTTGGCCCGCCATCACTGCCTGAGCACGGGAGGTTTGCTCCACCTCCCAAATCTATGACGGAGAGTGGTCGATGAGCACCGCTTTCCCCTTTCCGTCATGTGTTACCACTGCCCCTTGTTTCACCACCTCCACAACGGACCTGCCGCTGCTTAGTTACAGGAGGGCCTAGTAAATCAGTTTTGGTCTGTTGGGACTGGAGATGGGTGATGGATGGTCAGGTATAGGTGTCATTTGCTTGCTGATGAGGAGGAACTCCATCTTGCGCTTCTCCGTGAAGTAGAGTGATTAGAGATCTCAATGGACAGGGAGGATTGTGCTCTTTGGTGCCCAAATCAGTACTCGGGCTTCTCGATGTGTAGTGTTTATGCATGGTGGCGCAGACACATTCCACAACATGAGGCAACTGCATGGAAATTCAGAGAAATTTGGAAACCTAAGATCCCACTGAAAATTTCTTTCTATGATTGATGTATCAGGGGAGGCTCCTCACAAAGGCTTATAGGGCGAAATGGGCACCACACGAGGATGCATCATGCCCGTTGTGCGGGACAGGGGAGGAAACTACTGAACACCTCATGATTGATTGCTTGGTGTCTAAACGGATTTGGCTTAGGATGAATGTGACAACTGAGCTCTTGGCGGTCTGCTCATCCATGGAGGAGTTATGGCAAACGGGCAAGAGTCTTTGCGCGTATCAGGACAAGAGCGCTAGAGCTAAAATATCACAGATCTTGATCTCTGTGGTGACTTGGGTAATTTGGTTTGCTCGCAATCACTTGATCTTTAAAGGCACTCCAGTAATGAAGAGAACATTTGGGATTTGATTGAGAACTTCGTTAAAGCATGGGGTCTCTCTTGCGTTCGGTGCGATGCGAAGAGAGTGGCTTTTATTAGGGAGAGATATATTGAAGAGTAGTTTATTTTGAATGTCTTTTCCCTTTTACCAAGAGAGAGAGGAGACACCTTCTCTACTCTTATTTTTTTTTATAGATCTTTTGTATTTATGCTCTTTTATTTGGACACACTTTTCTTTAAAATATAATTAACAGCGTATGCCTATCATTTCTATCATTTCGTCAAAAAAAAAATTTCTTTAAAAATCATAAAAATGATTGGGGGTACACAGTACATATGATGTTCCACACGGAGCTGAATGTATTATTTTCCATGGTAAATTCTCTATCAGAGGAGGCCAAGAAACGATGGAATTGAGGGAAGACAAAATGCGCGCCCGCGCCCCATCACGCCACGCCAACTTCTTCGCCTCTCTCAACCAAGTCGAGAAGAGATTGAAATCCGAAGACCCCCCAGAAACAACAACAACTACTACTACTACTACACAAACCACCTCCTCCCCAATCCACCTCCACCCCCACATCCACTTCTCATCCCCCCAATCCACCTCCGATGACCCCCCTCTCGAGTTCCTCTCCAGCCCATCCCAACAACAACAACACCACCAACAAGAACCATCAATCCCATCACACCCACCTCCCCCCGTCGACGACATAGGACGACTGATGGATCTTCTCGGCGGCCGCGCGTCGAAGAGTGGCGGCGGGTTTTACTATGCGGAGGTGGCTGGGGACAGGGGACCGAAGTGCGAGGAGGAGGTGGAAAGGTTGGATGGTTGGATTGGGCATTACAGTGGTGAGCGGAGGGAGCCGTTCAGGTTGGCGCATTTGTTGTTGGCGAGAGCGGCTTGTGGCGACGGTGGAGGTGGGTTTGATTTCCCTTCGACGATCGATGAGTTCTTGGTGCGGGACGCACCACCTGATCTCCTCCGCTGAGAGTCAGTCTTCACCTTCAATGCCGATCCTTTTCCGGGTCTGTCTTCGGGTAGGGGAGGTGGGGCTGTGCAAGGAAGGTGTTTGTGGGAATGTCCGTAGAAGAAGGATTTGACTGAATTTTGTCTTCAATATCTCTCTCTCCCTGTGAACTGAGTTTTGGTTTAGTGGCAAAAAAAAAAAAAAATCATATATGCTCAGTGGATGGTCATTGCATATCTTGATTTTCATATTAGTTGTATATATATATATATATGATAGGGTGCGTTTGGTTGCGCGATTGCACAGCGTTTACAGGAAGCTGCGTTTATAATCGTACAACTAAATAGTTTTGCAATCGCAGTTTTAAATCCAGCGATTGCAGGCAAATAGTTTCCAAAAGCTGCGATTTAAAAAAGCTGAGAAAGTGAGTTTCCTGCATAATCAGTTTTGCAATCGCACAACCAAACGCACCCTATAAAACGGGATGGCATCAGATCAATGCCATGCATTGCTATAAAGAGCATACGCGTGTCAATTTATATGTTTAATCTGAAAACTTTATGATAATTTCAATCCCGTAATAGTCTCACATTGAATACCGACAAAAACTAATATATTGAGAGTGAAATAAATTGGAGACTGAACCTGGGAGGTAGAATATCTCCTCCATGCAGGCAGCTTGCAATGGTTTGTTTGTGAAGTGTCCATTGCTCATATGATATAGAAAGGGTATTTGTTACATGCGATCCTTGTATGCACTTGTATAGATTTATTTCGCTTACGAAGCATTAACTTCATGTTTTTTCATTCCTTCAACTATACACTTTTAGAATAAAAGAATATTACCCTAACATTATCCCCTATAGAAACCAGTCTGCTTCTATTGTAGATTTGAAGCTGCTCACTGCAATTTACGCTCACCATCACAATATGAGTAACGATAAACAGCGCGTTGATTATCAAGGATTGGATGATAATTGTAAAAAGCCTTTGGCCCCAAAAAATAAAAAAAAATACTGTCCGAAATATAAGCCATAATAATCTTTTAAACCAAATGTGTTCCTGGTGGCACAATTATGTATAAATACACATACTGGAAAGATTTGAAAGCCTTGAAACAATAGATCAAAGCATAAATCAATCCAATTATACATAAATCAATCCAATTATAAAACAGCTTTGCAAGACAATTACATGGAGAATGAAACTTAGGCCTCATAAATCTCAACAGTAGCCCAACAAGTGTGTTTGCTGCAAAATTACTCATGATCTGCTAGCAAGAACATTTTTTTTTAAAAAAAAAAGCTCAGGAAAAAACAACAGTTTTATTAAAGAATAAAACATTTAGCATTACAAGGTACAAATAAGTGTAGCAATAATGCTAGCATCAATTCTCCACAAACACCTTACCAAAAAAAAAAAAATTCTCCATAAACAACTCTCTCCCTACAAATCTCTCCCAATATTAGCAGTTGCTGCTCAACTCCTCCAAAGAATTACTACGAAACTTGATAACTTATGTAATAAATGGAGGGGAAATTACCCAAATGAAGGTTTGAAAAAGGTTTTGACCTCTTGTGGGTGTAAGAATAACGCGCCGATAAAGACATAAAGTAGAATATGTATAAAAAATGAACTCCATGTATTAGTAAGCTCTGCTGCTGATGATGATGATGTGTCCTCTAAGAACTATGGCACAGCAAGCACCATGGTGACTTGTACTTCATCAGAATTTCTTCCAATGTATGATTGAAAAATACCTTTTGTTTGTCACAAGCATGCCTTTTCCATCTTCCTCGCATGGGAGTCATCAATGGACATGTGAGGCCAATATGGCGACAGAGCCACCACCTTCCCTATAATGATCAATGTTGGCGAAACCAACTCTGCCAACCTGACTTCATCCACAAAACTATCGAGTTCTGCAAATACCTACATGAACAGAAAATCAAAGGCAGAATTACATGGCATTCTACATATTAGTTTCATGTGAATTTTGGGGACGTGAAAGACGTACTATGCGTTGTTGAGCTGTGGTTCCTCGTTCGACTGCGGCTGCTGGAGTATCGGGTGGTAGACCATGGAGCATCAGTTTGGCAGTCAGAGATGGAAGAGTGGCCAAACCCATGTAGATGACAAGGGTTGAATCAGGGTCTGCTGCATTCTCTGCCACGTGCAGAGGATCCGTCCCCCCATTCCTGGAGTGGCCCGTTAAGAATCTAACACTGGCAGAAATTTTAAATGATATCAGATATATTTCATTACTCAGGTTTTAAAACACAGTAGATCCAAAAGGAAGATAAATATATAAGCTCAAAGCCATTGCTATATAACTAACTAATGAAAACATAGTAATCAAAATATCTAGGACACATATCAATTTTGAGACATTTATAGGTTTATTTATTAGAAGCCATTTTTCTATAATTTGATTTGAGAAAAAAATGTTATAGTAGAACAGGTACCAAAATTCATAACGCCCCACACACAAGATCTTGAAAAATGAATAAATAGATAGTTTTTTTTTAGGAAATAAAGACAGTCAATCCAAGGAAATAAGCTTATTGGTTTTAGTTGTAAAGAAGACTCCATTGAAGTTCATACGTGCCAAATATCGCAGATACTAAAAAGACAACAAAAAAACCTTAAATTGCCAACAACATAGAATGTATGATGTGCGCATGTGTGGTTTAGATTGTTACAAAATATAGTGCATGACGTACCGATTACTAATTGTAGACTTCTGACATGGGATGATAATTAGAATGTTAACATATTATATGTAACTATCTAAACATAATATGTGTTAGGAATGTTTGACTTTCCATCTATATTAAGAAATTAAGAATGAATCAAAACTTAAAAGAATTACATAACGCAAAGAGGGAGGAAATATCAATCAAATTTTTTCATGAGAACGTGGACCCAATACTTCATTCCACAACACACTACAATCAAAATGATCACAAGGGAAACGACAACGCAAGTTCAACAATAAAGATTACGAGGCCCTTGAAGTAATAGCTACCTGTTTGCAACACCACGGTGGGTCAATGGAATTCCAAGTTCTGCAGCTATTCCAGAAGCTGAGGTTATTCCTGAAAAGTGAGTAAAATGTCAATTTCTTATGACTAAAGTAAAACTTTTTATGTTTTTTTTTATAATTGAGGAAGGTTACTCAACTTATGATTAAGGCATGTTAGGTAGAAGCACATTATTGAAGAAAACAGAGAAATCTATGATACCTGGAATGATTTTTACTTGAATTCCTTGCTGCTGCAAGAAATCCATCTCCTCTCCACCTCTGCCAAATACCTGAAGGTAACCAACTTAATTGTATCATTAAAATGTCCAACTTGCTCCCTGCTTTCTTCCCCTAGTTCATTTTAGTAAATGAGCTCATTCTAAATATGGATATCCACCTATCAGATTCGGGATATGGAATTGGAACGGATGCATATATTTTTCAGATAATTGACAAGCTCAGATAAAATTCAAACATTCTTTCCTCCCCTATCTCCACATTCAGACCATTGTAATTGTTTCGTCTAGTCTAGTTATAAAAAGTCTAAGTTTCTTTAAAAAAAAAAAAAAACATATCTACCGAACAGTTGTGGCTATTAAAAGAAACATAATGAATCATTTTCTATCTAATCATCCCCAACTCACAATCAAAATCCCAACTTGCAACCACACTATGCAACCCAATGCAGCTCTAATTCCAAAATCAACATATACAAAATCCAATGCCCAATAAAGCTGGAAAAACACACACACACACAGACACTCACCAATGGATCCCCTCCTTTAAGCCTCACCACATTGGCCCCCGCCTCCGCAAAGCTCAGAAGCAACTCATGAATCTCTTCCTGCAAAACCAAACCAAGAATCACCAAATCAACAAAATCCATTCCTTCAAAACAAACAAAACCCAAATCCCGAAATTCCTCACCTGGGTCCGACTATGGTACCCAGCGGTCTTCCCGACATACAGAAGCCTCGCATCAGCCCTCACAAGCCCAAGCACCTCATTCGAGACCAACCGATCATACAAAACGAGGTCCGCGGCTTCGACGGCACGGATCGCCTTCACCGTCAACAGCTCCGGGTCACCGGGCCCGGTCCCGACCAGCGAGACCCTCCCGAGCCGATTCCCAAAGGACCCACCTTCGGAGTCCCTCCCCCTCCTCTCCTTCAGAACCTGGAGGAGCCTCTTGAGCTCGGGAAGCTGGAGGGCGATGTCGTTGGAGGAGGAGGAGTGGGTGGTGGTGGGGAGCAGCCATGACTCCCTCTGGAGCCTCTCCGGGGAGTGCATCTCGGTGAAGGGGGAGGGGAGGCATAGTGGGGGGTGAGTGGGTCTGATGTTGTTGAAGTGGAGGTGAAGGTGGGGTGGTGGGTTCGAGAGGTTGGGGGAGTAAAAATGGGTTCTTGAGAGGTGATGATGGTAGTGGTGGTGGTGATTCACTAATGTTTTCATTGAAGAGAGGGAGAGAGAATAAAAGGAGAGCTGGGGATGACAGAGAGAGGGATGGTTTATATTGGTATGACCGTGGCTGCTCTTGTTTGATATTTGAAGAGAATGAAAAGGCAAAAGAGGGATTGAGAGGGCCTTTGGAGGGTATAGAAGGGCCAGATTCAATGAATGTTGTGTTATGTCTGTTTTTGAGAGACGTGTGTTGTGTGTTAATGTGTTATTTTAAAGGGTGAGGTGGCTTCTGGGCACCTCACAAAGGGGTGTAATAAGCTGTTCAAAGGGTACACACACTTCTTGGAATTCTTTATTTTTTTTATTTTTTATTTTTGTTAAGAGCGATGCTCCAAATATTTGATCATTTATAGAGAGTGGAGGTGCTACTTTCTCAAAGTTTGGTTCACTTCTTTGAATTTAGTTTTAACTGCTGTTCAAAAGGTGCTTCTTTCGTAGTATTTAATTTGTTTGTACGTTTGAAATGGATATAAGAACCCTAAGATCCACTTACATTTATTTAATTTATACAACCCCCTTGACAAGACTCATGTTTATTTATACTTCTACATTGTCCATATTTTAAATTCACATTTATCATAAATGCAAGAGAAGAGCAAGAGGTAGACGGCCAAGGAGGAATGGCAAACCGACGAGGAGGTGATTTCATAAATGGTGGTGGAGCGTGTAAACATATTCACTTAAATTGAAAGAGCATGCAAATTAGAGTGTATACACAAATTCTACCCCTACTAAAAACTCAAGTTATATGTTAAAAATATTTTAAAAATTAATTTAAATAAAATAGTCACTAAAAATTTCAGATTATATGAATACATATTCAGAATATTTATTGATAATTTAGGAGTTATAATTTGTTATATTATAATTACTAAATTATATTCAACATTAGAAGAATTAAAAAGGATTTTTTCATTGAAAATCAGCATTTGCTGAAATTTAATGATATCATTCCCTTTATGCTACTCAGAAAATGAATATTGAGAAGATATAGAAACATTGACAAATTTCTGAACTTGGTTTCAAACACTACAAATTTTTGAGCCACAATGGAATGTTCAGCCTCCATGCATCACCCCACCCAGATTAACAGCTTCTTTTATCATCTGAAACCAATAAATTGTATCATTTCCCATAAAAAATAATCAACCATTGTAAAAATAATGCCAAATGCTGCATCATAAAAAATTATTGATTCATCCTAACACAATCCAAAGCTTACAAAAAAACAAGGCCACAACCAAAGTAACCCATCTTTGAAATGAAACATATATGGGATTCCCCCAAACAAAAAAATTGTAGTATAAATAATGGGACTGTTGAAAAAGCATACAACCCACTGCTCTTCAGTATATTTTGTCTTGAAAATCACCATCTCTAGACAGCAGTGGACATCAATCCGTCTCTCTAAATATGTGCATGTGACGATGACAAAATCCATCCGACATAATTGAAGCCTCCTTGATAAATTCAAATGGAAAAAATGACTTCTTGTTTTTTATTTATTGAATGGACCTAGTCTTTTGCTCTCCCATGGAATTTCACATTGACGGAACAAAACGTTTCATATTTTATTCCTGTTCAGCAACATTACTGTCAGAATAACAGATAGACTTATCAGTTAAAGATATGAGATGATAGGCCTTACCATTATATGAGGCACGCGAAGAAGAATCAGTGACAAACAATACAAGAACCCTGAAACAGCGGCTCCAGTGATGATATTGCTTAGCAATCGCTTGTTATTTCTAGAGGGGATAAAGGCCACCTTTAATGTATTTGTCAGCCTAAACAGTTCATATGATACCTGCAAAACCAACAAAGGTTGCAATTCCAGAGAACAAATACGATAAAGCCAAGAGTTTCACAAAATGCATAATAGAATCTGACTTACGGTGAGATAGATTGTAGTTGCCAGCATAAAGTTGAGCAACGGATAATTTGGAAAATAGGAAAGGAGCCATTTCGGTTGTCCGTTAGGAATATCCGATCTGCAAATTAACATCAGAATAATAAATTCTTTTCTCCTCCTGACAAAACATGTCATATGGACTGACAAAATTACAAAGATGTGAAAGTTGGTCGAAGTTCAACAAATCTTCAAGAACAAAAAAATCTAATATGTCAACGTGTTCATGCATCTTGACGACTCTAAATACTGAGATGTATCCATTGTTTAATGGAATGACAGGTTTTGCAGGGGCTAAAATGGATGGTGTTTACCTTGTCGTGCACGTTGAAACTATAGCACTTGCAATTGTGAAATATGAATGGATTGTGATTCTATATGCCTATAAAATCCAGATAACATAGGTCATTTCCTCGCAATATTAGTTCCCCTCCTGCCCTTCCCATTGGTAACTAGCAAGCAAATACACTTTTGATGAATACATGTAATATTACATCTACTGCAAAAGGCCAGTGGATGACAATTGGGGTGCGAAAATTGGGTGTTCCCAAACAATTCTAAGTAATTAATCAGTAGTGCTGCGCCCTTCCAGGCAATCAGCCATGGATTCAGATGGTGAAACACATGACATCATAAGGGTAGATGATGAGCAAAAGAGATGGCATGAAGGTAGAGAACAAGAACATTAAGTTCACACTGACAGGACAGAAATTTAGCCCATCCAACAGAATAAGGTGAAAAAGCTTGAGCAAAAACAAAGTAGAAGTATCATCACCTGAGCCATATATGGATCTGGGAAATATAGGTCTCCAAAGTCACCTTCCCAAGCCAACTGGATAGACATCATTCAGAATACTCATGAAGGAAATGGAATTCCAAAATAACAAATAAAGAAAAAAAAAGGAAAAGCTGGAACTTACGCAAATAGAGTTAAGCTGGAGCCACGGAGCTGTTGTGTGAAATTCCTTAAGCAAATATAGACACTAAAGCAAAATAAATACAATCAGAGCCATAACACATTATGATTTGGAGAGGGTGATTTTTAGTATTTATAAGTCCATATTGAAGACCAGAGTACAGATCAGCAATACGCACGTGATAGGGATCCACGATGTGTAAGGATGAAGCTTGTTGTATGTAAGCTTGTCCAGCTTGTATATATATTCATACCAACAAAAACCAACCTAGAAAATCAAACATAAAATTATTATCTACTATGCATTGACCAAACAATACTTATATTTATAAATTCAAAAACTCACTATTGAAGAGATTGCCACAATGCTAATTTTAACCGAATATCTCCTTTTAATGTCACATTCTTCAAGTTTGTCCATCCATTTCTCAACCTACACAAGAAAAAAATACATGAAAATCAGCCAAAAAAAAAAATGCAGGCCTTTCAAGAATTCCCCATGCACTTGAGCATTATGTGAAAATTACAAATAAAAAATTTACATTTGGGTGGTAGTATGCATATAGCATTCCAATGATCCAGATATATCGGTCCAGTCCAGATCTAAAATGCCATTCATGCAAGAGAGATAAATTTCTTTTTGCTGGATCTGGATCTCTATAACCTGTACTCAGATCATCATAATAAATAATTATATTATCAATCACGAAACAGGAAAATAAAGTAACTAGATGATGCACAACCATTCAACGTGGCTTACAAACCTAAGAGGAATGTCAAAGGCCTCCATATAAGTTCAAAAACTCCAGGGACTTCCCAAACCAGGATAACCACCACAAAGCAAGCGATAAATTTCACAGCCATCACGGATCTAATTTCATTGTATTTGTTACCAATCCCAAGCACTCCATACACCATGAGAGTGAAGAGTGTGTGCATGGGACAGATATAATACAACATGTAGTCATTGCTCAGAACAATACAACAAAATGTCACCAAGAAATTTAATCTCCACATCATCTGCACAAGAAAAAGACATGAATATTTAAATCTTCAAAGAAATTTATGTAAAATAGGATATAAATAACATGTGAGTATAAACAAAAAGAAACCATGAATGTACCTGCACAAAGCGTGCAACACTAAAATCCTTCCGAATGTAGTAATAAGAAAAGTTGCCAAAACCAGTCATCCATACGTATGCAGCAATAAACACACGAATAGCATTGTATATCTCTGTGGCAGCGAAGTAGTGGTACATTAAAAATAAGACCTGTGGAAATGCAAATCCACGTCAATTGGAATGTGAGAAATTTTTTATTATGATGTGAAGTTCTTGCTATAAAATAATGGAATGCCACATTCGAGTGATTATATGTGTGATTGTATGAAGGTGCCCCCATGTGCATATACATGACAATCTCAAAAAGATATTTTAAGATTATAAATCATATATAACCAGCCCATGAGGACATTATTCACTGTTCTTTAGACAAATATTTCTTTCACTTATTTGACAGATTGCAGATGGCTGGACTGGATGTGATATACTCACATCAAGAAACAAAGCAGTATTGGTAGATAAGCAGATATGCTGATATAACTAGTCGAGCAAACAAGTTATGTGCAGTGTGATAGAGAGCCCATCATTTATCAAAAAATCTATAAACATCCATTAGATTGCCCCCAAAACCTATTATACTACCGCCATGAAAAACAATTTCTAACCACATAAAAAGGACATCTGAATGCAATAATATAGGTATCCGAGTTTTTAAAAAAAGTCAAATTTGAAAAGCAAAATATCATTTCGAAATTGAAACACAAGAGAAAAAAAAATATTACATCAAATGTCATAAAAATGAAGTCTAGTGTAATCTAAATCAGATTATAAAGAAGAACCCACAATTCCCCGTATTTGAAAAACAACAAAAAAAATTATAAAAGTAAAAACTCACATCTCATATTACTCATTATCTGAAAGGATTTGGAGTCTAATTAAGTATATATCAAATCCCTCAAAAAATAAAATCAAAACTTCCAAACACTTGTAACGGAATAAACAAAAGAAATCTCATGTCATTCATAAACCAAGTTCAGTGTCAAACAGAAATAAAAAAAAAATCTTAAGAGACCAAATCTCAGAAGAACCTGTAGAAACCAAATTTCAGACAAACACAAGTTTGATCAAAGAACTCGATCAATTCGATGGACAATTAGAAAGTCCTTTTTCCACTTTTTACTGATTGAGGGAAATATATTTTTTGTTTGGACCTTTTTATTTCCAACAAAGTTATGGCTCGACCATTGATCATACAACATAGTGAACAACAAGGAGATTAAGTTGCCAAAGAATGCAAAAACATTACATATCCTCTCCACTTGAAACAACCACATTCTAGGAATAGAAACTGGATAGATTGCCCAAATGTAAGTGATTAAAGATGGAGAAACAACAATCCAAGAAATTTTTAACCAACGTGTGCCTTCTACTATTGAGCATAGATCTAAATTATGAGTAGATTTTCCAAATATCCTGCATCATGATACATTTCCATAACAGCAACTGGCTTAAATAATTATTTACAAGTCAGATTATTATAACAAAAATTCCATCACTCAGAGAGGTCTCACATATAGCATTTCATTATTCTCAAGTCAGTTTAAAGTACTTTCCAAAATTATTTCCTTCAAATTTTGTTGTCAACTTCATGGTATATTGTCTGTTTATTAGAACAATAAACATAAACAAATTTGAAAGGGGAAACTTTCAGAAAGACAGAAGTACTTTAACTACAGAATGCTTTAAAACTCTACATTATCAAAGACTAAAGGAAAACATTAAACGATTCAGATTAAGCTCACACTCACTGTTTAAACAGATAGTTTGAATACAGGATGGATAAATATACATCAAAGTCAATAAGTGATAAGGCACATGTACATTCATTCATCGGCTTTTCCAAATTGAATTTACATATTGAGTATCAGATGATACATTTTGTAGGAAACAGTGTATCTGTTATTTGGTAGACAGTGATTCTTTATCAACCAGAAACTCTGTCAAGATTTGTTATCTTTTTCTGATTTTGGTGGATACGTATGCGATGTATCATTTGTTATCTTTCAGCCTAGTGAAAAACTCTAAAAACCAGAAAGTTCTTTTAATACACATCCAAGTTTCCATAACATCAGATGTACTATCATAAATAGTACAAAGATATAAACATAAGGAAAAGAACCTTCGACATATTTGATCAATGATTATTGCCAAAAAACCACAGCATATGTTTCAGAGAAAATAAAAAAAATCAAAGCAAACAGTTATATCAGAGACAAGGTTACTATCAAAAGGAGGAGAAGAAAAAAGGGAGCCATATATTAGGTACGATAAATAAAATACAAGAAAGCAAAAATGCATATATGACAATATATAACACAGAATATAACCTGCATCCACCCTTTCCATTCCTCAGTTTGATGCCGATTAAGATACATTGTGGTTTTGCCAGATACAGGGGAGACTTCATGGTGCTTTGTGCAAGAAGTCATCGCCGAAACTATAATGAGAAGAATATACAGAAAGAGGAAAAGGTCGCGGTTGTAGCTCTGTAGCAGTAAAATTGCAAATGCAAAGCAGATTAAATATTAATAAAAAAACTTTGACCCAGTTATTCTCACGGAGCAAATATCTGAAGCTAGTTTTCAACTATTACAGAACTATAGATTCTACTATAAGGCAACTACCATATATCACAAGTAAACACAATCAGCAAGTCTTCTTCACAAGGAGAGCCACAGCTTACAAATAACAGACTAGCATTTCTGATACTACAGAAAAATATCGAGCTCCTTGTGCTTAAATATGTCAAGAATTTTACAACATAACCCCAAATGGAGCATTGAAAAAACATGCATAAAAAGGCTTTTCATGGATACATTGGATCATGTTTAATGTACATAGTATAGTAGTGAGGTTAACTTTAAATCACCATCCATGTAACATTGACATGGGAGTGTTATTTAAAAAAGAACATAAGGCATAATTGGTAAGACTAGGATTGTAACACGAGCACTTCCATGTTGGACATGGGCACGAAATGGATATAGTGTGTCCAGCAGGCTCACGATCTGAACATGAAGAATTCTTGTTAAATAGGCAACCTTTTCAACATAACAGCAGGCAAAATGTCTAATGTGCCTATATCCGAGATTCACCAAGTATGCACAAATATAGGAAACTAATTCTGCCGTTTCCTTGGACAATCGTGACATGTTCAAACAGATTTGTCAAGTGTCACCATAAAGTAATATTTGGACTTCTGTAATTCAAAAACTATCCAAGGAAAAGGGCATTCACAATTACCGGATGAAAGAACATAGATATTACAAATATAGGATTTTTTTTCTAGTGAGCTGGAAGCAAAGAATTTCATTCATATAGATGTGTGCAACAGAGAACTGAAAAGATCTTTTGTAAGATGACCCAAATGGAAATCCCCATTGAAATGCTTCTAACAATTATTGAGAAATTATTGTACACCATATCTCCCCGAGGAAAACTTTGTAGTGCCGTATAAGCATTATAAAATATATATAAGAAAATTGAGGATGTAATGGAAAGGATTCTCTAGGAAACTTGATGCGCATTAGGCTGGAAACATGATATCTGTTTCATGTGATTAAAACCATTAACTTGCAAGATGTGCAGTCAAAAGATCACTAATAAAAATAGAGGAAAATAATTTCATGGATATATAAAACAAAAAAGATGCAAACCTTGTTAGTTTCTCCAATCAGATCTGTCCGATCACATATGTAGAACCAAATGAGCAGTGCTCCAAACCCAGACCTTCACAACATATTATACCACCATTAAAGAAATAATAAGAAAATGCTTCACAAATGCGTTTCAATGTGCTGGGAACTCAGGATTCTTACATGGCTCTCAAGATTAATCGATTTTCAAGCAAGAATGGCTCATCCATCATTAAGAACCTACAAAAAATTGAGAAAAAAAAAATGTTGTATAAATAAGAAGTGTAATGGAAATGTAAAAAAAGTGCACCATGTATTTTTCTGACTTATGTTAACCTGATTAAATTCTCTCTGTTTGAATAAATGTGTAACTTTGCTGAAGCCGATCTTGGTAGGGCTCCTGCTTCGAGCAAAACAGTTCTATCATCTTCCTTATTCGTCTCATTTCCCAGTTCAGAAAGATTAACATCTGAATGACTGAACCAGAAACATAGTTGTCAACAAAACATGTACATGGCTCTCAAGAATCCTATGAAATACTAGCATTGATTGAAGAGTGAGGATTGTTGATAAATTGCAACTCAGAGAAATGCAAAATAAGTGAACAGAGAAAAAAAAAGGAAATTTCAAATGGAACATGACCTAAATAAGTGAACACCCAGAAGAAATGCAAAATAAAAAGGTGTCTTGCAGCCAAAAAACGCTTTTGAACTTGCATTGATTAGCTGCTTATTTTGCCTTTGTAACTTCTCAATAATAAAATTTTATATTGTTGTAGTGAAATTATAGGGGAGTTAAAGATGGACATATGTTGAATCACGAATAGTAACTTAATGAAAACCCCCAAAAAATATGGAAAAAATCTGTAACCCAAACTCTCAGTCTATGACTATGTAATCAACAGACAATTTTAAAGAGGTTTGGAAATGACTTTGTCACCATAGTTTGACTAGGGTGATTAAATTTTACATATATTTCAATTTCATAAAAGTGAACACAGAATCACAGAGCTTTCAGAGATAAGATACATTATTGATGTTATCATATTTTAGGAACCTGTTAAAGGTCATGAGTATTCCTCATAAACGATACAAGTGTAAGGATAGTTTCCCGTAGTTCAAATGCAAAAGGAGAGACCAAAAATACTTCAATGAAATTTCACAAGGCTCACATGCCTCTCATAAAGATTTGAGAATTTTATCATCTTAAATGTGATTGTTCCTTACTTCCTTATTTCAGACAGTAAATGATAAACCAATCAGATCATATGAGCAAATCATTCCAATCCTTAACCAGTAACTTACACTTTTGGAGGAGAGGAAGATCTTTTATACTCGAGATATTCAGAATATATCCATGCAATGAACACAGGAAAAACTCCAACCAAAAAAGAAACCTACAAAGTAGAGAGATAGAAACCATTAGCATATTACATGAAAAAACAAAATATTCATATGATAATTTCAAAATAAATGGACAATATAAAAGATTCTCATTCAAGCAAGTTAAGAAACAGTAATCGGCATGCCAACTGACTTAAATTTATTAATAAATACATTATGTTGTGAAAATTTAATAATCATATTCAGAAAACAATGTTTCAATGGTTAATCATATTCTCCCTCCTTTCAGAGTTTGTAATTCGAATTCAATAATAGAATCGGGTAACAAACATCTCCCTTTCTTTCAATAAAAACAATGGCTAATGAAGAGAAAAATCTAACATGTGCATGCCTTAACAGCTTAACTCCCACTTTATAACTGCTCTCTTTTTCAACCATTAAAGACATCTTTAATTTCAACTTTGCACACATTTTCTACAACATGGACATTTAGGCTCCTGTTAAAATTCAAGACAATACAACATGATATATACACCATGTTCTCATTCATGGTAGTTTCGTGGTTCTACCATGGGCATTGTCATTGAATCTCTGTTATATATTTTGTTACAAATACAGCTATAAAAGAGAGTCTCGTGTTTATTGTTATGTTTGAGCTTCTGGACAAATTAATTTTAAATGTTGTTACTTTCATTTTACCTTTGTTTGATTCATCCGGAGGAGAATACTGAAATACCCAGAGTCTGAATTGTGCAAATAAGCTGATAATAGATACTAATAAACACTAGGAAAAGTGTGCGAAAAAGGTATAACATTTGGAAATTACGCATCAAATTACATGTTTATTTTTAGAGAATCATGTAAGCAAATTGGCACACATTTTGAATAACTAGTAAAAAATTATCTTAAATCAGATAGCTTGAATGACAAAGATAAAGGAATAAAAAAAAGGGATTTTTAGTTTTAAGTCTCTGTATACTATCGGATTTAGCTATCAATCTCTCACTTCTTCATATTTTGCTTTTAGTCCCTGCATTTAAATGATAATTTAGGAATAAGTCCCTGGGAGGGACTTATTCCTAAATTATCAAGTTTGTTTTTTAGTCCCTGGGAGGGACCTATTCCTAAATTATCATTTAAATGCAGGGACTAAAAGCAAAATATGAAGAAGTGAGGGATCGATAGCTAAATTTAATAGTTTACGGGGACTTAAAACTAAAAATCCCTAAAAAAAATATATCTACATAGAATTTATGCATTCTGAAGTTAGTGGATTTATATAAGAACGAGTTAGGATGCATCAGTCATAAACAAAACTTTTGCTGGATCGAAAATGAAGATAGCCTTATTAGTGATAGATAGCTATTGGGGCAGTTCCTGTTTAATTGTATTTTCTTATTTTATCATCATTGAGTGCTTTTTGGTTGCATAAGGCATGGATAGGCTATTCCATCCCCCCCCCCCCCCCCCAAGAATTACTATTAGGGCTTATGCTAACTTATCCACGCGTATCTATTGAGGTTTATGCTTCCTAACCAAGCGGGTTTTTTTTATTCCCACACTATCCGACCCTTATTCTGCACCCCAAAGGGGAGCAAAGTGTTTATGGAGACAAAGGAATTAAATAACAATAGAGATGGAATCGAATACCTTTGTAGGTGTTTTTTACCAAACCAAACATTAGCATGTCACCCTGGGATGCTATCACAATCAGAGCATTCTTAAACCTCCTTCTCGATTGTTATTCATCTAGGATGCAAAAGAAGGTTTCAATAATGATCTTGAGTGGGAAGAACAATTTAAGGAACAAGAATAATACCCTGGCTAAGTAAAACTTTATCTCCATTCCCGTGCAAGGAAAAACACCAGCCTCATGCATTTTTTTCCAAATTAGTGAATAAATCAACCATTTCTAGATACTTGACCATCATAAATTTTGCTAGATCGACAGATCTCTCACTTGCTGATTTTGTTTACATATCAGAGTTGCCTTCCAGAATTTAGTAAATAAAATACTTGGTGGAAGACTCCCTCCTTCTTTCCAGAAAAAAAAAAGCCTTTGCTTAGAAAGTCAGACTAACCATGAGATAAAGGCAAAGTGATGAAGGAAGAACGAAGAAGGAAGAAGCAAGATATTACAAAGTTATTCCTTCCATTAACAAAGTGCGGGACAACATGAATTGTCTAGATTTCCCAATGAAAGAATTTATGAATGAATGGATTGTACCAGCTCCTTCATCAAACTTTTCTCCAACTATCATTGTGTAGAATGGAAGCTATGTTAGATGTCCTCCTGCCTTTGTTTAGAATTGAATGCATTCTGTTTATCTCAAACCATCATTCAAGTCCTCCTGGATTTGTTCAGTATTGAATACAATCTGTTTTTATCAACTCATTGTTCAAGAGGATGATAACCTTCCAATCATGTTTCTTTTATGAACAGAACAAGTGAAAGGGAAGCTTCCATCTTATTAGCCCCATTCACTTTCTCTAAACCCAAAAGAATGTGGTACCTTACCTCTGTAAAGATGAAGTTTAAAGTGGCATCTGATCTTTCAAACAAAAAATTGGAGTTGAACCGTCCGGCACAGAAGAAACCAAAAAGACTCTTCTAAGAAAAAGAAGTTGGTGTTTTAACCCACATGGGGTTAGCTCTTTGGCTAGAGTCATAGGTTTGCTCCCCATAGGTCTCGAGTTCGAATCCCTCCAGGTTTAACTGAATTGTGGATGACTCTATGCATCCAGGGTTTTCCCAACTAATGTAGGAATTCCTCATCACCAAAAAAATAAAAAGTCAGTGTTTTCAATCTTCTTATCAGCTCTTCATTGTCTGAAATTCATAGGGTATGCAGGAAGATCTCAAGATCTCACACAGCTCTCTTATCTTCGCAAAGTTAACCAATGTTTTCACAAAGTAAATTAAATTTTAACCCATTTTGCCTGAGTAAAATCTCATATGCTAGGCTACCCAAAAAAAAAATTTCCCATGCAATGATCCAAAATCTATAAACAAAAACCAATTCAATCAAACAATCTCGATTCAAGATATCACACAATAACCAAAAAATAAATAAATAAATAACATACAATCAAAATCTCTCTCTCTGTCAATCAAATTAACAAACACAAACAAAGCCAAAACACGCACCAGACCAGGCGATACAGGACCCGAATACGCCATCGTTTCAACAAAAGATCAAAACTTTCCTTCCTTTCTCCTCTCCGGAGACCAAAATCTCAAAGACCCAGATGAGAAACTCCCATGAAAATCACAAAAACACCAAACCCAAAACGCATAAGAAGCTCCTCCAACTGAGAGAGAGAGAGAGAGAGATCGTGGTGGTTGAAGAGAAGGGGATTTGAAGCAACGTTTGGCTTCAAAGGTGGGCAAAACGTCGGAAGAGAAGTCCCTCTCCCTGTCTGTTACATGTAGGAGTGGTTGAAATGGCCTTTTTTGTTTTTGTTTTGTTTATCAAAGGTTTTCTCTTCTGATTGTTTAAAAAACAAAAAAAAATTTGGTGGGTTTGACTTTAGGTTTCTTGATTTTGGAAGTATTTTATTGTTGTTTCAAAATAATTAGGAGCGGTGGTTCGATTAGATCTGATTTAGAATTTCTATTTATTAATGTTGGATTATTTTTTATTAAAATAAAATTCATATAAACTCCTGTACTTTGATTTTTGTATAAAAAGCCATGAAAATATCTAAATTCAAACAGTATTTGAATTAAATTTTCGTTAATAATATCCTATAAATATTTTATTTTATTAACTCTTGCTAAAAACACAGTACACTAAAAAAAATATTTACAATGTGTTAAAAATATAGAAATCATAGATGATTTTACCTTCCAAATAGAACATAAAATCATATCCGAAAAAGTAAATCGTCATTTATAAAAGAATTTTTATATTTTTAACATATTGTAGAGGGGTTGTTGGTATACAGTATTTTTAGTTAGGATTAACCAAAAAAAATATTCATCATCTATCGGAATTTAGAAAAAGTCAGGGGGTTACATGAATTTCGGTCAGTTCACAGGGAGTTATATGGATTTTTCCCTTTTTATTTTTTAATTTTTTATTTGGAGGGAGGTGTGGAGGGTTTTCCGTGCGGTCGTCGTGATGATGAAAAGATCACGACCGCTGATTGAGATGTTCTGTGGTTGAAGAAGATTGCAGTTGGAGGACTCGATGTGGAAACGTGAAATGTCTCTTTTTAGGATCGTACGGTTGTTGGATTGTCAGATTACAAGTGGGGCCCAAGATTGTACACACCACCTCATTATAGGATTTCAATTTCAGGTCAATTTCAGGTTTGTTTAGTGTTAGATAAGTGTTTGAAAACCTTTTAAAAAGTGTGGTTGTACATAAATTAGCTTAATTTATATTTATTGTTTTTTATGACTATTTTTTTGTACTGAAAATTAAAATAAAATTTTTAATTAAGCATGTTTATTTATAAATTAGAATTGAGGTTAGAATGGGCTAGACGTGATATTATCCTTATTTACAATAATAGAAAAGTAAAAGTTTGTTGGTTTGGGGCTTATATTTGTTAGTTTATCCAGCCTTCCCTGCTATTATTCTTTTCTCCAGGGGCCATTTGACATTTACATTTCCCTATGGGGTATTTGACATTTACTCATTTTGGATAATCACCAACACCACCGCCTTTTCATGCTTGTGTAGGAAGAATTACAGCCCATGTAATCTCTTCATTTTTGACACATATTTGCTGACTCATCATTCACATGCACCCACTATCAATATTCATGCTTGCAAGTGAAGCCACGAAGTCACACATAAACCGCCATTCCAGTGAATTCATTTGAACCGACCTTGAATGATATATAAACCCATGCATGGTCGACCTTATATAGTGTGTGTGTGTGGCCTCAACAGTAGGGTGTACATGAGTAAGCTCCCGCTTCAGTAAAACCCATCTTCATCTTGAGTATTTAAAAGGGCTTTCTATCTTTAGCCTAAGATCTTGAGGGGTATCACATTGTTAGTCTCTCGTTTAGTGGAGACTAATTAAGTGGGATATTCACAGTTATCTACCTTGATTGAGTGGTTATTTTTGGACGTGAATCCAACTCCGGTTCGTGATCGACGCTTCCGCAGCGGTACGTGTTTCTACTGCTTATTTACCAACAGTGGTATCAGAGCAATTGTGAGTTGGATTTCGTTCTTTGTGGAGTAAGCGAGGGAATTACAGTGCTTTCCTCGCAACAGGTAATTTTTATTTTACCACTCCCAAATGAGATACCTATTAATCATGAAATAGGCTTATGTGATTTTAAGAAAATGAATTAATTTTATTATCTTGATTGATTGCATTTGATTTCTGCACATAGTGTTGATTTTGGTGCAGTTGTCTTGATGATAAATTTTAATTCTATTTCCCATGAGTCACGTAGGTTATGTTGTGTGAAAATGATAATCACTATGAGATAAATGTAGAAATCAGTCACAACATGCATGATTTGTTGATGGATGTGCATATTCATTTATTTGCAGTAATATATGGCATCTAAAAATATTATCTCGGATTTAATCAAGGGAGATAAATTAGATGGCACCAATTATGATCAGTGGCAGAGAAAGATGACATATTTGTTACATGAACAAAATGTTGAATATACACTGCGAGAAGTTAAGATTAAACCTGGTAGTGGCTCTTCTGATGCACTTGTAGAAGCCTATAATAGTTGGGTGCATGATAACACAACTGCTAGATATACTCTGTTGAGCAGTATGATGTATGATCTGATTGGGGAATATGAGGTTTATGAAACTGCAAAAGAAATGTGGGATGCATTGAAAAAGGCCTATTCAGGCTATAGTGCTGCAAGACTCAGAGTAATGAGTGTGCAGTTTGAGAACTATAGAATGCCTCATAGTCAGTCCATGTCAGATCATTTGAGAAAAATGTCCAAATGATTCGTGACTTAGCTGCAGCTGGGAATAAACTGAGTGAAGATCAGAAAATTCTAGCTGTATTAAGGTCACTTCCTCCATCGTGGGAGCAGATGAAGCTCTTGATGACCCATGATAAGTCTGTTAAGACTTTTGAGGATTTGAGAACTGCTTTAGAAATTGAAGCAGAACGAAGAATGGGTAGCTCTTCTGAAGTGGTCATGAATGTAGAAGAAAAGGGGCCTAAGAAGTTTAAGAAGAAAAGAAAGTTCAAAAATAAGAAGAAGCCTTATGAGAAGAGGACCGAGCCTGATAATAACTTTAAGGGGAAACAACAGTTTAGGCCGAGAGGAGGTTTTCAGGGCAGAGTTGATAAGTCCAAGATCACATGCTTTGTTTGTGGTCAACGAGGACATTTCGCTAGAGAATGCAGGGACAAGAAAACAGTATGTCCTCCTGTCTCTCCCTCCTATTCTGTTAATGTTTGTTCTGAGGTTCTCCTTACTGATGAGGCTTGCCCTGATTGGTTTCTGGATTCAGGGGCAACCAAGCACGTGACGAAGGAAAGGGAAGGTTTTGTAGAGTTTCACCAGATTTCTGAAGGACAACACAAGTTATATATGGGGAACAATGCCGCGGAGGATGTTTTGGGGATCGGCACGTACCAGTTACACATGCAGACTGGACGTGTTTTGGAGCTTCGTGACATTTTGTATGTTCCCAATATAAGAAAGAATCTTGTGTCTGTCCCCCAGTTATGTAAATATAATTTTGATGTTCGATTTTCTGGTGAAAAGGTGTCCATAAGGCTGAACAATGTAATTTTTGCCTGGGGCAGATTGTATGAAAATCTTTTCAAGTTAGAAGTTGAATGCAAATCTTGCTCCTTTCCTATCACCTCATCAATAATGAATTATGAAAATTTCAGTGTTTCTGAATGTCTGAATTGGCATGCGAGGCTGGGCCATATTGGTAAAGACAGAATGAAACGCTTATGTAGAGATGGTTTGCTGGGTTCCTTGAAAGATGTTGATTTTCCTACATGCGAGTACTGCATATGTGGAAAGGCAACAAAGAAACCATTTCGAAAGGCTACCCGATCAACTGAACTGTTGAGTATCATTCATTCTGATGTTTGTGGGCCTATGAATGTGAGAGCCAGAAATGGTTCATACTACTTTGTCACATTCATTGATGACTATTCCCGGTATGGATATGTATATCTCATCTCCTACAAGTCTAATGTGTTAAATTGTTTCATTAAATATAAAAATGAAGTTGAGAATCAGTTGGGGAGAACAATTAAGGTGCTCAGGTCAGATAGAGGAGGTGAATACATGTCTACCTTGTTCAAAGAATTCTATGAGCAGAATGGAATAGTCAGACAGTTTACAATGCCTTACAGTCCTGAGCAAAATGGTGTAGCAGAAAGAAGGAATCGTACACTCCTTGATATGGTGAGAAGTATGCTGGCCCATGCAAATTTTCCTATGGAATTTTGGGGTGATGCACTCTTAACAGCGACATATATTTTAAATAGAGTGCCTTCAAAATCAGTTCCCAAAACTCCATATGAATTGTGGACAAGCCACAGAGTAAAACTTGATCATTTGCGCCCATGGAGATCTGCTTGTTATGCACTAATTCCTTCAGTTGATAGAACCAAGCTGGAGTCAAAAGCTGTGGAATGCATATTTATCAGATACCCTTCTCAGTCCAAGGGATATGTTGTAATCCATGAGACTGAAAAAGGAGGAATAGTTGAAAAAGAGGTTCCACATGCTGATTTCATTGAAGAAAGATTTCCACAAAGGAAAAGGGCCAAATTCTCAGTAGAACTGCATGAAGTTCCTGACTCCTCCACTCCTAGCACAAGCCAGTCTCCCAGTGTTGGTGTTCAAGATAGCTTGTCTATGGATGCTGATAAAAGTGGGAGTGTTCCAGAGAATGTTGAAAACAGTGGGAGCACTTCAGAGAGTCAGAATATTCGGAGAAGCCTTCGTGGTAGGATTCCCCGTAGATATTTTGATATCGAAGGGGAATGCTATACCTGCATCTCCATGGACGATGATGAACCAGATTCTTATCAAGAATCATTATCCGATCCAAGATCGAAGGAATGGATTGTTGCAATGAATGAAGAGATTAATTCCATGATGAAAAACAAGGTCTGGGAGCTTGTAGACCTGCCTGCTGGAAGAAAACCCATTGGTAACAAGTGGGTGTTGAAGATTAAAAGAAAAGCTGATGGATCCATTGACAAGTTCAAGGCAAGACTCGTGGCTAAAGGGTACAGTCAGGTGGAAGGTTTAGATTATCAAGAAACTTTCTCACCAGTTGCCAAATTCACATCTATCCGGATGATTCTAGCCATAACTGGAAGCCTGGATTTGGAATTATATCAGATGGATGTGAAGACAGCTTTTCTGAATGGAGATCTTGACGAAGAAATTTATATGGTGTAGCCATCTGGATATGAAATAAAGGGACATGATCAGAAGGTATGCAAACTCAAGAAATCCATATATGGGTTGAAACAGTCTTCGAGGCAGTGGTACTTTAAATTTCACAATGCCATAAAATCTTTTGGCTTTACTATGATTGAAGAGGACCATTAAATATATATGAAGTGGCTGGACAAGAGGCTTATTATTCTCTGCTTGTATGTTGATGATATTCTTCTAGCCACAAATAACATGGTGTCGTTGAATCTCACACAACAATGGCTTTCTCTCGACTTCGATATGAAGGACATGGGAGAAGCTAGTTATGTGCTCGGCATCAAGATTCAGAGAGATCAAGCTAAGAGAAAGATTGGCTTATCTCAGTCAACATATATTGAGAAGGTATTAGATCGGTTTGGCATGAAAGAGTGTAAACCCATCGATACTCCTGTTGACAAGAATCAGAAGTTGAGCCTCAGAATGTGTCCACAGACTGATGATGAAAAAGAGAAGATGAAGAGAGTTCCTTACTCCAGTGTAGTTGGGAGTCTGAGTATGTTGCTTGTAGTCATGCTACAAGAGAAGCTGTGTGGATTCGGTGATTTTTGCGGGATATGCAGATCATTAGAAGTGCAGAAGAGCCAATACCGCTATATTGTGATAATAACTCTGCCATTGCACTCTCCAAAGACCCTAAATTTCATGAGAGATCAAAGCATATTGAGTCCATGTATCATATTGTGAGGGATAAGGTTGCTGAGAACCAGATAGTTGTGTCCTATCTTCCCTCTAGAGACATGGTTGCAAATCCACTGACTAAAGCAATGCCCCGAGATATTTTTGTGAGCCATGTGAGAGGCATGGGATTGCAATACTGGTAGTTGTAGTCCTTGTTTTCAGTGGGAGGGTTTTCTTTTGTGTACATGTAGTTATCGCTTGTTTATGAATGAATGATATATTTTGCACATCTTTATATATCTGTTGTTGACATGCATGCATCGTGATCATGTGACTGATTTAACTAATGAATTTGTGAAATTTAAGTGATTATCATTAACTGTCGGCAGGCCGTGTCCGCCTAATCGCACGGGCAGGACAACCTCCTGTACTGGGATGCAGGGGATGAGACACACACGAGTAGGTGTTGATGTCGCCTTGGTATTTAAATAATCAAGATGAGATCTCTCCGAGATCATATATATTGAGGCCTGAAAATTAAGCTAGATCTGGTCACTGGGAGGACCACCTTAGTCGACTGAGACGATTAAGGAATCTACGTGATACAGGAACCGACAATATATTATTTTTCAGTATCACGGCGTGCAAGAGAAGTTGTACGTGCTATAGACCACTTACCTACTGCGATAGAGTCCTATTTCTATCGTTGTGCGAGCAGAGCCAGTCTCGTAGGTGACTCTAGTGCCCTAATGTACTCTTCACTGTGTTAAGAAGCTGAGATCTGGTGACGCTACTTTGGTGTGCAATGTTAAAGCCATGAGATAATGCGGCTGGGTCACATGCACTGCTGGGAAAGCGGCCGGGTCAAAGCTGACGAGCATATGTGCGAGGGGAAGACTCCTTGATGACTAGACCTTGACGCTGAGGTCATTTTTGTATGCACTTTAATTACTTATCCTCCCCGGGGATCACGTTTTCAATGAGATTTTACTGATATTATATATATTATTATTTTCTTATTAAAACATGATTGAAAATGGATAAGTTTTGTGAAATGTTTTCTGATAAGTGAAGAAGTGCATACATAAGTTGAGTGAGATTGTTGTGCTCTAATAGGACTAGAGCAGTCTTACTCTGGTGTGTGTCATGCGAGTCTAGGGCAGGCTAATTGAGGATGGGAAGTTTCGCACTGGTCAGATGGAGATTTGGTGCGTTACCTACCTTTAGGATATATGTGAATTCCCATTGGTCTCACCCCTCAGGTCTGTTATTGTGTGTTTTTACTACTTGAGGTGGAGATGGAAAAGACTAATCCCATATACCAGTGAAGTCAGAGTGGGAGATTGTTAGTTTATCCAGCCTTCCCTGCTATTATTCTTTTCTCCAGGGGGCCATTTGACATTTACCTTTCCCTAGGGGGTATTTGGCATTTACCCATTTTGGATAATCACCAACACCACCGCCTTTTCATGCTTGTGTAGGAAGAATTACAGCCCATGTAATCCCTTCATTTTTTACACATATTTGCTGACTCATCATTCACATGCACCCACTATCAATATTCATGCTTGCAAGTGAAGCCACGAAGTCACACATAAACCGCCATTCCAGAGAATTCATTTGAACCGACCTTGAATGATATATAAACCCATGCATGGTCAACCTTATATAGTGTGTGTGTGTGGCCTCAACAGTAGGGTGTACATGAGTAAGCTCCCGCTTCAGTAAAACCCATCTTCATCTTGAGTATTTAAAAGGGCTTTCCATCTTTAGCCTAAGATCTTGAGGGGTATCACATTGTTAATCTCTCGTTTAGTGGAGACTAATTAAGTGGGATATTCACAGTTATCTACCTTGATTGAGTGGTTATTTTTGGACGTGAATCCAACTCCGGTTCGTGATCGACGCTTCCGCAGCGGTACGTGTTTCTACTGCTTATTTACCAACAATATTGGGTTCAACCCAATTGAAGATTTGATAAGTCCATTTGAGGGTCAATGCACAGGTGCATAATCACGTGAGAGAGTATATAAGTTTAACTAGAAAAGAAGAAAAGACTAACATTAATCTTCTTATCTTATGTAAAAAGGTTCACCAAATTTCATGAAAAATAACATTTGCTTGAAATATGAATGACTTTTATCTTCTTCCCATATAGTTCCCTTTTTCATAAAATCAACATTAATCTTCTTATGTAAATGTTCATGGAATATCTAGTTTGTCTACTGAAAAATCATTCCTAGCCTTGAGCCTAAGAACAATCCAGGAGATTGCGCATATTGTTAAAGGTGACAAGGAGGATATGGACTAGTGGAGGACCATGACTAAGAAATGACTAGAATGACTGCTTGTGCTTATAATATTTTTGACTTCATTACCAGACATGAAAATTTGTTTATGATAGTAATAATCTGCATGATACTGTGTCATACACTTTTTTTTACAATGAAAGATAAATGTTTGCTACCTGATTTTATAAATGAATTCGAATTATAAATTCTGAATAGAGGGAGATCAGATTCTAAAAGACAACAAAGTTCGAAACAAAAGAGCGTGAGACACCTAAAGGACCGCTCGCCACCTCCGATCCCCCCCTGTTAGAAGAAATTTCTATCCACTAAGGGGGACCGCGCACACGCTCTCACCTTGCCATGCGCAAAAGCCCCTCTCAAAGGCCGACGACCTCCACCCTCGTAATGTATCGTCCCTAATCCCACATGTACCCTTGAAACATTTTTCACATGTTTTCTTGATACACCCGCTCCCCTCTAAAGACTGTTGTGTTCTGTATTTTTCATATTATCCACGCTCCCGTTAAAATGATGGATATTGCGAGATCGCTACAGTGAGGTTGCACACGGTCGAGTTCTTCATTTCCTTTCCTGCTCTTCAGAGCTCCCCAACGGAGTGAAATTCAATCGCCAGCCCTGAAGCAGTCCCTTTCTTGGACCATAATACCCGAGCCACCAAGCATTCGCAAAACAGATGTTGGATGTTCTTTGGGGACTCAGCGGGTAGTCCATCACCTCAAAAGGTGCCCACCTGGCCTGGCCCTGCATTCCTTCGTAAGCAAGCGCTCTAAGTAGAGAAGTCAGAAGAATATCTTAATCTTCGATGGGATCTTTGGTCTCCATATCTGGTTGAATTTTGTGCTTGTCGCATGACCTCCTTTCACATCTGACTTCCACCACATATATGCACTTTTCATTGAGAACTTACCTGACGCCCCCGACCTCCAAATAAAACTTGTCCTCCTCTGTGACTTGTAACCTATGGGACTCGATTCTTTCCAGGATGGCAGTGAATTGTCTGGTCTCTGCCAAGCTCAGACGTGTGCGTGAGAGGTCCGTCTAAGTACAGGGGCGGATTTATAGGTGGACTAGGCTGGGCTATAGCCCGGCCTAAATTTTGCAATAATGACTTTACATGTATAGTAATCAATGAATGGTATAAATAGAAAATCAATTCATTAATTAACTTAACCCTTAAAGCAGTGGCGGAGCTAGAAATTTCTCTAGAGGGGGGCTTTACACGAAGTACAACAAATCTATTATATATATAACATATCTCTGATATAAAATTGATTTTAAATAGAGAGTTTCACAAAAATCTATCATACTACTTAGGAAAATTGTATTTGAAATTATTCATTCATGTGTTTATTTCTAGATATATCAATTAAAATTTTTAATTCCACAGAATCTATCTGAACTGGATTATTTAAAAAGAAGAATTCTCATTCTCAACTAGAACTATCAAATCGACTCTTAATAATATACATAAAATGCATAATAAGGGTTGATATATATAATAGAGGGAATGAATAACAATGTACGAGTGAATAACATACACAGATGGTATAATCGTGTGTAAAATATATTTCACGGTGTAAGCGATAAAGAAAATAAAAAAATTTAGAAAAAATATAATCACCGCTTAAGACTGTTTTGATATATTAAAAAGTTTGAGAGACCTAAACAAACTAAAAAGATTTTTTAAAAAATATTTGAGTTTATTTTCCCAAGAATTTTTATTATAATTCAATAAATATTTCCATATTAAACTCACATTCTCAACTATTTTTGTTTGTTTACTATAAAAAAAAGTGTTGATACACAATGTTTTTATTTTAGCATCACTTACAATCCTATATGCGTTAATAAAAAATTATCAAAGCATATGCTCACTTTAGCGAGGTAGATACTTCAACAACTTTTTTTTAACTTTTTCTATGAATGCATTCATGCAATTAATTAGAGTACATACTTCATTTTTTATAAAAACATGCACCTCATTAGATTAGCTATACTAATTTTTAAAAATTAAAAACACTTGTAAACTGGATTTATGACTGAAAAAAAGATTTGGATATTACATTAACAAAAAAAATTACAAGGAGGGGCTTGAGCCCCCCCCCCCCCCCCCCCCCCCCTTCCCTGCATGGCTCCGCCCCTACCTTAAAGAATCCAAAGAAAGAAAGTCTTTAGGAAAAAATAAAAAACGTGATAAATTTATGCACATAAAAACATAAATATTTGATTTGTGCAAAATATTCTATTTTAAATGAACATGGTTTGTTAATTTTTTTACATTGTTATAACCTGGTCGTGTATACTATCCTATGATTCCACAATGACTATTAATATACATATATATATGCCATTTTTGTTAGTTTTTTTAATCTAATATTTAATTTTTATTTACTTGAGAAAACTAATTCCAAGCATTTTTTAACCACTTATTTTTTAGATCCCTTGACTTTTTGACATACCAAAACACCCTTAAGTGGTTACATTTTTTAAAAAATTATTGTATCTTTTTTGTTGTTTATCTATGAAATAACTAACCTGCACATACAAATCACATTGGATGGAAAAATCTAGAAAAAATATATAATCGCCACCACCGTGAAGGTGTTTTAATTTATTATGACAAAATAATTGAGAGATTTGAAAAAAATTAGGTATTAATTTTAAAAAATTTGGAATTGATTTCTTCTATTTATTTTGAATATGAACTTATTTTCTTCTATAAAATTTTATTAAATTTTTTTTATTATAGAATAAATTTTTTCTAAGAAAATTTAGGTCAGCCCACCCCAAAATTAAATTCTAGGTCCGCCCCTGCATCTAACTGCCAAGTCTCGGTGAATGGTTGAAAGAATTCTGACATCGCCTCCTCCTTTTTGATTGCCAACCGGTGAATGTTCGGGGCGATGTTGCACAGGCGTTCCTCTCCGCCCCGTCGGTCTAACCAAAACAAGGTGCCAGACACTTGATCACACCTTTTGTCACTCGAGTGAATTTCTCCCAAGATATATTGGATAAGGTTACATACAACATGTTTTTCAGCCTTAATTCTAGTACATAAGTAGTCCACGTTTGGATAGTAGAATTGAGTTATTCTGGATAGATAACTATGTCAGTATAGATAACAAATCTACATGAATAAGATATTTTCTATTTGGTTGTGTTTTTTTTATTCTCATTGAAAAATGTAAGAATAAAGGTTGAGTTGTTTGATTGATAAAGAATAAAATATAAATAAAGTGTAAAAAAGTGGATTTGACATGTGAGCTCTTTGAATGATGTATAAGAGGTGTTGATAAGATTTGATGTGATAAGATGTGAAAAGTTGATTTGACATGTGAGCCCATGAGAAAAGATAAATTGAGTATAGCTTATCCTAGGGGTTACTTAGAATTGTTATACTTTCTTATACTCATTTATACTGATATAGTAATTCCAACCTATACTTTTTAAACAAACACCTAATTTCCCCTATCTATTCTTATCCCACCTTATTCCACCCTTAAACCACTCTTATTCCGCTATCCAAACGGGGTAGTAGTGTTTTGAATGTTTAAAAAATAATATACATCATTTAATGAGTTACATGTTTTTATAAAATAAAATAAAATATATGCTCTAATGAATTGTATTGACGCATTTATAGAAAATGTGAAATGTTTTTTTATAAAAGCACATATCTTATTATTGTGAATATATGCTGCTATGATTTTCTATGTATCGTCGCATACGAGACTAGAATTAGGTCTACAAAAAAAAAACTATGTAAAAACACTTAGATATATTATGACTTCTACTTGGAAGTTGTAAAAATATGAGTAAATAAAAAGGAAAAAGATACACGCGCCCCAAGTGCAGTACATCTCATTTTTCTTTTTTTTTTAAATCATACACTCATTTTGAAGTACATGCCATTATATGAAATGAAGTATATACTGAGATATATTAGTGTATTTTTTTCATAATGAAAAAATTAAAAAAAAATTGAATCATATATTATGATAGGACTCATATACTATGATATTATAGTATATATTACATTATCATAGTTTATGGGGTTACAAAACGGATTACAAAAAGAATTGCATGTATCAGCACTCAAATAAAAATCTATATATATCTGGGATGATGAGCAACCTAATATATATGATCCTTGTGAGGAAACCGTGTCGAAGGGCCTCCTTATATATTGTGTTTATATATTGATGTTAGTAGTAAATGGATGGAAGTATTTATTGATATTCTGATTTTCATATCATTATCTTATGATAAATATAAGATCTTATATTTATATGTGTATAACCTGTAATATCACGCCATGTCTTGGTACTTAACATGCACCATAGTTATATTATTGGGAAAAATTGATGTAACTCTTTGAAGAGTTGGTTAAATCGATTTTTTAATCTCTATAAAATTGAAAAAATTATCACAAGTTCCTATGTTATTAGAAAATATTATATAAGTCCTTATAGTCACCCCAATTAACGAGGTACCTGATTAACTCTAATTACGTATCAAAAGTTACTAAACTGTCATCACCCATTATTTTTAAAAAATCGATAGAGCTCCGTAGAATCTTATGAAAATAAAAAAGGTGTCTATAAAATCGATAAATCCCTTTATGTCCCTATCTTATTGAACGATATATATTTTAGTCCCCACCGTAACCGAATATAATCAAATTTATGGTTGACTCTAACCATACATGATAAATTACTGTAATATCATTTTAAAATTTATTTGATAAATTATTGTAATAACTAAACAGATTTGTGGTTGACTTTAAATGGATTTATTGATTTTACATAGACCTTTTTCCGATTCTCATAAGTTTTCAGGGAGTTATATCATTTTTTCATTTTTTTGGCCATTGGTGAGTATAGGGCAACAAGAAAATTTTCAAGAAAAGCTGCATTTTTATCATTAGAATGAAAAAATTAGATTTTTCATATATTATATAGACTTATTTAAATGTATTTATTGGAGCAATTTAACTCATGGACTAAATTAGTTAACCATATATATTTTTTGAGGGACCCGTGGTGATTTTCAAATTTTACGGGGACTAAAACAAAATTACACATATAACTTTCCATGAGCTCTATTACACAATCTTTTCCAGCCCAATTTCGGTCCTATATATATATTTCATTAAAAAAAATTATATTTTTTTAAGTGTATCGATGCAATTCATTAGAGTATATATATTTTATTTTTATAAAAGCATATATCTCATTAAATAAGATATATTTAAAAAAATAAAACATATGTGGACTAGAAATGAGGAAGTTTCTTCGTGACATCTTTCAACTTTGCACATCATAAGTCTTGCGGCCTTCATTTACAACTTCAATTATTCAAGGTTTGCAAGAAGGTTAGGGGGTAGTTAAAGCCACCCCACTAGTTATTTTAACCAAGTGCTTATTTAATTAAAGGAAAAATGCATACCCCTCCCCCCCCCCCCCCCCCCAAAGTTCATTAATATCCATATCCCTCTTATATTTTTTTGGAAAAATCCATATAAACCTTTGAAAGTTTCCATTTGTTAAGCAAAAAAACATCAAGTCAAATTTTCGTTAATTTATGAAGAATATTCGTGGAATATTCTGTTGCTCCTATGAAAGATTGTGAATATATATATCGAGACTTCATTTTTATGAATATTCATATAATCTTTTGAAATTACACATTTAATTCATATTACCTCTACCGTTATCCATTTAAAACTTGTGTGTGTCTGTGTGGTTAATCTAATAATATCAATAATTTAATATCAACACATAGAAGAAGAAACACAATGGGGTAATTTTTTATGGAGGGCATTTTGGTCATTTAGAGGAATCATATTAAATTTATTTTAAATCTCATTAGGTTATTTGGATAAACACATTTGTAACACTTTTAAATGGATAGAATAAACCCACACTATTTTTTAAAATTGACAGAAAACTAACTCAAGGCATAAATCTTTTTTATGAAAAATATAGGGGATTGTATGGATTTTGGAAAAATGAGGGGTCAATATGAATATTCGCAAACTTTAAGGGGGTTATATGCATTTTTACTTAGGTGTGGGTAAAAGTGACGAGGATAAAAAAGTAATTTAATCATATGTGGTTAAAAAATCACACCACAGTTTCGAGTGTTAATGGCACGGGGTATAATATATCAATATAACTCAAACAATTAAAAGGTTATAGGAATTTTTAGAAAGAAAAAAGGGAGGATATGCATATTAGTGGACTTTGAAGGGGCTATATGCATTTTTCCTTAATTAAAAAATGGGTTTTTTACGTATAAACCATTCAAAAACATGCTATTTAATTTTATACCGCTCCAAATAACCATTTATTGTTATACCATTGAAATATGAGTGATGATACCCAGGCCCCAACTTATTGGCCCCACTCACAAGCCCCATGAGGTGTCATCATTTTATTGGTTGACTTGTTGACTTTTAAAAATGGATAAAATGACAAAATACAGATATGCCCTTCATTAAAAATAGATCCCATTAACCAAAATCCCCTTTTTTCTCTTATTAATTTTTTCACATTAATTTGAATTTGCCTATTTTGAAAAATATATCCCATTTTAAAATTTGCTTATTTCAATTTTTAAATTTTAAAAATCTTATGAATTTTACACCAAAACTTATCTAACTTACACAAAAATTACCTATATTATTTTTCATCAAAATTACACCAAAATTACCTAAATAACACAAAAAATACAGATTGTCATGTAAAAAATACGATTGAATGTTACATTTACGAATGTAACAGTAATATACATTTACGAATGTAACAGAATGTAACAGTATTGCTTAAATGTAACATAAATATGTGAATGTAACATTTCAAAAAAAAAAACAGTCCTTTGGACTGGGTGTTCTAGTGGACTGTCAAGCCCAGTATGTAGTAGTCCCTATTGGGGCCTACTTATTTGCCAAAACAAAAAACAAAAAAAAAAGAAGGAATTCATTGACAAAATAAAATGAATAAACAAATATCAGACAAATTCAACTAAAATCAAAATTATATCATTCGTGTATATCAAAACAAAACCACAATTCTAGATTGCATAACAATTATGAATGATGGTACTCTGTTTATAAATCTTGAACAAAGAAAATGTGTTTCAAACAAAGAACAAAGAAGTTAAACTATGTATTGCTTAAAGGGAGGTTACATTACAAGACTGTTACATTTCAAATGTAACATTTCAAAAACTGTGTATTGCTTAAAGGAAGGTTACATTACAAACGTTACATTTCAAATGTAACATTTCTAAAACTATGTATTGTTTAAATGTGTCTCTTTTACAAAGAATGACGAAATAGTCTAACCTGAAAGTGATAAATCTAAATCAAAAATTATAATTCGTGTAAACAATGGCATCCAAATCCGTATAATAACGTTCTAGTATACTCACTTAATATACAGACTGTCGAAATGACTGTGATGCAAAGAAGCAGGTCGAGTTTTTCCGAACAAAGACCGAAGACCAACCCGACGCGTATACCGGAAAGACGCACACAACAACCATAGATAGAAAACCATCCATCAAGAGTGAGAAGAGGCCAAGAGGGTGGGGTAGGAGTGAAACGACTCAACCTTTGGTGCGGAGCAAAAGAGGTTCCACAGCGTATCCGTCGCCTGTTACGGGTTTCAGCAAGCACTTTGTTTATTGATCGATTCTAAGTCCTTCCTCTATTGGATTGATTGCTTTAAAAAGAAGAACAAATTAAATCTTAACCACCTCGTGATTTAAGGGATCATTTATGATAAAAACAGCTCCAATTAGATGGGAAGGGTAAAATAGAGAATTCAATCTTGCCAACTCATGGGGCCTATTTGGGGTTTGTGAAATTGGGGCTTGGGAATCATTATTGTTGAAATATATAGAAATTATGCTATTTACCATCCTAGTTAACTTCCATTCAAATTTCTATTAAAACTGTTAAAGTCTTAGAGAAAAGACCAAATTACCCTTATTATTATTTTTTTGAAGTATTTTACCTTACCAAATACAATATTTATAAAAATAAAAAATATTAATTTCAACATGAAATTGATCAATTTTATTTAAAATTCAAAAACTGTTATAAATGTAAATAAAAGAATAAAATTAGATATATCAACCAAAGGAGAAATATGGGAGAAAGAGGAAGGAAGAGCTCTGTATTTTCTATCTTCTTAATTGATAAAAATGAATACAATGTTGGCCTGTATTTATAGGCATTAAAAAATAACAACAAATAAGATTTTACAGGGATTTGGTTTTATCTATCCTTTACAAAGTGAAAAAGGTTGAGTCTAATCCCTTAAGATAAGTGATGACACAGTCAAAGTCAAATTCAAAGTCAGTCATTCATATTTACAACACTCCCCCTTAGATGACCATCAACCCTTATACTAAGGTAAATGCCTCATTAAAATCTTGTTTAAAAAAACCCATTGAGAAAAAACTAAAGTGAAGGAAAAAGAGTATAATTACTTGATCTTAGCAATGTTGGACGTGTTTAATTGTCTCATTAAAACCTTGTTAGGAAAATCCAGTGGGACAAAATCTAGACAAAGGAAAAAGAGTACAATATGTAAAAGATGTCCATGGTTGAATATTATCACATTTATTAGACTCCCCCTGAGTCAGGAAAGTCTCAGTCTGTCTCATGATTAAGTCGATGCATGCTAATTTTACGCACAATCTTCTGGAAGGTTGATTTTAGCAGAGCTTTAGTGAAGAGATCTACAAGATTATCACTGGAGTGAATTTATTTGACTTCAATTTTGTGATGCTTTTGGAGTTCATGGGTGTAGAAGAACTTCGGTGAGATGTGCTTAGTCCTATCTCCCTTGATGTAACCTCCTTGGATTTGAGCAATGCATGCACTATTGTCTTCATATATGGTTGTAGGAATATTTGTTGTAGATGACAATCCACAGATGCTTTGGATATGTTGAATCAATGATCTCAACCAAACACATTCTCTACTAGCTTCATGTAACGCCAATATTTCTGCATGGTTAGATGAGGTAGCTACCAATATTTGTTTTGTAGATCTCCATGAGATAACAACATTGTTATTAAGATACACATAACCTATCTCTGATCGACCTTTGTGAGGATCCGAAAGATAATTTGCATCTGCATAGACAAATAAATGAGAATCATTAGATTTATCATTTGAATAAAATAAAACTAAATCAGTGGTTCCACGAAGGTATCTCATAATATGCTTGATACCATTCCAATGCCTGCGAGTTAGTGCAGAACTGTATCTCGCTAAGAGATTGACTGAGAAGGCTATGTCTGGTCTCGTATATTGAGCCAAGTATAGCAGTGCACCTATAGCACTCAAATAGGTACTTCTAGACCAAGAGTTGCCTCGTTTTCATCTTTAGGATGATATGGGTCTTTCTTAACGTCCAAGGATCGAACGACCATGGGTGTACTTAGAGGATGCGCTTTATCCATGTTAAAGCGTTGCAATACCTTTTTTTATATATATTTTGACTCGTGGATCAATATTCCATTAGAATTTTGTTCGACCTATAGATAGAGACAATATTTAGTTTTTTCAAGGTCTTTCATTTTGAATTCCTTCTTCAGACATTCTGCAGTTTCGTTGAGCTCTTCAGGAGTCCCAATTAAATTTATGTCATCAACATAAACTGCCAAAATAGCAAATCTCTTATTGGATTTCTTTATAAAGACATATGGACAAATGGGATTGTTTTCATATCCAGCTTTAATCAAATATTCACTAAGACGGTTGTACCACATTCTTTCAGATTGCTTTAAGTCGTACAATGAACGTCTTAATTTTATTGAATACATACTCTTTGATTTTGCTTCAGGCAATTTATATCCTTCAGTGATTTTCATATAAATATTAGCATCTAAATTCCCATATAGATAAGCTGTAACGACGTCCATTAGTCTTATATCAAGTTTTTCAGAAACTGCGAGACTTATTAGGTAACAGAACGTTATTGCATCCATTACTGCTGAGTAAGTTTCTTCCTAATCAATCTCAGGCTTCTGCAGAAAACCTTATGCCACAAAACGTGCTTTATATCTAGTGATTTCATTTTTCTCATTTCGTTTTCTTACAAACACCCATTTGTATCCTATAGGGTTAACACCTTTTGGGGTCTATACTATAGGTCCGAATACACCACGTTTTTCAAGAGACCTAATTCTGCTTTAATAGCATCTTTCCACTTTGGCCAATCATTTCTTTGTCGACATTCATTTATGCTACGTGGTTCATTATCATTATCGCCCTTTGAAATTTCAGTACCTACCGCGAAAGAAAAAATGTCATCGATGATCATTTCTTTACAATTCCACATTTCTCTTGAATGCGCATAAAATATAGAGATCTCATTATTATTAGGTACATTTTCCTCTTCAAGAGTTTGTACAGTCACTTCTGGGACTCGTGTCACTTCAGGAAAATTATCCTCTTCTGGAGTTTTAGAGAAAGTGAATCTTTTGTTCATAATTTCTTCTGTAGCATTATGTATAACTTTATAGGGATTTTATATATAACATTAATATTGGATTTTGTTCATGCTCTAATAATGCTCTAGAAGAAGTTATACATAATGCTACAGAAGAGATTATGAACAAAAGATCAACTTTATCTAAAACTCCAGAAGAGTATAATGTCCCTGAAGTGACACGAGTCCCAGAAGTGACTGTACAAACTCTTGAAGAGGAAAATGTACCTAATAATAATGAGATCTCTATATTTTATGCGCATTCAAGAGAAATGTGGAATCGTAAAGAAATGATCATCGATGACATTTTTTCTTTCGTAGTAGCTACTGAAATTTCAAAGGGAAATAATGATAATGAACCACGTAGCATAAATGAATGTCGACAAAGAAATGATTGGCAAAAATGAAAAGATGCTATTCAAGCAGAATTAGGTTCTCTTGAAAAACATGGTGTATTCGGACCTATAGTACAGACCCCAAAAGGTGTTAACCCTGTAGGATACAAATGGGTGTTTGTAAGAAAACAAAATTAGAAAAATGAAATCACTAGATATTTCATTTTAGGGCATGATATTCATTTGATCTCCTCTTCTGGGGTGCTGAATCTTTAGAACCAATAGGTCTTCCACACTTCTGGCGTGCAGCAGATTCATTTGCCGCCAAATTTATAGTTTGTCCTCTTATGACATCTATTCGGGCTGTCGTATTTACAGCTGGTACATGTGATTTTTACTTTGGCTGCATCATTGAATGCATCAGGAATTTGATTTGCCATATCTTGAAGATGCAATATCTTTTGTACTTCATTTTCACATTGAGCGGTACGGGGGTCTAGATGAGACAAAGTGGATGTATTCCACGATAATTCTCGTCATTCTTCAGGAACGGAACGTACTTCAGGTACGTTCTTCCCTCCCCCTAACGGCGGAAAGAGTGTCTCATCAAAATGACAATCAGCAAACCTAGCATAAGCACATCACATGTCAATGGTTCCATATAACGAATGATAGAAGGAGAATCATAACCAACATTGTGGTGGTGGGATAGGAACTTGCACTACGCAATCAAATTTACGCAAATGTGAAATGTTAGGTTGACAGCCTTACACAAGTTGTGAAGGTGAAAAAGGGTGATAAACAGTTAGCCTAAGTTTAATTAGCTTAGCAGCATGCAAGATAGCATGTCCCCAAGTAGACACAGGCAATTTGGATTGCATGAGTAAAGGTCTTACAATAAGTTGCAAATGTTTGATCAAAGATTCGGCTAGACCATTTTGTGTGTGAACATGGGGAACTGGGTGTTAAATATCAATACCTTGTGATAAACAATAATCATCAAAAATTTGAGAAGTAAATTCTTCTGCATTATCTAATCGAATGGACGTAATGTAATGGTCAGGAAAATGTGCTCTAAGTCTGATAATTTGAGCAAGTAATATAGCAAATGCTAAATTACGAGTAGAGAGTAAGCAAACATGTGATCAGCGAGTAGATGCATCAATTAAGACCATAAAATATTTAAAAGATCCGCTATGAGGGTGAATTGGACCCCAAATATCACAATGGATTCTTTGTAAAAAGGATGGAGACTTAAATGCAATTTTAAGAAAAGAAGGCCTAGTAACAAATTTGCCTTGTGAGCAAGGGGTACAAATGTAATCACTAGGTAGGGTAAGATGTTGATTTGTCATAGAGTGTCCATTAGAATTATTCATAATCCTTCGTAACATGTTGGCTCCAGGATGACGCAAGCGATCGTGCCATAATATTAAGATATTTGGATCATTGAGTTTCAAGATCATGATAGAGTGTACTTCTACAACGCTAAGTGTTGTATGGTATAACCCCATGGATAGTGTAAAGAATTTTTCAAGTGTAAGTTTTAGACTTCCAATATTAGAAGTAATGCAAAGAAATTCTTTGTTAGCTTCATTGATTGTTTTAATATGGTATCCGTTCATCCTTATGTCTTTAAAACTAAGCAAATTTTTTTTAGAATTGCTTGAATATAGTGCATTCTGTATGAATAGGTGGGTACCATTTGGCAATATCGAATGGGCTCTTCCGGAGCCTTCAATAATATTGACTGGTCCAGCAATGGTGGACACCTTAGCTGCATTGTATACTAAATAAGAGAAAAACTTCTGATTTTTCATAATGGTATGAGATGTTGCACTATCTACCAGACAAATGTCATGATTTGTAATGACTTCCCGATCCATACTCTTAAAATGGATAATAAAATTCAGTCATTCAAAATATAATAAACATTTTAATAAATTAACCATTAAATAATCCAAATGCAATAAAAAAATATCATGATGCAAAATAATAAAGATAAAGACATTTCAATTTAAATAATAATGTCAATATCTCAAAAATTAAGTGAAGGCATATATAAAATTTAGGTATTCAGGAACATCTCTCAATAACGGCTTTGAAAGTCTCATTATTAATAGTAATGAATCTTTAGATTTAGCCATTTATGGCATATGTCTTTGAAAATATGATCACTTCTGGTGATCATAACACTCATTAAGGGAGTTTCACAAGTTCAACAGATCTTTCTACTCATTTATTTTTCAGGTCATCATATATGTGATGTCTCAAAAGAAAATCAACAATCATTGATGCAAAAATAATAAATGATATAATATGAATCTAGATGAGAGCTAATGCTCTGTCAAACCCTTTATCACCGATTCATTCAATCAAGAAAATCATAAATTTAGTGAAGTTAAATGTCATTTGGCATAAAGATCAAATTTTACTTAACTTGTGGTTAAATAAAATCATATTTTATCCACAAACATATTAATGGTCTTAACCTTATAGGGATTTTAGTAATCCAATAGGAATATAAAATCTAAGCATTCATAACAATCAAACTTTGAATTCATAAATATAAGACATTAATAAAATAATAATAACCCAATTGTTTATATGGCCACGGGTTACACATTATTTGTAAGAGTAATATTCATTTCAAAAAAAAATTTCAACCCATCAAAATAAAAATTAAAATACACATGCATTATAACAATCCAAGAAATTACAGAACTGCCACAGAATATTGATGGTTTTAAAACAACATACATGCAGAAGAAATATTGCATAAAACAATTATTCACGGGTTGCATGCTTTCAATATATATTGCATGGATTGGTGTACATGAATATTAATAAAATTGCATGGTTTTTTCTATATATATATCCACGTACTGTTGCATGCATACACACAGACACACACGAGCGATTAGGTGCGGCGAACGGCGGTGCGGCCGCGACGTGAACCGTTCGATCGCGGGTCCATTGCATCCAACGGTCGATGTGAATCGCACCCGACCGTCCGATGCGATGGACCCGTGATCGACGGCCCGACCGTCCATCGCATCGGACGGTCGGGTGCGATTCACGTCGACCGTTGGATGTGATGGACCCGCGATCGAACAGCCCACGTCGCTGCCGCACCGCCGTTCCGCCGCACCCAATCACTCGACTATATATATATATATATATATATATATATATATATATATATATATATATATATATATATAGAGGGCCGATTACATGCGGCGAACGGCAGGTGCGGCGTCGATCGTGGGCCGTCGATCACGGATCCATCGCATCGGACGGTCGGGTGCGATTCACGTCGACCGTTGGATTCGATGGACCCGCGATCGAACGGTCCACGTCGACGCCGCACCTGCCGTTCGCCGCACCTAATCGCCCCCGTATATATATATATATATATATATATATATATATATATATAGGGGACTGATGGGGTTTGACCGTGCGCATGGTGCACCCCATCGTGCGCCCCAAACTCGAACCGTGCGATCGCTGATCCCGCGATCCCACGGTCCACATTTTTATACAAAAAATAATCGTCGAAAAACAAAACCCTCTCGGGCTGCTTCTCTCTCTCTCAGGCTCTCTCTCGATCTCTCTCTCTCTCTCTCTCACACACCCCGTCGACAACCCCCGATGTCCCCCGACCACCCGCGACCACCTGTCGAGCGCCTGCGACGGACCATCCACGACCACTGCGACCCCTTCCACATCGATCTGCGACCCCCCGACGTCCCCTCCTCACGCGCCCCCCTCCGGCGCTCGTCCTCCTCAAGCCCCCCGTCCGCCGCTCCTCCTCCTCACGCAGCGCCCCCTTCGTCACTGTCACCGTCCCCCCAAACATCTGTGTAAGTATTGGCTTTAACTAATTATTTAGGGTTTTTTATTTTGATTTGTTCTATTGTTTGATTAATCAGAGTTTTCTTCTTGTTGTTTTTTTTTTTTTGTTGAGATCGATCGGGATCACCGGAGGCTCCGATCTTCTCGGCGGAACAGGTAAATCGATGACGCCAGCGGTCCTCCTCTTTCGTCTGCTGTTAGTTCATCACCCTCTCTTGTGTTTTTTTTTTCTTTTTCGGTGATCTATTTATGGAAATCGTGAAATTAAGAGATCCTGAAATGAAAGATGCAATCTTGATGGGTTGTTTGTGTTTTGTTTTTTGTTTTTATTAAGATTTTCAATTGGTTCTCTGAAATGTGATTCTTTTATATATAATATTGTTTTTTTGGGGGGGGGGGATTCACTTTGAGATGCATCGGATCTCTAGAATATGTGATGCAGAGTGCGATGGAGGAGAAGTTGACTTACTTATGAGTGTTGTTACAGTCAGATTTTTTCATAGTTCAAATTACAGTCTTATATACCTCGATACAGATTCAGTGAAGCATATACCTCACGAGTCTAACATTTTCCTTTACTTATTAGTTCAAGATAATCCAACAGATAATTAGGCGCCGCCTAGGCATGCCTCATATGGTCGCCTTGAGAACTATATGATACATACATATGAACACAGACAATTGCTACATTTTCTTGTTTGATAACTAGATCAACAGTAAATTCATGTTAACAGGTCATATTTATGGGTTCAGTCCTCAGAGGCGCTACTTTGTGCTAAAAAAATTTCAATATTTAAGAGTTGGATCTAATTTCTCCCCTTGCAGTTCCTTGCTATTTGCGAGACCATTCTGGTAATACGCCTATTTTATCATCTGTTACAAGGGTTAAAACCTTCATGACTGAATCAAGATGAACTTTCCCATACTATTGTGCTTTCTCTGATGTGAAAAAACCTACTTTACTGATCCCATTTCCTCCTCTATGAAGTAATAAGTGCGAGAATCTAAGGGATTATATACTTTGGAAAGGGGATTGAGAAACTGAATTATGACCCCCGTAATGATGGAATTTTTTTTTAATCATGATTTGGTACCCACAAACTCTCTTACTGTCACATAGCCATGGGTATAATTCTTTCTGGAAATTGTTGCCTAATTCACATAGAAGAGGGGCTATGATTCTGCCTAATTCCCATGGATCACATATAACACCCCCTCTCACATCACAATAGTTTGTATATTTTTATTTTTTTAAAATCCTTCATTTTCACACTGCTTCTTCCACCATTTTTCACCTGGCAGATCTAGTGCACTTCTACCAGTGGTGATTCTCATTACTTTACTGTTCTTTATGTTCAAAATTATTTATTGGACTATTCCAAATATTATTTTCCAAATGTTTTCTCTCTTATACTCATCATAGCAGATTTTAGGCTGTATACTTGAGAAATATATATCCACTATTTTACTGGCATGCAACTCTTATGCAAAAATGCTTTTTGGGGCCTCCATTGGTGGCAAGTGCTGCCTCATAAATGGGTAACTTGTTCATGCATTACCAGATTGTTAAATTTTTCAGAATATCCAATTTTGTAATTGAAGTTTCTTATTTGGTCATAAATTGGAACGACATGTACGGGTGGACGACGGTGACGAGGAAGAGGAAGTACTCTCCAGGTGCTCCCGACAAAGGTGGCGTAGAGGGAGAAAGGTGCTTCCGATGTTTGGGATGGGGCCACCGCGCATCCGCTTGCCGCGACCCCCCAAAATGTTGGAGCTGCGGGAGGTTTGGTCATCGGAGCTTGGCTTGCGTGGAGAGGTCTCGGGGCAGGTTGAGATCTCCTCCCGAACGGGAGGAGGGGTGCGCAGCACCCGGACGAGATGGGTCTCTGCTGGTCCCTGTCTCGGACGTAACTGAAGTGGTGGTGATTCTGTGGTCGAGAGAGCTAGATGCGAGGGAGGAAGGCTTCAGAAGGAGTATCGCCCTGGAATGGCGGGGGACGGGGAGGAGGGAGGCGGTTTGGGAGGAGGTGGAACGGGCGTTGGGCCGTCGGTGGAAGGGCCTTCCACCACTACATTGGTGGATTCTAAGCCCTTCTAGGGCTCTGGTTCGATGTCCCTCCATCTCATTGAGGGATGTGATGCTGGGGGAGAGGAGCCTTGCTTGCCACGGTGGGGAGGTCAAGATAATGCCATGTGATTGCGGAGTGGGGGGTAACACAGAGGGGCACAGGGTGGAAGTGGTGCTTAGGGGTGTTCCCCTACTTTGGAGGACACCAGCGGTCCTTAGGTGCCTGGTGAGGAATCTTGGACACCTCCTGGACATTCGGGAGGATGCCGGAGGGTTTCTTCCGGATCTTCAGATAGGGGTGTGGAGGGCGGTGGATTCTATCGTCCCACAGAAGATCCCAGCAACACTTGATGGCTGGTTCGTGGAGATCAAGGTGGAGGTGCTGGGTTTGGGGGTTGCCTGGTCCTTTGCGGAGGTGGTCAGGGGCAATAGGGCAGTCAGGGCTCCGGACAGCAGAGGAGAGACAGGGAAGTAGGGAGAAAGGGATGGGGAGTCGGGGCGGGTGATGGGTGCGGCAGCTGACCGGAAGGGGAAGGGGGTGGTCGACACCGCGGTCTCGGCTCATGCGAGGGTGAGCTCCGGGAGGTCAGACGACATGTGGAGGAGCGGGAAGGAGGCCAGGCAGTCCAGGGCGGGGATGGAAGGGACGAGCCTGGGTTTGGAACAAACTCGGCGGCCGGTTTCGATGAGTTCGCCCGAGTCAAGGACGGGCGAGGTGGCTAGGGGTGGTGGTACGTCAAAGGTCCTTCTGAGAAAAGGAGGTGTGAAAGGACAGCAGAGATAGAAGGGAGGGGGTGGAGGCACAGAGGAAAGGGTGGAAGAAACGGCATCAGAATCCGTACCTGCTTTTCAGAAGGTCGTCCTCGTGTCGGTCCAATCGAACGACGGTTTGGTGGCACGTGGAGACCTTGGGTTGGCCATGCCGGGGGAAGAGAGGGCGGCCCAATGGTTGTCCGCGCCTGCCGTACCCCGCGTGGAGGAGCCGTTGAAGACCAGATCTGCCATGGACGATGATAAGGACTTGGGGCCGAACGGTCTTTATCAGGGGAGGATTGGTGGAAGACAGCTGGCGGTTGGTGAGGGACATTTGGAGCCTACAAGGGGTTTTGTCGGGTGGAAGGTGAATGTGGGCTTGGAGGGAGGTTCGGTGGGCCATCATGATAGGGTCCGGCCCATCCCCGAATGTGCAGGTCGAGCACAGCCCAGTCCTCTTACGACTTGCTCTCGATCAGAGACCGTCGTGGGCCTGGTTGAATTAAGGCGCACCGAGCAGCCCACATCGAGCGGGCCGTTAGACCCAGGCTCTAAACCAGACAAAATTAGTGGGTGTTCATGGTCCAACTGTATGGACGAGGCGGGCAAGGTGAGATGGTGTTGGTCACCATACCCGGATCGCTATCGGGCGAGCCCTGGCTCTGGTGATTCCTTTGCTGACCTCGACTCACAGGGTGGTGGTAGGTCGCCTTCTCAGCCACGGAGGGCGCTCACGCCGGCCACCTGGGAGGCGGAATACCTGGTACGGAGGCTAAAATCAATCGTGCTGAGCTCGCTGATTACTCGCGGAGGTGCGATGGACTTTGATGACGGAGAAGGTTTGGAGGAGGATCCGTCAGGAGATATGCCATCCTTGGAAGAGGTTAATGTAGAAGCAGGTGCGGAGGTTGGAAAGGGACAGGGCGAGGGGTCATATGCCGACAGACAGGTGGTTCGCTTCCTAGAACAAGGGGAGAGAGGGAGGGATTTGATTGCGGAGGGGGTCGTGGTCCCTCCGTGGGGCGCTTTTATTAGTTCCCCGGGGTGCTCGAAGGGGGTTGTAGTAGGGGTGGACAGTTCAATTCCTAGGTTCAAAGGAAGGTTCAAAGAATTTATCAACGGCTATATGGTGGAGGTTACTGGGGTTGAAGAGTCAGATAGGGAGGCCTGAAGGTGGTGGTTTGGGGGAGGGACAGGGCATTCGTCGGTTTAACCATGTTGAACATCTTATGTTGGAATGTGCGGGGTCTTAATGATCAACAGAAGAAGGCGGCAATACGGGAACACATCATTTCAGAGAAGATATCGGTCTGTTGCATTCAGGAAACGAAGATGCAAGAATTCTCTCAGGCGGACATCCGGGCTATTGGTGGAGATCACCTCCAAGGTTTTACGTATAAACCAGCAGTGGGGACTTCCGGTGGTATCTTGGTGTGCTGGGATGAGAGGATTCGAAACATCGTAGAGGAGAGGAGAGGTGATTACTCGCTTTCGGTGCTGTTTGAAGAGAGGGACTCCCATTGGCGTTGGGTTTGCTCCGTGGTTTATGGTCCTCAGGAGGATACTAACAGACAGGGGCTATGGGAAGAATTGAGTACGGTGAAGCAGGATTGGGACATTCCTTGGTGTGTTTTGGGGGACTTCAACGTCACCAGATATACAGAAGACCGAAATCGGGAGGGATCGGTCACTCCGGCGATGGAGGCATTTTCTGATTGGATCGACAAGGAGGGGTTACTTGACTTACCAATTCAGCAGCAGTGCTTTACATGGAGCAATATGAGAGAGACACCGTCCCTTGCTAGGCTAGACAAGGTTTTATTAGACCCGGCGTGGGAGGGGGTCTTCCCTTTATGCTCACTGCGCGGACTCCCCCGGATCTGGTCAGATCACAATCCTCTGGTACTCGAGGGGGGGAGGAGGGTAGACAGACACCACATGTTCCGGTTTGAGAACTGGTGGCTTTTGTGCCCAGATTTTGAAGAACGGGTGCGACAGAATTGGGGGATTGGCATAGGGGATCTTTCGGGAGCAAGGAAGATGGCTTTCAAGATTAAAAGACTTAGGCGATCTCTCAAGAGCTGGAGCATGGAACGCGTGAGGGAGAGGAGGGAGAAGAAACAGGGGCTGGCAGATCAAATGCTCACATTCGAAAGATGGGATGAAGCGGGTTTGCTCACGGAAGAGGACAGATTGTTGTGGCGGGCGGGGAGGCAAGAGTGGATGCGAATTGCTAAGATAGAAGAGATCTCTTGGAAACAGAGATCGAGGGAAGTTTGGTTGAAGGAGGGGGATAATAACTCAAAGTTTTTTCATAAAGCGGCGAGTGCAAGACGTCGGATGAATAGAATCAGCAAGATTTAGGTGGACGGGCAGGTCATGGAAGGGGATTGGGCAGTGCAGGAGGCGTTGGTGGCTCATTTCACAAACACATTTAGACGAGATAGATGTTGGAGACCGTTGTGGTATGACGAAGACTTAGGGAGGCTCCCTGCAGACGGGCTACTTAAGTTGGAGGGTCGTTTTACAGAGGCTGAGATACAGGCCGCAGTATTCGGGGTTGATACGGATAAGGCTCCTGGACCGGATGGTTTTGGGGTGCGCTTCTTCCAAGAGTTCTGGGGGGTGGTGAAGGAGGACATCTTTGAAATGTTCGAAGAGTTCTATCAATCATCTGAGGGGATTGGCTGCCTTAATTCCACATTCATCGCATTGATCCCTAAACACGAGGGCGCGGTTGATGTTGGGGATTTCAGACCCATTTGTCTCTTGAATGGGTGCTTCAAGATCATTACCAAAGTCCTGGCTAATAGACTCAAAGAGGTTGTAGGGTCACTGGTTGATGAGAACCAAACGGCGTTTGTTCCGGGCCGCCTGTTACAAGATGGCTTCATGGTGGTGCAGGAGTGTATCTCAGCTGTGCACAGTGCGGGGCATCAAGGGGTTGTGATCAAGCTAGACTTTGCAAAGACATTTGACAATGTCCATTGGGAGTTCTTGTTGCATGTCATGAGTTGCCATGGCTTTGAACCCAACTGGTTAAGGATGGTCAAGGCATGTATATCTACGGCGAAGGCCTCCGTGCTCGTGAATGGAAGGCCACATGGCTTCTTTCATATTCAAAAGGGTCTCCGTCAAGGTGATCCACTCTCCCCTCTCTTATTTGTGATTGTTACAAATGCCTTTAGCAGAATGATGAGGATGGCGATAGTGGATGGGTGGGTTAAGGGACTACGGTGCGGTGTGGGTGGGACACCCGTGTCTCATGTTCAATATGCTGATGATACCATTGTGTTGAGTGTGGCGGAGGACGATGCGGTGAGAGGAGTGAAGTTTATTTGTAGATGCTTTGAGCTAGTTTCGGGCTTGAAGGTAAACTTCCGGAAAAGCGCCATATTAGGAATCAACGTGGAGGAACATGTTCTTTCCAAATTTTCACAGATACTTTCATGCGAGGTCCGGCCATTTCCGTGCAACCATGTGGGGCTACCTCTCCATCTAGGGAGGATTCATAAGGGGGATTGGGACCCTTTGGTCGAGAGGTTCGAAAGACGACTTCAAGGGTGGAAGAGCAGGTTCTTAAGTTTGGGAGGTCGGCTCACATTGCTTGAGGCCGTTCTATCCAATCTGCCTATATTCTTCTTCTCGATCTTCAGGGTCCCAAAAGGAGTTTTTGGGAAAATAGAGAAAATTCGTAGGCGGTTCTTTTGGTGCGGGGCAAAGGAGGCTCCAGGTCGAGTGCATCAGGTGAAATGGGAGATGGTCTGCACAGGGAAAAAATAGGGCGGGGCAGGAGTGCTTAATCTGGCGGATATGAATAAGGCCCTACTGTTCAAATGGCTGTGGAGATACATGGTTTCCCCGAATTTGATGTGGAGTAGGGTGGTTCGCGAACGCTATGGTTACGTGGGGCGCATGGCTGGCACTACATGTCAAAGGGCTGCCCGGGGGTCAAGATTGTGGGGGGATATACTGCAGGGTCAAGAGGAAATGCTGGGGGCGGTCAGGTGGGCGATTGGATCGGGTATGACAGTCCGCTTTTGGGATGACGTTTGGCTTGGGGAGGTCTCGCTACGAGTCCATTTCCCACGCATTTTCCAGATAGCGAGAGATCAGAAGGGGATGGTGGAGGACTTTTGGCGTCGTCGAGGGGACACCGGATACTGGGAAGTTGAGGTGCGACGGAATTTAAATGATTCGGAGGTGGAGGACTACTTATCTCTACTTGAATTGTTACAAACAACAAGGGTGGCTGAAGATAAGGAAGACTGCCCGGTGTGGCATCCATCTCCTACGACGGGCTTCTCGGTGAAGAGCTGCTATGAATGGTTGCGTAGAGAAAGACCGATAGTCCATGCAACGACGGTCAAGCACAAGGAAATATGGGGATGTAAAATCCCTTTGAAGGTTAAGGCCTTCCTATGGATGGTTTATCTTCGGAAGACCCTCACTAGGACTTCCATAGCACGCTGGTCCCCGGGGATAGACATGACATGCGGTCTATGTAGCTCTACGGATGAAACGGTTGACCATTTGTTCATAGCTTGTCCAGTGGTGCGCCAGGTTTGGAGTAGGCTGAGGGGGGCCACGGGGATCCAGGACGGGTTCGATGACGTGGAAGGGATGTGGGCAGCCGGAAGGAGCTTGAGGTCATCAGGAGACCGATCGTTGCGGGCTAAGGTTTGTTCATAGCTTGTCCAGTGGTGCGCCAGGTTTGGAGTAGGCTGAGGGGGGCCACGGGGATCCAGGACGGGTTCGATGACGTGGAAGGGATGTGGGCGGCCGGAAGGAGCTTGAGGTCATCAGGAGACCGATCGTTGCGGGCTAAGGTTTCTCAGTCCTACATTCCAGCATTGATATGGGCTGTTTGGTTGATACGGAACCTCTCGGTTTTCCGGGGACAGACACCATACGCAGAAAATATCTGGGAGCTGGCAGTCACACTAATTCAGGAATGGGGGAGGTCTTGTGCGGGGGCAGTGGAGGTGAGGGTCGTGGAGGATAACGTGCTCATTAGGTAGGCTAAGTCCGGGGAGGATCTGGGGCGGGGAATGCTAGTTCTCTCACCCTCTTCCTTTTCGCTTTCTCTTTAACATGTAATGTAACTCTCTATTTGGGGTTTTGCCTTTATTAATACAAAGGTGACTGCCTATCCTTTCCATCAAAAAAAAAAAGTTTCTTATTGGAATACCTATAACCTATCACCCAAAATGTGCTTTGCCTTCAAAATTTATTTTATCAGTAGAGTCTAATTTTGAGAACTGCAACTGTCAGAATCTGGTAAGATTTCATCTACCAGAATGACCTATGAGATGCTTTCTCTTGCGTACTACTACTTTTTTTAGAAGTTTCAATGTGGTAGCTGCTTTCCTTGCAAGATTTTATAAAAGCTTATGTTTAACTCGCCATCCATTGAATTCTCTTATGATTGCTAATATATAATGAGATGCTTTCTCTTGCACCCCACTTCAAATTTTAGCGATTTTTTAAGAAGTTTTAGTGTAGTAGCTGTTTTCCTTGCAAAACTATTTCATAATGCCTCTAATATATAATGATGTACACCATCCAGAAGAAAAACTACAAGACTTGTATCTTTACATGGTTGAGTATTTTTTGTTGTACTTTGGTGTGCAGGTTCTCAAAAGAGAACTAGAGCTCCTAAAGCGCAGGAGGTTTTGAAGGCCTTGGTGACTTCAAGGTAAAGAGTTCGTCCTTTCGAGACTTCTACCGGCGTAGAAAAAGTTGGTGATGGGACAAAGCCGCTCTCTTACATGAATGTTGGGGAAAACTTGCTCGACAAATGAAAGAAGTTCAGTTTGATTAGTTGCATACTGTAAATAGCTCCTCTTTTTTTTTTCTTGTATCCTTAGTTCAGTTTGATGTTTTTTAAATAGGTTGTTGATGTTGTAATGTTTTTCACTGGTTATGATACTGTGAGATGAAGTGGCTGATGTTGTAATGGCAGGTTTTGACTGGTTGTAATGATTGACTGGTGAGATGAAGTGGATGAAGGTGGAAATGTTGTAATGGCAGGTTTGGACTGATTGTGTTACTGTGAGATGAAGTGTTGAAGTCTTTATTTTTTAGTCAAACAGCATGGTGAGAGATTTGGAAGTTTTGTTTTTAGTCAAATGCATGATGTGCATGGTGGGGTACTATGGTGACTACCGACCAGTGTAGTTTCTTTTTAGAATGCATTCCAAGCTTCTATGACCCCCACCTCGTACCATTGCAGCAAGTATTCATAAGTTGCAGTCCATTACAAGTAGTCCAGTCCAGTCCCACTCTACAAAGGTGCAGTTCAGATCAGTTTAATTTATAACAGATAAGTTGTTGCTAACGCCTCAACCAGCATCAACATTTGCTCAAACAACATATAAATAAAACCATGCTGTCATCATATATTCATTTTTCCCCTACCAAATCAGATGCAACAGAAGTGAGATTGTGACACAGACAAGCTTGGGACTTCTTATTAAGTTGCAATGACAGCTGTTTTAATACATCAACCTGTTTTTAATACATCAATATCAATAGAAGTTAATACATCAACATCAACCAATTTCAGTACATTAACATCAACCAATTTAATACATCAACCAACTAAAATCTCCAGGTGAAACAATATCTAAAGCACCACCCTTTTTCTAAATAGCACCATCTGAGAAGCACCACCCTTTTTCAAGCATTCCTGAAGTAACAAATGAAACATCACCGCTTTTATGGAACAATAGGACAAGGAAATTAAACTCTAAAGTATAACATGATCACTGGTTTATGCAATCTTATCTATCAACTATACATCAACAAATGTATATTGATATTCTTACTCTAATGCATGTTAAATACATCACTCATGTGAAATTAAACTCTAACAACTGTGAAGCATATATTTACTACAAAATCAGTCAATAGAAGCTTGGGTTTCATTAAAATGTTGAGTTTCATTCAGTGATAACCTGAAATAATCCAAATTTCAATTTATTAGTATAATGACTTATTAACATTTTCATTGCAAACAAAAAAAAAACTATGCTAACATTGTCCTTGAGAACAAAAAACAGAAAACCAATCCCAAATATTCTCAATCACTCAAAACTACTGAACTGCTAAGTGTAGTGGGATCAGAGAAAACAATTTTTTTCTACTACCTAATCAAATCCATGAGCCTTTTTAACACCACCAGTGTAATAAAAAAAAGTCTGCCAGTGGTCGATCATTGTATCTCAAAGACAACCACTCTGGAAGTGCACATCCCAGTAAAAGAGAAAAATGGCTGTAGACAAATTATTTTGGCAGGCAAAATACAACGCCATTTAGACATGTATACAAATATCAGAATTTTGAGGCATGGACAATGAACAAATAGAATACCTGACAATGAATATATATGAGTCACGATGATCGGTAAAAGCATTCATGAACTGATGCACAAGATGCCCCAATGGCCAAATTCTACAAACCTGCCTACAAAATATGTAGTTAAGCAAATCTTCTATTGATAATTAATTATCTTAAGAGTGTAGAAGCTATGCGGCTGCTGCTTCTACTAATGATGACGATGAAGATGATTAGTAAGAGATACAGAGAGGGCTACTTTTATATCAACACTGTTAAAATGGGCATCTTGATAACCAAAATATTCTATACAATACGTACTCGAATAATTTCTAGTGTCAAGAAAACTGCCAATGCTGCACCAAATGCTAGGTCCAAAAATTCTGGCTGCATTAAAACACATGTTAAACCAACAAATTAATCTTGCTTGGTTAGGGTCATTGAAAGAAATTTAAAATCAATCATATGCTACCTGCTTACCTGGAATGCAAGAGCAGGGACGAACATCAGAACAGCCACTAAATGGTAGTATTTTCGAAGAAGAATCCTCTCAGTTTTGTCATCTTTTGAGATCTTGTAGAAGCACAAAATTGATGCACAGATAACCAACATCCAGAAAATACATAATGAAAGCCGTTTGAGCGGATCTCCTATCACAAAATTGAATACCCTGTGGAAGCCAAGAAAACATAAAAAACCACCCATTAGTGTGTATTCTTAAACTAAATGAGCAACAGATTCTGTTATGTTCACTCAATTAAATCTTATGCTAGTTTGAATAAGCTGATGTTATTTATGACTGTCAATGATTGTCTATAAATGACGCTTCAAAGTAGATAGTTCTTTTGTGATATGTTTAATGTTCTTTCTTGCTAGAAATTCCATAATATTCGTTATTTTAATGCATCTCTTGATCATGTATCTTAACTTTCGTTTCTCTACATGAAGCCTTTGATAAGCGTCAAATAGATAGGATTTATTAAAAATGGATTGAATAGTTTAAACTGTAGCACAATTGCATGACAAAATTAATTGAATATGCAGGCCATCAACCTGAACAGAGATAATGATGTAAAGTAGATGAGGTCAGCAATGACAGTTGAGGCTCTATTTTATTCCACACCAGTTTTAAATGAGGAACCAAAATAGATATGCCTATACAGATTGGTAGGTAAATGTGCATACAAATTAGAAGGTAAATGTGCCAAAACTCTCCCTCCTTGGCATCTTCAAAGAACAAAAACCTTTCTCATTGCAATATAAAGATCAAACAATGCTCTAAATTTAAAAAAGAAGTGGTCTAAAAAAAGAAAAAGAAAATAAGAACCCATCATTCAAATTGTTGTCTTTTGGTTTGCCCAATAATTCAATCAGACAAGCTTAGCTAGAATCACATTAAATGAAAAAAAAAAAAGACCCATAACTCACAAACAGCTCAAAACGGATCAAATAAACTCATGAAACAGAAACACCTAATCATTCAATAAACCCAAAATGTAACACAAACATATAAAAAGAAAGGAAAGAAGGGAAGAAAGAAGAGGACCTCTCAAAGAAATGTTAATCAGTTGCAGAGGTGCAGAAACAGAAACAGAAAGAAAGAATTGGAGGCCTTATTAAAGGCCCGAATAAACAGGAGGGTTTGGGAGGCAGGACTCAGCCGTTCTAAAACAACATAGAGAGAGAAACAGAGAAACCAGTTTTAGGCTTTTAGAGAGAGAGAGAGAAAGAGACAGAGAGGGAGTGAAATATAAATAGGATTTGCCCGGGTGAGGCCAAACAATAGAGAGGGAGTGAAACTTTGTAAAGCTGTTGGATTATCTTGAACTAATAAGTAAAGGAAAATGTTAGACTCGTGAGGTATATGCTTCACTGAATCTGTATCGAGGTATATAAGACTGTAATTTGAACTGTGAAAAAATCTGAGTGTAACAACACTCATAAGTAAGTCAACTTCTCCTCCATCGCACTCTGCATCACATATTCTAGAGATCCGATGCATCTCAAAGTGAATCCCCCCCCCCCAAAAAAAAACAATATTATATATAAAAGAATCACATTTCGGAGAACCAATTGAAAATCTTAAAAAAAAAAACACAAACAACCCATCAAGATTGCATCTTTCATATCAGGATCTCTTAATTTCACGATTTCCATAAATAGATCACCGAAAAAGAAAAAAAAACACAAGAGAGGGTGATGAACTAACAGCAGACGAAAGAGGAGGACCGCTGGCGTCATCGATTTACCTGTTCCGCCGAGAAGATCGGAGCCTCCTGTGATCCCGATCGATCTCAACAAAAAAAAACAACAAGAAGAAAACTCTGATTAATCAAACAATAGAACAAATCAAAACCAAAAACCCTAAATAATTAGTTAAAGCCAATACTTACACAGATGTTTGGGGGGACGGTGACGGTGACGGTGATGGTGACGGTGACGGTGACGGTGACGGTGACGAAGGGGGGCGCTGCGTGAGGAGGAGGAGCGGCGGACGGGGGGCTTGAGGAGGAGGAGCGCCGGAGGGGGGCGCGTGAGGAGGGGACGTCGGGGGGTCGCAGATCGATGTGGAAGGGGTCGCAGTGGTCGTGGATGGTCCGTCGCAAGCGCTCGACAGGTGGTCGCGGGTGGTCGGGGGACGTCGGGGGGTTGTCGACGGGGTGTGTGTGAGAGAGAGAGAGAGAGAGACGCGAGAGAGAGAGATCGAGAGAGAGCCTGAGAGAGAGAGAAGCAGCCCGAGAGGGTTTTGTTTTTCGACGATTATTTTTTTTTATAAAAACGTGGACCGTGCGATCGCGGGATCAGCGATCGCACGGTCCGAGTTCGGGGCGCACGATGGGGTGCATGGTCGCACGACCGCACCCCATATATATATATATAGAGTCGTGATATTATACGCTCGTGCGGTCGTGTGGTCGCGATTCACGGGCCGTCGATCACGGGTCCATCGCATCGGACGGTCGGGTGCGATTCACGTCGACCGTTGGATGCGATGGACCCGCGATCGGACGACGCACGTCGAATCCGCACGACCGCACCGACCGCAATATTATCGGAAATATATATATATATATATATATATATATATATATATATATATATATAGGGGACATGATGGGGTGCGGTCGTGCGACCGTGCACCCCATCGTGCGCCCCACACGTCGACCGTGTGATCGATGTTCTCGCGATCGGACGGTCCATGTTAAAAACACGTCGACCGTACGATCATCGAGAACATCGATCGCACGGTCGATGTGTGGGGCACACACGAGGTGCACGGTCACACGATCGCACCCCATCGCCCCGTATATATATATGGGAACCGATTATGTGCGGCGAACGGCAGGTGCGGCAGCGATCACGGGCCGTCGATCACAGGTCCATCGCATCGGACGGTCGGGTGCGATTCACGTCGACCGTTGAATGCGATGGATCCGCGATCGGACGGCCCACGTCGCGGCCGCACCTGCCATTCGCCGCACCTAATCGCGAGCGTGTATATATATATATATATATATATATATATATATATATATATATATATATAGTCGTGATATTATACGGTCGTGCGGTCGCGATTCACGGGCCGTCGATCACGGGTCCGTTGCATCGGACGGTCGGGTGCGATTCACGTCGACCGTTGGATGCGATGGACCCGCGATCGGACGACGCACGTTGAATCCGCACGACCGCACCGACCGCATATTATCGGAAATATATATATATATATATATATATATATATATATTCGTGATATTATACGGTCGTGCGGTCGTGCGGTCGCGATTCACGGGCCGTCGATCACGGGTCCATCGCATCGGACGGTCAGGTGCGAATCACGTCGACCGTTGGATGCGATGGACCCGCGATCGGACGGCCCACGATCGCGTCCGCACGACCGCACGACCGCATATTATCGGAAATCTATATATATATATATATATATAGGGAGCCGATTCAGTGCGGGAATGCGGTCGTGCGGGAAGCGATCACGGGCCGTCGATCACGGGTCCATCGCATCGGACGGTCGGGTGCGATTCATCTCGACCGTTGGATGCGATGGACCCGCGATCGAACGATCGACGTCGTTTCCCGCATTCCCGTATTCCCGCACTGAATCGCTCGCGTATATATATATATATATATATATTTCCGATAATATGCGGTCGGTGCGGTCGTGCGGATTCAACGTGCGTCGTCCGATCGCGGGTCCATCGCATCCAACGGTTGACATGAATCGCACCCGACCGTCCGATGCGATGGACCAGTGATCGACGGCCCGTGAATCGCGACTGCACGACCGCACGACCGTATAATATCACGACTATATATATATATATATGCATGCTGTTTCATCTTTCTTTTTTTCTTTTTTTACATACGGTGCATACTATTGCACGTGAATGTTTAGATTGTTATAACACAAATCCAATATAAAAAAAATTAAATCCCAGAATTAGAAAAATAAATTCAAAATTATTGGAGGATATCATAAAGGACATACATGATCAAAACATATGTTCTGTCATTTATTTGTAAGAACTACTAGTTCTATGTAAAAAAATAAGAACTTCTGATTCTATGTATAGAATAAAAACTTATGGTTCTATGTATAAAATAAGAACTTATGGTTCTAAATATAAAATATGAACTTCTGGTTCTAAATATAAAATACAAAATTCTAGTTCTAAATATAAAATTAATTAGAACTTCTGGTTCCATTAATTATTTGCGAGAACTTCCAGTTCTACATAGAAAATTAGAACTACAATTTATTTGTGAGAACTTTTGATTCTACACATGAAATTAGAACTTCTGGCTCTAATTATTTATTTTGTAAGAACCTCTAATTCTACATAAAAAAATTAGAATTATAATGTAATTGTGAGAACTTCTGGTTCTACACATGAGATTAGAACTTCTTATTATAATTATTTATTTGTGAGAACTTCTGGTTTTACACATAAGTTTAGAACTTCTGGTTCTCTTAATTATTTATGAGAACTTCTGGTTCTACATATAGATGTCTTATATTTGAAAAATAAAAAAAATTTAAATTTCAATAACAGATGACAAATATGGAACTATTGCATGAAAAATAAATAATCAAATGATAGATGCCGCATACTGTTGCATGGGAAAAATTGCATACATAATTTGCATACGGGTTTTAATCATATCATAACATATGTATGGAAAATTTTCACGTGGATTGCATGCATGGAAAATAAAAGATAATTTATGTAGTAGATGAAAATAAGAGATAGATGTATACGGGTTGCATGTAAAAAAACAGCAATCCGGGTTGCATGGGGATATATTGCATAAATATAAAACACGGCCATAAAATAAATTTGCATGGATTGATAAAACATGTACAATGTACTGTGCACAATCAGATGGAAAAATTGTTCATGTAGACGTGGGCATGATTGTGGGTTTTATAAACAAAAATTTGTACGGGTTGCAGTATGGATATAAATTTTAAATATCGTCCTCGCGTGCAAAGTGAAAAGAAATTCTAGATGATTTATATGAAAAAACATAGAGCTTCGTGCTGATAACCTATTATAAATGTAAATAAAAGAATAAGATTAAATATACCAATCAAAGTAGAAATTTGGGAGAGAGAGGAAGGAAGAGCTCTGTATTTTCTATCTTCTTAATTGATAAAAATGAATGCAATGCTGACATGTATTTATAGGCATTAAAAGATAGCAACAAATAAGATTTTACAGGGATTTGGTTTTATCTATCCTTTACAAAGTGAAAAAGGTTGAACCTAACACTTTAGGATAAGTGATAATACAGTCAAAGTCAAAGTCAAATTAAAATCAGTCATCCATATTCACAACACATAAAAATTAATCAAACAAACTATTTATTAGCAAAGACATAATAATTATAAATATATGCATTAGTAAAAATGAAATAAAATTATTTTGAGAATAATTAATCACGTGTATTATAAAATGGCAAATTTTTTTTAAAATTAGATCTTGATTAGAAGAAAAAGAAAAAAGGGATAACGTTGAATGGCTTACTATTGATTTGGAAAGAACATGAAATTAATTAGGCTATTATGTTTAATTATTTATATTATGATATATATTATATTGAGGTTATTTTATTCATTTTTACTTTTTGAATAAAAAACTAACTATAGTTAAGGTTTATTTTGATTAAAAATGATAAAAGAGGGGCACATTTTTATATTAAGAAAAATTCTAATAGTATAAAAATAAATATGTTATTGTGGTAGTATAATAATAAATACCATTTTTTTATATTATAAATGCAAAAAACCCTTAAAAAATTTGTCTCACCTCATTTTGTTTCATGTGAAAGCTACCCCAACCATTCCCACCCCATTAATGTACTAAACTCACCTTGATCATTAAACACCCCACACATCCACCTAGATCTTTAACCCACTTCGATCATTTTGGTTCTGGTTTGACACACTGGATGTTATCGATTTTTGAAGTGGTTCAACAAATATCAGTGTTCTAAAAGGCCATCTATGCGCCGCACAGTCAGTTTGGTCGCTAATTAAATCTCCTTTGTGAAAATCAGGCCATATGCATGTGACTTGATTCCGCATGTGTTCTTGCGGGCACACTGTATTTGATTTTTAAACAGGTTGGTTTGGCCTGCCCGAACCGTTTAACACTTAAAAAAATTAAAAAGAAGTGGGGGTAGGTGTCTTTTTCTTCGGCCGGCCCTAACAGAGAAACAAAAAGGTCTACATGTGGTCTTCTTCTTCTCGACCACTACTTCGTCTTCCTCCTCCTGGCTTCAGGTTGCCTTGCTCGACCCAGCTCTTCGTCTTCCTCCTGCAGGTAATCTCTTTGCCTCTCTTTGATTTCTCTCTCTCTCAATCTCTCTCAGTCTCTCTCCCTCTGGTCTCTTTATCTCCATTTCTGTGTTTCTCTCTCAACATCTCTCTGTCTCTTAGCCTGTCTCTCAGTTTCTCTATCAGACTCTCTCAGCCTCTTTCTCTCTCAGTCTCTGCCTCTCTCTCTCTCTCTCTCATTTTGACACATGGATTCATATACATGTGTAAGCCTAACAGTCCTAAGAAGCCCATGGATTGGGTGAGGGTGAGGATAAGGTATTTAATTCCACATTGCCTAATGGGAGGAGACAATATGTGTTTATATATGAGCACAACTCTTACAAACCAATATGTGTTTTAAAATCGTAAGTCCACCAAGGGCAAAAAAATAAATAATTTCTTGTTGTATAAGCCTAGGGCGTTAGGTATTAGAGCTTGTCCATTACTTGATGATGGGTGTGTCCTCACATGAGGATGTGTGACCCATTAGGCGATGATTGTGACACCCGGTAGGCCCAACAGTCCCAAGAGGCTAATGGATTAGGTGAGGGTGAGGTATCTAGTCTCATGTCGTCTATGAGAAAAGACAATCTATGTTTATACGTGAGCACAACTCTTATAAATTAAGACATTTTAAATCTGTGAGTCCACCAAGGGTAAATCGAATAATTTCTTGCTATTTAAGCCTAGGGTGCTACAACATGGGTTTATAATATGATGACACATCTTTTTTTTTCTTTTCTTTTTTTGTTTACAATTGGGATGGGATTTTTTGTTGTGTGGTTTACAATGTGACACTTGGGTGACTTTTATAATATAAATGATTTATATACATTAGGACAACTGGACTTTTGAGTGTTTTTTTCTAAGTTTGGTTGGTTTGATGTGTTGGTGATCTAGAATATTAAGGCGCATCATGACAATTTAGTGAATATGGAATATCTTGGGGTCAACGCATTCTTTGTATTATGTATTTAATATTTATCTTGATATGTTTAGAATTATATTTTTATTAATAAAAAATTACAGAGTCACATATAGTTCCGTATATACTCCCGTATACTGCATATATTTTGTGCAGTATCCCAACTATATACAAACCACAACTCGCCTTCTTGAACAATGACATAGATGTTGTCGAATGGGAAGCAGAGGTCCTTAGACCCATTTTGATTCCAGTTAGACATAATGTATGTAGTTTGTGTGTACGGTGGTTCAACAAGGGTTATGTCAAACTAGGACTAGAGGATCTTAGTCTTGTTCTTATTCCTATTCAACAGAGGGATGCCGTTAGTTTTTTAAGTGATTCCCCAAGAATATTATTGAACAATAATCAAAGGTCTTTACTCTCATTCTGCTTCCCATTTGACAACATTACTGTCAAACTATGCAATATCTGTCGATAATTGTTAGGTCGACCTAGATTGAGCAGGTTGACAATTGCTTTGTCAAACGGACAAAAAAGTAGAACACTTTCATATCATTCCTTTGTTCAAATCAATAGAATCAAATCTATTGATTCTGGCTATTTGACATATGGGTGATTCCTGAATTACAATTGCTCTGATGCAAATGTCATCCTTCAGCTAATCCAAGGAGAAGGGCTGGGTGTAACACCCCTGAATCCATGACTCCGTTTTGAAGCGTGAAATTCAGTTGCGTTAACTTAAATCCTCAAAATATAAAGCTTTTAATTTAAAACTCTAAATTTATTCATTTAAAAGACAACTAAATAATCCATGTCAATTGAGTGACGACATAATATAACCATTATCGAAAAATAACTCATCCTAAACATGGATGAGTGCACAAAAGATTACATATAACATACTGAAGGAAACTAAGGGTCTAAGGGATCCACTACATGCCAACAAAGAGGGCTTATTTGAAGACCTACGATGCAACGAGTCTACAAATGAATGAATAAACACGATCTCCTAAACCACGAATTCCGATCTCAGACACCTCCTCGAGATCGATAACCCCTTCAAATTAATCTAAAATGTTAAAAAAATGAAGGGTGACACGCTCAGTGAGTGTACCTTCATTGTCTCGTTAATACATTTATACTCAAAATAATATAATAACAACATGCTCACACAGACATGTAACATATCAAAAAGAAATATAATAAGAGAAACCATTAAGGCATGCAATACTAACGTACATATAATCCTATCCACATAATTGCATGAGTCATAGTCATATTTTTGTTGGGTTTTTTCAAAATTTAAAATTCAAATATTTGGGTTTTAGTGGTTCCCCTCATGAGAAGATGAAAGTGGTCATATCTTTAGTCCCACATCGATTATTTGTAAAAGTTTTTGAGTGTTTATAAGGAGAGATCAATCTACTCTAGTGAAGTCCTTTTTGTGAACACCTAATGGTAGACCTTTGATGCCGGGTGGTGTCTCATTTGAACCAAAAGGCACTATATTGCCTATAAATTGATACCCTTAGATCCAAATCAAACAACAACAACTCATCTTCTTTTGTTTCCATTATGAGTTAGCATTATCAGCCCTTTCAAACAGAGAGTTCTAAGAGGTTGAGACAGAGAGTACACACTCTGTTCTTAACACCAAGAGTCGGCTTCATTGTATCATGAAGGCAACACTTCATTAATCCCTGGTGTACTTGCGGTTCATACCGGAACGGGAGAAGTTTGTCTAAAAGCATTCAACATTGTTGATCCTTGAAGCACCTGCACCGGTTCTGTCTCCTTCCTCTGTCCCGTTTCCCAACAAGTTTATATAGAAAATATCATATCATACTTTGTAAAATAAAATATTCTAATGCATGAATACAATATTATAATTCTTTTGAAGATACAATATGAAACCCGAGTTCCCTCACCTCCAGTCCAACAACATGAAACCAAAGCTAATTGATACTATATCAAATCTATCGATCATGAAACATAATATTCTAAATCATAAAGTGTACTAGCTTGTAACAATAATACAAAACCAAATTTGATGATACTGAATTTTTAGAAATCGATGGCTCTAGAAAGAGCCGTACAGAGAATAGTCAACGGCCCTTATATGGGTCATCCAGAAGCTTGCTATTATATATATATATATATATATATATATATATATATATATATATATATATATATATAGAGGGCCGATTAGGTGCGGCGAACGGCAGGTGCGGCGTCGATCGTGGGCCGTCGATCACGGGTCCATCGCATCGGACGGTCGGGTGCGATTCACGTCGACCGTTGGATGCGATGGACCCGCGATCGAACGGCCCACGTCGCTGCCGCACCTGCCGTTCGCCGCACCTAATCACCCCCGTATATATATATATATATATATATATATATATATATATATATATATATATATATATATATATATATATATATATATATATATACGCGAGCGATTCAGTGCGGGAATGCGGGAATGCGGGAAACGACGTCGATCGTTCGATCGCGGGTCCATCGCATCCAACGGTCGAGATGAATCGCACCCGACCGTCCGATGCGATGGACCCGTGATCGACGGCCCGTGATCGCTTCCCGCACGACCGCATTCCCGCACTGAATCGGCTCCCTATATATATATATATATTTGAAACCCTAGTGCACCCTCTTACATATTCATACATAATATATTTGAAAACATTTGCAAAACAAATCCTAGCCATATTTAACTAATAAAAAACAGTGGTAATACCTAGGCCCCAAGTTATATGCCTCAATCACAAGCTCCATGAGGTGTCATCACCTTATTGGTTGGCTTGTTGGCTTTTGAAAAATGGTAAAATAGCAAAATACGAATATACCCTTCATTAAAAATATATCTCATTAATTCAAATCCCCATTTTTCTCTATTCAGTTATTAATCTTTCACAATAATTTTGGTTACACTAAAATTTACCTATTTCAAAATTTGAATTTTAAATCTTTACCTAATAATTGAATTTTATATTTTAGTTATACCAAAACTTATTTAAATTACACCAAAACTATCTAAATTTTCAAACGGCCTACTTTTTTTTTCAAATTACATTTGTATTATACACAATTTTGTTTTATGAATGTTATTAAATCCTTCCTAATTCACATCTTTGTTGAAAAATTTTCTTTTGTAATTCTTTACATAAGGATTCAGAAAATATTGGATCCCCACATACACAAGCAAATTGTTGATACAATTCCAAAATGGCATTTTCTTTTGACCCAATCTTTTTTTTTTCCCCTGTCATTCAGAAAAGACAAAAAAATTTCAAGACAAACATTTTTTTAATTTACATAAATGAGATGCATCTCACACAATGCAAATACATTTCATAAATATTTACATCCTTTACAACTATTTGTTACATTTACATAAACACTGTTATATTTACATAAATGTAACATAACACATAAATGTTTTACATTCAATGTAATATTTAAACAATTTAAAAATAGATCGTATCTTCAATAGTCAGTTATATTTTATGAAAAATATCAAACACATTTTTTTGATATGAGTTACATTTAACAAATAATACATGAACTATTTGTTACATTTTCATAAAAACTGTTACCATTTATGTAAATGTAACATAATAGTTATATTTATCTAAATGTTTTAAATTTCATGCAATTTACCTGTAGTTGATTGTTACATTTATTAATATAACAAATATAAATCAAATACGCATGCGTTTGACTCTTACATTTACAAATGTAACAAAAATAACACAGATTTGAAAAATAACTATTTACATTGTCAATAATGTAACAGTAACACCATACAAACTATGCATATAAAAAATGTAACAATATCGAGTGTTACATTTAAGATATTGGGACAAAAATAAATCAAACTGTGAAAAATAATATTCAATACATAAGAAATTAGGCAATTGAACACTCATATGATCATATAATTCATCAAAAAATAAAACATATAATTCCAATGATGAAATACAAAAATCTTATCTTAATAATAAGAGCCCCTTGTCGGAGGCCCAAACTAATCCAATCTATCTTAAGTGAAAAAGAGAAATGGAAAGCGAGGAGATATGATTGATGAAAAGAAAAGGCCTCAATGAGGTGGAATTTATGACCGCATTGGAGTTTGGCGATGGATCTCTCCCCAAATCGAAAAAAAAAACGATTTTATGCCTTCCAAATCCTCAAAAGTAGAATTTCGGATATGGCCCTCTGTATTTTTTTTATAAACAAATTTGGTTCTAAAAATAACAAATCGATTAATATTGCTCCATGAATAAAAGTTTCAAAATTTATGATTCTCCATGATGCAATGGTGAAGAAATACAAGAATTAATGATACTCACCGATCCTTGGAATAAAATCTTAGGGCATGTTATGTGCAAATGGGGATGGGTTTTCATTTGCACATGGTCAAATATAATATTTTGTTTGGTTATGATATTTGAAGTATAACAAATAAAATCCAAGATTTTCATTTGCCCCATTAAATGGGGGCAAACAAAATCTCAACCAACCCATGTGTTTTCATTTGTAACAGATTTTATTTTCACATCTCTCAAGTGTATGTAAAGAAATTTTACATTTTTACCCTTTAACAGATTTATTAAAGTCCATATTATCCAAAACAAATATTTCCTAATCTTATCTCGAGAATTAAAATAGATAATTATATTTTATAAATTGTGTGGATTATAAATACTAATGTGGCATGAAAATATAAATGTTATTATATTAAAATATATTAAGAAATCTAAACTAACTATCATAAATATTATCCAACAAAATTATTATTTATAAAATATAAAAAAAACCTTGTATGATTAATTTTTGTTTATATTCTATTATTTTAGACCTTTTTTAACCACATTGACTTATATATAAATAAAAAAAACTAATATACGCAATATTTAAATTTAATTTTTTTATATATAATATATATTTCATACTTGTTTTGGGTTTTAAGAAAATAATATATTTGATAATCATTTTGAAAAAAATATTTTATCTATTTATAATATTATTATCTTTTAACATAATAAATTGACACATATATAAACAGTTTCACATATGTGAGACAAACAACTACTAATAAGAATATGTGTGTAAATGATAGCACAACATGAAAACAGACAAATATGTGCAAACAATGTACAAAGTTTCCTTGCACGTGCAATGTAAAATTTGCATGTGCAACAAAAAAACACGTACAAATAATTACTGCATTTAAATGTGCCCTTAAGGTGGTTAACAAGTAAATGGTATTGCCATCTCATGGGGTCTATAAGTTGGGGCCTAAAAATGTTATTGAATAAAAAATAAAAGCTTTATTCGATTGATACAACTCTACAAAATAAATCGATAGAAATATTATTTACATAAAGGATCTTCTAGAAACCAATATGAAAATAGGGATCCAATCATATTATCGAAAGCCATATATGAGTCACGTAAAACAATATAAAACAACAAGGGAAATGGATCAAAGATTAATCATGTTAAAGAAAAAAACCAATTGAAACCCCTAGATTTATCACATATAGATCTCATAAAACCTAATTTTAGATCATAAGAAAACTCCATATATTTGATGTTAATCCAAAAAGTATAGTTAAATCAGTATTACATAATTAAAATCATAAAAATATAAGTGAAGGAACCCTAGATCTAAAGAATCAATAGAAAACTCTAATACCCTAACTTTTCAAACCCAAGATTCAAAAGTAAATGCCATAAACCATATGCATAAATTTATCATTGAAAAACACATTAAAATAGGATGGAAACACATCAACTAGCCCTTTTTTGGATCTCCTCACACAGCAACCGAAAGAAGGAGAAAAGAGAGAGAGAGAGAGGCTTAAGTGTTTGGATGGGGAGAAAGAGAGGACAAAATGTTAATTAAATAACCTCTCACGTGGGGGACAAGAAATAAATAAAATCCCAAGCATATCAATCACATATTAACACATTTATCATTTCCAAAATTGAATTTTTTGAAATTAAAATCGATGCCAGGTCGACGGCACCAATTGGGGCCGTCCCAAAACCGATAGCTCACACTTGAGCCGTCACTTGAGCCGTCGCAAAACCAACGGCTCCCCTTTCAGCCATCTAATTTTCTTTGCTCACACAGGCGGAATCAGGAATTAGAACAAGGGGGCCCGGGAGGCCAATAGACTTATTATAATAAAAAAATGTAGTCATAAAATAATATAATTATATGGTAATTTAACATAAGCAAAGTTGACGAATAATGACTGAGTCCTTGAAGTAATGGACAATTTAGATAGAAAATTATTTTTTTACTGCTTCTTTCACGTTTAGAAAATCTAAAAATTTTATTTGAATTTTTAAAAAAAAACTTGCTATTGGAGCATTTTAATATTAATTAATTTTTAATTAATCTTTTCATTCATGCACATTCATGTATTTAAGAGAATCATTTAATGGATTCATGTGTCTCTTTGAAGAATGTGAATTATTAATTTCAAATACATGAATGAATCTTGTAATGAATGTATATACATTTAATGAATGCATGAAGGAACCTTGTAATGCATGCACAATATTCATTGGATTAATATTTCATAAATTGTGTACATAGGAATGCATGAACATGCATCAAATGAAGTTTATTACGTGCATGTAGGTCTAATGAGACTATATAAATCACCCCTTCATCCGGTAGCAATGCATCAATCAAGCATAACATCAATCCATAAAAAAAAAGTGAGTGTGTGTGAGAATTTCTTGGCCAAGGAAGGTGTTTCTTTTTTGGAGCTTTGAGCTCATCCACTTGTGCAGATTGGTGTGAGCTATACAACGTTTCAGTTGGGCTGTTGTATCCTGGAGGGGACGAGCCAAGAGAAAGTCTGCTGCACCGGTTCGTGGATTGTCCAAACCGCAGAGGGCTTGAATCTCCTTAAAGAGAGCGAGATACCCGCGCCTCAGCCTAATCGTTTCGTTTGCTTCTCAAAATTATTTGTAATATTTTTCTATATATTACAATTTTCACTAACAATTTTAAGGAGATTCAAATGGAGCCTATGCCAGAGAAGCCAAACGAAAACATTGGAGATCTCAACAAGCCCTTTCGCTTCAAAGGTGCACACTTCAAAAGGTGGAAAGGGAAAGTGCTCTTCTACCTTAACCTTCTCAAAGTCGCTTATGTCCTCATCGAGAAGAATCCCAAGAAGACCAATACCGACGAAATGACTGAAGATGAGCTCTTCGACCTCGAAGAGATGATCGAGAAATATGAAAAAGATGAGTATAATTGTCGACACTATCTATTGAATTGTCTTGCGGATCACTTCTATGATTATTATGATACCACTTATACTTCTGCAAAGAAAATTTGGAAAGCCTTGCAGAGTAAATATGATATTGAAGAGGCAGGGGCTAAAAAATATGCCGCTAGCCATTTTTTCCGTTACCAAACGGTGGATGGAAAATCTGTGGTGGAGCAAGTTCAAGACTTCCAAATGATCGTAGCAGAACTAACTTCTGAAGGCATCAAGATTGGTGACAATCTTGTTGTAGCCGGCATCATTGACAAACTACCATCATCTTGGAGAGAATTCCAAAAGAGCATGCGCCACAAACAAAAGGAGATGTCCTTGGAGACCTTGATCACTCGCATTCGAGTTGAGGAAGAGGCAAGAGGACAAGATGCACTTATGCAAGAGAGTAATGTGATGCTACCAAGGTAAATCTTGTCTCTGCAAATAATAACTTGCCCAATGGTCAATCTCCTAAGAATGCTCAATTAAAGCCTAAAAAGAATAACTTGAAAAAATTTGGTAAACCTCATCAATATGGTAAAGGAAATCCAAACCACATGAAAAATAACCAATCACCTTCTTCACAGAACCAACAATACATTAAAATGTGTTATGTATGTGGCAAAAAGGGGCATGTTGCTCGAATTTGTAGATACCGAAACGTGAACCTATTCCACAGGCTAACGTTACCGAAGAGCCCTTTGTTGCTATGATAACTGATATAAATATGGTTCAATGTGTTGAAGGATGGTGGGCAGATTCTGGTGCTAAAGCATGTCTGCTATGACAAAGATTGGTTCAAAAAATATACTCCTTTTGAGGAGCCTAAAACAATTATGCTTGGTGATTCCCACACTACTCAAGTGCTTGGAAGTGGTGAGGTTGAACTTAAATTCACTTCTGGAAGGGTATTAACTTTGAAAGATGTTCTTCATACACCTTCCATGAGGAAGAATTTAATGTCAAATTTTCTTCTTAATAAGGCTGGTTTTAAGCAAACTATGGAATCTGACCAATATATGATTACAAAAAAAGGAATATTTGTGTGATGGTATGTTCAAACTAAATGTTGAGAATAATAAAGCACCTGCTGTTTCTATTTACATGCTCTCTTCTTTGAATTTTTGGCATGCTCGTTTATGTCATATAAACAGTAGATATGTGGGAATCATGAGTAGTTTGAAATTAATTCCAAATGTGACAAAGGATTTCAAAAAATGTGAAATGTGTAGTAAGGCTAAAATCACAAAAAGACCTCATAAAAATGTTGATAGAAATACCGAATTGTTAGAATTAATTCATACAGATTTATGTGAATTTGAAGGAATTCTAACTCGTGGAGGAAACATATACTTCATCACTTTTATTGATGATTTTTCAAAGTATACTAAAATTTATCTTTTGAAAAATAAAAGTGATGCTTTTGAAAAATTTAAACTTTTCCTCCTCGAAGTTGAGAATCAATTCGGTAAAAAATTAAGAGGCTTAGAAGTGATAGAGGCCGAGAGTATGAATCATTTGAATTCAACTCTTATCTTCAATCCTGGGGAATTATTCATGAAACTACTCCCCATATTCACCTGCTTCAAATGGTGTGGCAGAGAGGAAAAATAGAACAGTAATTGACTTACAAATGCCATGCTTATTGATTCAGGTGCTCCTTCTAATCTATGGGGTGAAGTAGTTTTAACTGATTGTCATGTGTTAAACAGGGTGCCACATAAAAAAATAAAATTCACACCTTTTGAGTTGTGGAAGGGATATAAACCAAATCTGGGATATTTTAGAGTTTGGGGTTGTTTAGCCTTAGATCCTAAAAGACATAAATTGGGTGCTAAAACTACCACTTGTGTTTTTCTTGGATATGCAATAACTAGTACAGCCTATAGATTCTTGGACATTGAAAATAACAAAATATTTGAATCAGGTGATGCCATTTTTCATGAAGAAAAATTTTCTTTTAAATCAAAAAATAGTGGGGGTCAAATACTTAGATAAAATGGTTCTTCTACTCCTCTATTGCATAGTGATGAAAATTTTGAAAATGAGCCTCGGAGGAGTAAAAGAGCTAGAGTTTAAATAGTTTTTGGCCCAGACTATTATGCGTATAACATTGAGGAAAATCCAATTTCTTTAAATGAGGCTCTCTCTTCACCTGATTCAATATTTTGGAAAGAGGCTGTAAATGATGAAATGGAATCACTAATTTCTAATAAAACTTGGAAGTTAGTAGATTTACCACTGGGCTGTAAAACCATAGGGTGTAAATGGGTCCTTAGAAAAAAATTCAAACCGGATAGAAGTATTGATAAATATAAAGCTAGACTTGTTACAAAAGGCTTTAAACAAAAAGCTGGTCTAGATTTTTTTATACTTTTTCTCCGGTAACTAGAGTGACATCCATTAATTGTTAATTGCTATTGCTGTGATTCATGATTTGATAATTCATCAAATGGATGTAAAAACTGCATTTTTGAATGGGGACTAGAGGAAGAAATATATATGGACCAACCCGAAGGTTTTATAGATCCCGGTCAAGAAAATAAAGTGTGTAAGCTTACTAAATCCCTTTATGGTTTAAAACAGGCCCCTAAACAATGGCATGAAAAATTTGATACATGCATGATTGAAAATGGTTTTAAATCAAATGAAAGTGATAAATGCATTTACTATAAGTCTTGAAAAAATGCACATGCTATTATTAACCTCTATGTGGATGACCTGTTAATTTTTTGCTCAAATTTTCTTGTCATCAATGAAACAAAAAAATATGTTTATGAATAATTTTGATATGAAAGATCTTGGTGAGACTAATGTTATTTTGGGCATGAAAATTACAAAAACATGTGATAGCATTTTTCTTGATCAGTCGCATTATATTGAGAAAATCTTATAAAAATATAACTATATAAATTGCAAGCATGTATCTACTCCTTTTGATTCTAGTGTTCACTTATTTTCCATTGAAAGTGAAAATGAAATAATTAATCAAAAGGAATATGCTAGTATAATTGGGAGCTTGCGTTATGCGACCGAATGTACCAAACCTGATATTGCATATGCAGTGGGAGTACTTAGCAGATTTACAAGTAAGCCAGGTAGTGATCATTGGCATGCCGATGAGAGAGTAATGAAATACTTGCTTGATACAAAAAATTATGGCTTATTTTATAGTAAATATCCTGCTGTGATTGAAGGTTATTGTGATGATGATTGGAATACTTTGTCAGGTGATTCTCTATCAACATCTGGTTATATTTTTACATTGGGTGGTTGTGCTATTTGTTGGAAATCTAAAAAGCAAACAATTATTGCTAATGCAACCATGGAAGCTGAACTTATTGCTTTGGCTTCAGCCATTGAAGAAGCAAATTGGTTGAGAGACTTGTTACATGAAATTCCAGTTTGGGAAAAACCAATACCACCCATATTAATTAATTGTGATAGCACTGCTGCAATTGGCCGAGTGAATAACCATTATTACAATGGTAAATCCAGACCCATAAGGAGAAATCACAGTTCTGTGAGATTTTATTTGAGTAATGGTACCATTAACATGAATTATATTAAATCTTGTGAAAATCTTGCAGATCCATTAACTAAGGCCTTGACAAGAGAAAGGGTCTGGAACACATCGAGGGGGATGGGATTAAAGATCTTACAATTATGAACCACATATGAGGATACCTAACCCGGTGATCAGAGATCCTGAGAACTGGGTTCAATAGGAAAAATGAATCATATGGTGGTCGTAAGATATGCACTAATTTTTTCCCTCATCCCTATGGTGTAAGTGCATATATCCTGTAACGCTTGGGAGGTTGAGTTTTAATAAAACTCTTAATAAAATATGTAGCTCTTATGAGTGGGATGTTAAAGTTACAGGTGCATCACTGACAGATTTTACCTATATGAGTGTAAGAGTGGGGCGCTCTTTATGAGAATTGAGCTTGTTCTAAAAAAAAATACTCATGAAAACTGGGATCAACACAAGGCCGAAATGTGCTAGTCAATAAAGCTCATGTCAACACATGGACTATTATGTGTGAGCAGTAGCTCCTTATTTCCTCTAAGCAGTTATAGTTCAAGTCTGAGACCACTACTAACTCTGGAGTAGAGATTGATGTTTCACTAGTGAAGGTTCAATGCAGAGTCACACCTTCATGATGCATATTGATCCATCTTGGCTGGTAAATTCTCACCTAATTAATATTAAAATGAGTGGGGGAATGTTAGAGCATTTTAATATTAATTAATTTTTAATTAATCTTTTCATTCATGCACATTCATGTATTTAAGAGAATCATTTAATGGATTCATGTGTCTCTTTGAAGAATGTGTAAATTATTAATTTCAAATACATGAATGAATCTTGTAATGAATGTATATACATTGGATGAATGCATGAAGGAACCCTGTAGTGCATGCACAATATTCATTGGATTAATATTTCATAAATTGTGTACATAGGAATGCATGAACATGCATCAAATGAAGTTTATTACGTGCATGTATCCCAGAAGGTCTAATGAGACTATATAAATCACCCCTTCATCCGGTAGCAATGCATCAATCAAGCATAACATCAATCCATCAAAAAAAAAAAAACAGTGAGTGAAGTGTGAGAATTTCTTGGCCAAGGAAGGTGTTTCTTTTTTGGAGCTTTGAGCTCATCCATTTGTGCGGATTGGTGTGAACTATACAATGTTTCAGTTAGACTGTTGTATCCTAGAGGGGACGAGCCAAGAGAATGTCTGCTGCATCGGTTCGTGGATTGTCCAAACTGCAAAGGGCTTGAATCTCCTTAAAGAGAGCGAGATACCCGCGCCTCAGCCTAATCGTTTCATTTGCTTCTCAAAATTATTTGTAATATTTTTCTATATATTACAATTTTCACTAACACTTGCAATATCATTATTTATCTTCACAAAAAATTTAAACAATAAGCTTGAATTTTTTTAAAAAATAAATGTGAAAAAATGATTGATCACAACACAATGATATCCTTAAAGCATAGATTTAAAATATTAACTTCTAAAAAAGACTGAGATATTCAAATTAGCGATCATGAAAAAAAACATTAACAAATAAAAAACTATGATTTTTCCCAAGGTATTTTTTACCAATTTAAAAAAAATGCAACTCATTTGTAGTCATTTCACAAACGCATTATATGAAATCACATAACACAATATATATGTCACTATCTTAGTATATCTTTTATATAAATAAATATAATTAAAATATATGCATTCAATTTTTATGAGGAAATATACTTAATTAGCTAAGCATATATTAAAAAAAATTGTGTGAGATGCAAACAGATTACAAATTAGATTGAATATAACAATTTTCAACCCCAGTACTCACCTCACATTTCAACTCATTTCATTACGCCCCCCTCTCAAAAAAAAAAAATCAATTTTTAAAATGGTGTTTCCTAAGGAAACATTTCCCTAGATGATATATATCTACATTGCATAATACCAAACTTTTAACTAGAAAATATTTTATCAAGGAATACTTTTTCATAGGGGACTCGTTTACTGAGTAAAACATCACTCAGTTGTTATTAATAACTGGCTGAGTTTTATCAACCACTCAATTACCAACGAAATATTCTCCTTGGGAATAGTATTTACCAACGAATTCATATCCTTTATCAAGAAAATATTTCGTGGCTAAATATCATATCTCTTGTAGTGACTTTCTACCCGTGGTTTCGGCCTTGAAGGGGGCCGGGCCCCAACCCGCCCCCCCTTGGCTCTGCCCATGTTTGCACGACACGATTTGACTCATAACTTAATCGATATATATCTGATTCACGATCCGAAAAATGCATTTAAAATTTAACAAAAATGAGTATTCTAATCATACAAAAATATCAGAATTTAAAAAACTAATCACTACATGGAATTTGTTGTAAACTAACTATAATACATGAACATAAGAGTACATAAACAAAACACACAAGTATATAGAGAAGAGAAGTAGAGAGATTATTTATTCTTCACTTGTTGGTTATGGAATAGATTACAAAACCCTCAATTTATAGGGTTCATGGAGGAATCCCAAAGGTGGGGAGTTACAAGTCTATAGAGGTGAGGGGGTAGATAGTGGGGTGATTAATAGTGGGGGTTATGGAGTTGAATGAGAGGGGTTATGGAGTTGAAGAGTGGGGGAAGTTATGACTAGGAGGAGTGGTGGGTATCCACTTTATTCACAACACTTCCCCTTGGATGACCACCATACTAAGATAATTGCCTCATTAAAACCTTGCTTGGAAAACCCAGTGGGAAAAAACCAAAGCGAAGGAAAAAGAGTACAATTTAACTTAATCGTATAATGGTGTATGTGTTTAACACTGCCTCGTTAAAACCTTGCCAGAAAAACCCATTGGGACAAAACCTAGGCGAAGGAAAAAGAGTACAGTTCGTAAAATGTCATCAAAAAAATTACTCCCCCTCATAAGTACAAGATTTCAAAAATTTTGGTCGCTAACTCGACGCATCCCGATGTTATACATCAACTTCTTGAATGTTGACGTCGACAAAGCTTTAATGAACAAATCTGCAAGATTGTCCTTTGACTGAATGTGTTGAACATCAATTTCATGCCTCTGCTGGAGCTCATGAGTGTAAAAGAATTTTAGACAAATATGTTTCGTTCTATCACCCTTGATATATCCCCTTTTGATTTGAGCAATGCATGTTGCATTATCTTCATAAATAGTTGTTGGAACATCTGTAATGAGAGATAGTCCGCATGCTGTACGAATATGATGAACCAAAGACCTTATCCACACGCATTCCTAACTTGCTTGTTTGTGAGCGAGCCTTGTGAGGATCTGAAATATTTCCTGAATATGCATAACCCTTCAGTTGTGCACCATTATTGGAATCCTTTGCATAGAATAGGTCCATGTCTGACGTTTCACGAAGATAACGAAAAATGTGATTCATATCATTCCAATGCTTTCGAGTTGGTGCAGAGCTAAATCTGGCCAATAAGTTAACTGAAAATGCAATGTCAGGTCTAATGCATTGGGCCAAATATAATAAAGCATCAATTGCACTAAGATATGGTACTTCAGGACCAAGAAGATTTTCAGTATCTTCTTTTGGACGAAAAAGGTCCTTCTTTGGGTCAAGTGACCTTACCACCATAGGAGTACTTAATGGATGACATTTGTCCATATTAAAATGCTTCAGGATTTTTTTCAACATATGTTGTTTGATGAACAAGCATCCCGTTTGAACTCCGCTCAATCTGCAGGCCGAGACAATATCTTATTTTTCCAAGATCTTTCATTTCGAATCCATTCATAAGATATTCTGAAGTTTTGTTGAGCTCTTCAGGAGTCCCAACATAAATTGTCAAGATAGTAAATCCCTTACTAGATATATTTATAAGGACACAGGCAAATGAAATTGTTTTTATATCCAGCTTTCATTAAGTATTCACTAAGACGGTTGTACCTACTATGTTAAGCTGTACAATGAACGTCTTAGTTTTATTGAGTACATACTCTTTGATTTTTGTTTTGGGCAATTTATGTCTTTCAGGGATTCATATAAATTCCCATATAGATAAGTTGTTACTTCATTCATTAGTCTCATATCAAGTTTTTCAAAAACTTCGAGACTTTCTAGTTAATAAAACCTTTTTGTATCCATGACTGATGCATATGTTTCTTCACAGTCAAATCACAAGTTTTTGCAAGAAACCTTATGCCACAAGACGTGTCTTATATCTAGTAATTTGATTTTCTCATTTCAGTTTCTTACAAACACCCATTTGTAACCTTCAGGGTTAACATCTTTTGGAGCATGTATTATAGGTTTGAATACACCACACTTTTCAAGAAAATTCAATTCTGCTTGAATAACATCTTTCTACTTTGGTCAATTATTTCTTTGTCGACATTCATTTATGTTGTGTGGTTCATTCTAATCATTGCTCTTTCAAAATTCAGTAGCTACTTTGTATGATAAATATGTCATCGATGATCATTTATTTGCGATTCCACATTTCTCTTATATGCATATAAAATATAGAGATCTCAATTTTATTAGGTACCTTTTCTTCTTTAAGAGTTTGTGTAGTCACTTCTGGACCTCTTTTCTCTTCAGGGACATTATACTCTTCTGGAGTTTTAGAGAAAGTGGATCTATTGTTCTTAATCTCTCCTGGAGCATTATGTATAACTTCTTCTGGAGCATTATTAGAGCATGATTTTTCATTTGATCTCCACTTCTTGGGAGCTAAATCTTTTGAACCTATTGGTCTATCACGCTTTTGGCGTGCATTAGGATTTTGATTTTCACGTTGAACGGTACGTGAGTCAAGATGAGACGGAGTGGATATGTTCCACAATAATTCTCGTCGTTCTTCAGGAACAGATCGTACTTCAGGTACATTCTTCCCTCCCCCTAACGACGGGTATATTGTCTCATTAAAATGACAATCCGCAAATCATGCGATAAAAACTATCATCGAGCAAAAGAATCTTCTGGTTCTTTAGTATATGCCCAAATGAATTGTTCGATGCATTATCGTGTATCATGGATATCCGAAATAGTCATGTCAAATCATAAAGATCATAGAATTTCTAGTTCATATGAGTAATTATGGATATTTATTATAACCCCCTAGGAGATCAAGAGCATAAAGTTGTTCTAATGTATGCTTATGGCATGAGACATTATTAATGCATAGATACTCCATAATTTTAAAATGGCATATGTTGAGATAGGTATCTTTAAAATACAGTAGACTTTTTCTGGATCTACATGAATATAAGGCATCGTTGATACAAAATTTTGTATCTCTTGATAAAATGATATCTGCTCTTCTGGAGCTTTCGATCAAAATAATATTATAATTTGCATTCACTAACGTTAACCAAAAGTAAATAAATAAATATGAAAGTGCATTTTATATAATAAAGAAAAATGAAGACGTAAATACAAAATCAACAAAAGTCTGATCGTACATCAGCTACGTAATCATGTTCTTAAATATCACATAAATGACAATCATTTTCCTTTGTATATTAGGGGTTGTTTTGCAAAACTTTCCCTTTCTTTCATTCAATAGCATTTCACTTCTGGTGGTTGCAAATAATTTGTCATTTATATGATTATTGTGGTTATATATATAAATCATGAAATAACATTTGAGCATGTCCATTACTCAAAATAAAGTAAAATAAAATAAAATGCATTTGCTTCTGACAGTGTTGAGTTAATAGATCGGGTTTTATGATTTTATATTATTATCAAAGCTCATTGTTCAGCAACGAGATGACATGAAATTCGATAATAATATTTTTGCTTTCGATATTGCTACTACTAGAGCATCTTTGAGGCACAATGGTTGGTGGACCTTTCACAATGAGAATTTAATATTTAAATCCTCTTTATTATGATAGTGAAAGCTAATCACAGTTTTTACATGTTCCTATTGGGATACATGTATCTTTTTTTATTTATTTATGATCCTTCAAGGACCCATAAAATTTTCATAGCTTCTGTATATTCCTACAGACCCAAATAGCCATTAATTTTGTATAATCCTTCAAGAATAATAAAATTGTATATAGTCCTTCAAGGATAAAATAAAATAAAATTTTATATGGTCCTTCAGGGATTCATATAATCATAATTTTTATACAGTCCTCCAGGGATAAAGTAAAATAAATAAAATTTTGCATGGTCCTACCGGGACACATTATTTATAACTTTTACGTGGTCCTTCGGGGATCCATGTAAACGCAATTTTTTTTAGTAAACACAACATTTTCTTTTTTTTTGTACATGTTCCTACTGGGATACATGTAGCCATCTTTTTTTTTATGATCCTTCAAAGACCCATAAAAATTTCATAGTTTTTGTGTATTCCTACAACCCCAAATAACCATTAATTTTATATAATCCTTCAAGGATAATAAAATTGTATATAGTCCTTCAAAGATAAAATAAAATAAAATTTTATATGGTCCTTCAGGGATTCGTATAATCATAATTTAAATACAGTCCTTCAGGGATCTATGTAAATAATTTGTTTTTCATTTTGGTCCTTTAAGGACCCAAAAAATATATTATATAACTTTTGTTTGGTCCTACAGGAACACGAGCAATCATGATTTGTGTATATATATCCTTCGGGGATAAGAATTATACCATCCTTCAGGACACATTCTAATCATATCTTTCATATGAACCTCCAAAGATCCATGTAATAATTTTTTTTAATCCTTCAGGGATAAAATAAAATAAAATTTATATGGTCCTATTGGGACACATTATTCATAGCTTCTACATGGTCCTTCAGGGATCCATGTAAATACAATTTTTGTATGGTCCTATAGGGACACATGACATTATAACATTAAAATGAATCACAAATCAAATATTTATAAATATCAAATTAATTGATACAATGAATAAGGATTGATTTTAGCACAAATTTAAGCAATAAGTGAAACATCAAAATATAATTCCATAGTCTACCGGAAAAAAAAAATTTAAGCTACAAATTTTAATCATCTTAGCCAAAACCTTTTTTTTTCACATATATATGAATATGGAACAAATTGAGACTAATATGATTGAAAGTAATATATGGCATAGCATGTCACGGTATTGTAACCACAATATAATAATTGAAACACTATATATGTTGAATAAATAAACTGATTAAGAAGATATTTATGCCACATACAAAAATGAAATCCATGTTGAAGTCCGGGGAAAACCTTTAATTTTCATTATTAAAAATACACAAAGGAATCACGGTGTTTTCAAATGGTGCATGATGGTGAATATAATAAAATCATGGGTTCTACTCATGCTAATAGAATCATTCATGAATTCAACAAGGATGATATGTCATGCTTGTAACAACAGTGAATTCATTATGGATATAAGGCATGAGAGAATTTTTTTTTATTTTATGGAGATCATTAACAACCCACCGAATACAAACCTTCCTGGTAGATCATATTTAATTCATGCATCCATTTTGGATTTATGCATGCACTAAAGACAAAATAAAACACATGCATATATGAAACGACAGCTATATAATAAAATGCATGAATTATTGGGTTTGATTACAAATCATGGATCCATGCACATATTAATCACGAAGATGAGATTAGATGGCCAAAATATTTTTTTAATACTATGATATAGAATATGCATAAAGAAATGCATTCTTAAAACAAATCTATAAAAGAATGCAACGCATGAGTATATTTAATTATGTAGCATAGAATAAGAAAACCCATTTTTCTTTATCAAAAAGAAAATCATAAAATTCTCTATCATGTTGTATACAAAATATAAAATAAGATAAATCATGATGATTTGAATATCATAAATTCACCAAAAATATAAATCTTTGGGAATCTATTTTTTGTTTAGAAAAAATATATAATTTTATGAACTCACCAATACAAATTTTTGGAGATCTCATGAACTCACCAAATTACAAACCTTTGGAGATTTCTTTAACATCTTGAATGCTTGAATCGAATAAGAGCTTATTCGTGCTGATAACGTGTTGTAAACTAACTATAATACATGAACATAAGAGTACATAAACAAAACACACAAGTATATAGAGAAGAGAAGTAGAGAGATGATTTATTCTTCACTTGTTGGTTATGGAATAGATTACAAACCCCTCAATTTATAGGGTCCATGGAGGAATCCTAAAGGTGGGGAGTTACAAGTCTATAGAGGTGAGGGGGTAGATAGTGGGGTGATTAATAGTGGGGGTTATGGAGTTGAATGAGAGGGGTTATGGAGTTGAAGAGTGGGGGAAGTTATGACTAGGAGGAGTGGTGGGTATCCACTTTATTCACAACAGAATTCAAATGAATTATTACCTAAAATTCACAATCGTTACATTGGGACCTCCCCAATCGCCACCCATTATATGTTCTCTTCTCTACTCTGCAAAGCAGCCTGGCTTCAACAGGTTTTTCTAAGGTCCCTTAGAATCAACTTACTAAAAATGAATACACCTCTCCTCGTTCGTCGAGGTGGTGAGTATACCCGCCTTTGGGCGGTGTATCCGGGGTTCGATCCCCGTCCGACCCCTTGAATAGGGTGTCCTCGGCCCACTGGGCTACTTACAAAAAAAAAAAAAAAAAACTTACTAAAAATGAATGATAAATTAGGATGCTTTAGATAAATATTTAACACAGGTACATATATTTTTAACATAATTGACAACAATCCCCGAGAGAACCCAAGAATCCTTTGGTGATTACCGACTTCTCCAGGGGCCAAATTGTAATTCCGATCTCACCCATCGCGAAACTTCCCCTTAGATATCAGTTTCCCCGAGGGCGGTTTCCCCATGATATATGATAACAGATACACAATAGCGGCGATACATTATAACTCAAATCCACTTCACCACCGCTTCCACAACCTCTCCAAACCCTAAAAAACCCTCCCAAAAATCTCCGATCCATTACATCACCACCATCCCTTCCGATGGGCTTCGAAGTCGGCGCCGTCCCCTTCAATCCGGAGGGCTGGGGCCCCCTCGACACATCATGCCCTCCGTCCCTCTTCAACCACCTCTCTCACGTCCCCTTCGCCCCCTTTTCCCGCTCCGACAAGCTCGGCCGCATCGCCGACTGGACCCGCAACTACAACGCCTCCGCCTCCCGCAAGGACGCCCACCACCACCACTCCGTCTTCGACTTCGCCCTCGACGACCCCTCCCCCGGCGGCCTCTCCCCCGGCCTCGCCGCCGACGAAGACCCCTCCTTCCGCCTCGTCGACGGCAAGCCCCCTCCCCGCCCCCGCTTCGGCCCCAAGTGGCGCTTCAACCCCAACCAGAACCGCTCCAACCTCCCCCAACGTCGCGACGACAACCCTTCCCAGTCCGATAAGGACCAAACCCGCGGCGGCGGCGGCGCCGCCGGATCCCGCTTTGGCGGCCCTCCTGATCGCCGCCCCTTCGGCCGCCCCTACCAGCCCCGACGTGAAGCCGCCATCTTTAAGTCCTCCGTCGACATCCAGCCCGAGTGGACCATGCTCGAGCAGATCCCCTTCTCGACCTTCACGAAGCTGTCGTACTCGGTTGCTGACCCTCCCGAGGACCTTCTCGTCTGCGGCGGGCTCGAGTCCTACGACCGCACCTATGACCGCGTGAACCCGAAGAACGAGCGCCGGCTTGAGCGCTTCAAATCCCGTAACTTCTTCAAGGTGACCACCACCGACGACCCGGTCGTCCGCCGCCTCGCGAACGAGGACCGCGCCACCGTGTTTGCCACCGATGCCATCCTCTCTGCCCTGATGTGTGCGCCACGGTCCGCCTACTCATGGGACATTGTTGTTCAGCGTGTTGGGAATAAGCTTTTCTTTGACAAGCGGGACGGGTCGCAGCTTGACTTGCTGTCGGTGAACGAGACCTCCCAGGAGCCGCTCCCTGAGTCGAAGGACGACATCAACTCGGCACACTCGCTGTCCATCGAGGCTGCGTACATCAACCAGAACTTCTCCCAGCAGGTTCTCGTGAGGGACGGGAACAAGGTCACTTTTGACGAGCCCAACCCGTTCGCGTCTGAGGGGGAGGAGGTCGCCTCCGTGGCCTACCGCTACCGGAGATGGAAGCTTGATGACGACCTCTATCTCGTCTCGAGGTGCGAGGTCCACGCTGTGCTAGACAACAAGGGGCAGAGGTCATTCTTGACACTGAATGCGTTGAATGAGTTTGACCCAAAGTATACTGGGGTTGATTGGAGGCAGAAGCTGGAGACACAGAGGGGGGCGGTGCTGGCCACGGAGCTGAAGAACAACGCGAACAAGTTGGCGAAGTGGACAGCCCAGGCGATGCTTGGTGGGGCGGATATGATGAAGATTGGGTATGTGTCGAGGGTGCACCCGAGGGACCACTTCAACCATGCCATACTGAGCGTGGTCGGGTACAAGCCCAGGGAGTTTGCCGCGCAGATTAATCTGAACCCGGCAAATATGTGGGGGATCGTGAAATCGATGGTGGACCTCTGCATGAAGCTCAATGAGGGGAAATATGTGATTGTCAAGGACCCTGCGAAGCCGCAGGTGAGGATATATGAGGTGCCCCCGGATGCATTTGAGAATGATTATGTGGAGGAGCCGCTACCTGAGGAGGAGCAGGTTCAGCCACCCTCGGAAGACCAGAATGACAGCTCTGCCAAAGAGGATGGTGCTGGAGATTCTGCTGCTGCTGTGGAGGAGGGAGGGGAAAAGAAGGAAGTCATGTCGGAGGCTTGATTCTACATGGGTAAAACTTCTGCAATTTCCTCCCTGCAGCTAGGATTAAATGATAGGAGAATTTTGAACTTTTTGTGCTGTTTTAACCTCTCTTTAGTGGTGGTTGAGCACTGCACTTTGCCTTTGAGTGCAAGGCATTTTTTTCTATCTTGGTTTAATTGGTTTGCTAGGATTTTTTTGGCTTAGTGTGCTTGCATGCTTGAGAATAACACCTATGTTTTCTTGTTTCTTTTATACTGCATGGGATAATGGGATCTTTGTATTCCCTTTTTCTTGCATTTGATCTTCTTTTCCAAGTTACATGTGCCAACAGTTTGGTGGTTTTATTTATTTTTATTAAAATTTTTATGTGGTAACTGTTTAGATTATCTGCATTTCACTGTCCACCAACTGATGTTGGTTAAGGAATTCATAGTTGGCCTTCTCCTACTAGCGAGTTCATACATCATTTATAAAGGGTTGCTAAGAGGCCATGTGATCCTCAAATTACTTCAATCATGTAGTGTTGTCTTTTCAATTTCTCTGATCTAAGACTTTCTTGTTGACCCATTTTGATGGGATAAGGCATGCTCTTTTTGTTTAGCTTCTCTGCAGATGGCATGATGCTACTGTTAGTTGTTTGATCAACTTTATGTCAGGCAGTAAAACATGGTCTTGTAAGTCATCATTGTTTTCTATCATCACTAGGAAGGCAGGAATATGATTTTTGTGAACTCTGAGCCCCCGTTTGGATACATAATAAGACTTATTTTTGGGTATACAGTTATTCCGGCATAAGTAAATATAAATAAAGATAAAATGATTTTGTGTTTGGATGTGTTTTAAATTATTCTCGTTGGGAAATGTAAGAATAATATTTTTGTTGTTTAAGTAAAATGTGAATAAAGTGTGGATAATGATTTATAAAAGGTGAAAAAATAATGATAGTTGATTTGACATGTGATTTATTAGAGGTGATGACAGTTGATTTGACAGTGGACCCACATATTCTTTGGATGGAATAACCTGGAATAACTTTAATTCTAGGGGTTGGTTGGAATCCATATATCACTTTATACCAGTTTATTCTGCATAAGATATCTAGCCCCCCGTTTGGGGTGTGACATAATGTTATTCGCCCTTGATAACTATACTGGGATAGATAACAATCTATGTTGAATAGGTAAATTTTTGTTTGGTTGTCTTTTCTGTTATTCTCATTGAGAAATGTAAAATTGATCTTTTTCTTGTTTGGTTCACATTGGATAAAGTAAGGATAAGTGGTAGATAAAAGATGGATAAAAGTTTTTGACTTTTTAAATGACAACTATACCCCTGCATAAATTAAGTATGAGAGATGTGTGTATGATATGATAGATGTGATGGTTTTTTGAATGTGTGCAAAAAGTGTTAGGTTAGATAATTTTTTTAAAATGATAGAGAAGGATATTTTTATCCATTGACATATATAAGCCCTGATAAGCAATTCTAGCATTTTCTGATAATAGCAAGGTTTCAAATCGCGATCGATTTATCGATATATCGATCGATATATCGGTTTTGCCGACGAAAACTCGATAAATCGATGAGTTCGCGAGGTTTTATCGAAATCAGCAAAACGTCAGCGAATATATTGAAATCCGAAGTGATGTGTTACAGATGTTAGTGTAGGTTAGGTTAAGTTAGGGTAGAGCGCAATAACAATTTATATTTTATATTTATATTTATATTTTATTTATAACAGTTTATATTGTATTATTTTTTCAATGTGTATGTATTGTTAGCGATTATAAATACATATATTTTAAAATATAAACGGTTGCATCTGTTTATTTTTTTGGAGACGAGACCGCTCCCGTCGAAGTGGTGGCGGAACTTTTTAAACTTGCCGATGATCGTGATGTGTGATCATGTGTCCCATTTGTAATTAGTGTAGGTTAGGTTAAGTTAGGGTAGAGTGCAATAACAATTTATATTTTATATTTTATTTTTATTTATTTTATTTTTTTATTTTTATTTTTTTTATTTTTTTTATCTATAACAGTTTATATTGTATTATTTTTTCAATGTGTATGTATTATTAGCAATTATAAATACGTATATATTAGATAAATTTGGTCAATCGATATATCGGTCGATATATCGATTGGACCCCCTAATCGATTATATCGATATTTAAAACACTGGATCATGCCTTATCCTAGTTTATCCAGACATAGCTATTAAAGTTTATTCTAGCAAAACAAACAACTTTTTTTTGCTATTCTCTTGTATTCTTCTCTATTCCGTGTTTATATTCCACCCCAAAGAGGGGGTTAGGGTATATTAGGCATCCAAACAAGAAAACAGGGCTACACTACCTAATTCTCATTTATTCCATGAGTTATTCTCAAAACAAACAGGGGCTGAATGTAAAGAGTTCTTTTGTGTACCAAACTTATTTATGAGGTCGATTTCTAGATGACAACTCACTCACTACTAGAGTGCAAGTATTTTTCTCATCCTTTGTTTCTAGGAGAAATGTGATCTTGGCCCATGTGTATCTGGGTTCTTGCTACAGTTTTAGGTGGTATCCCATGGAAATGTTGTACTTCGCCCAAGTGATCCCTGTAACATTTTTTAAGCTTCAGAATTCCTTTGGAAGCTACGGTACGGTAGGAGGGCCCCTTAGTACAATTCTAGTTTTGTCTTTTAATTTTTCCAAAGTCAAGTACATTTAATTTGTTGTATATATAGGACAGTATTTTATGTTTGATGCTTTCAATATACTAATTTGTTCTCATTACGAGGTTAGCATGCTCATTTTATTTTTTTTGGTGTGTAGATGTGTGGTGTTTATGTATCTCTTTTTTGTTGGTTTTATTTATTTATTTATTTTTTTTTTGGGGGGGGGGGAGGGGGTTTACGAGGCTCTTAAATCAACACAGAAAAAAAGGAATTGGGGTGCTTTGGAAAACAAGATCGGACTACTTTTTTATTTTTGCAAAAGCAGCTTCCACCAATATTGCTTCCTAACAGTCCCATTGCACATTTGGGTGACAAGTGAAAAGGGCTGTTAGTTAGATATATGTATAAAGGCTTTTGGCCTTTCACTTTCTTTTTGCATCTTCTTTTTTGTTGATTCGTTATTTTTTTGGAGATTCATAGTCTCCTTGTGTTCGAGGGGTGACAACATAGTTGTTTGGGCGGTGCCTAGGCGACTAGGTGATCCATACACACCTAGGCTCTATTAAAATATCGATCGATATATCGATGTTGGCGAGTAAAACGCTAAAATTGAATCACTTCGCGAGATTATCGCAAATATGCATCAATAAATTTTCGATATATCGTTGATATATTGAAAATTTTCGATATATTTTCGATGTGTCAGCGATATATCTACAAACCTACAGATAATTTTTTTTTTTTAAATCCTCTCCCCAATTGTTTTTGTTTTGAATTTTAACCTTTCACTTTCCCTATCTTATAAATACCTCTCCAAGCCTTCATTTTCACAACAACAGCAATCTTCTTCTGTATTACTCAATCTCTTCTACACACTTTCTACTACTTACATTTAACAAACAAATTCTCCCAAAACCCTCCTAAATGCCCCAAAAATTAATTTGACATTATTGTTCTTCATTTTTCTAGTTTTTTTCACAATTTTTTTCTTATTTTATCTGTTATATTTTCATTTATCTCATTTTTTGGCAAAAAATAAATAAAAAATAACCAAATCGATATATCAATCGATAATTTGATATATCAATCAATATATCGTTTTGGGGGTATTTGATATTTCAAAATATCGATATTTTAAACATTGTACCCAGGAATGTTTGTCCCACCCAGGCACCATAAATGGATTGGGCGGAAGCTTAATGAATCTAGCTCTTTTATAATGAACGACCGATATTGAAACAAATAAACAGCATGGATTTAATTGAAACAACATAAACGGATATCTAAGCTAATTGTTTTCATTGAAAAAAACTGAACTATTAAAATAAATTAATTTTTTCAATATATCATTCGTTGATTTTTGACCAAGAAAGTGAAAAATATCAATTTATAATATATTGATTAAATCATTTTAATAGTCAATGTAGATCATGACCAATAGGGTATTGATTTTCTCTTTTTTTTAATGTTTAAAGCCACAACAAATAGATGAAATAACATCATGCAAAATTAGTAGCTTGATGGTAGGTTTGTTCCCCTCACACCCCCTCCCCCAACCCACTTTGCATTCTAATCTTATACTTTTCACTTATAAATATAACATTTTCATTTCAGTTGCACTTGTAGAAAAAACAAAGCATGACAAGAACATAATAAAATCATCATCTTATAACATACATGTTGTAATTAAGCGTCGCCTAAGTACCTTAGGCGTGCCTAGGTGGTTAGGTGCATGGCCATTGTCTAGGCTTGCCTGGCAGCGTAGACAACTATGGGTGACCTTTTCTCATTCTGAAGCTCCAACCTTTTCTTTCATCAAAAAAAGAAAACAACCCATTGCACATTTCCAAAAAGCTTTCACAAAAAGTTTGACAAAATTATGTGTAAAAAGCATCCATTGCCAAATTCTCATCTCGGCTGTGGCTTGGGCGATATGGCATGTGAGGAATCAAGTTGTGAACTTTCACGGGGCAACTTTTTTTTTGAAATAATTTGGGACTTGGTGGAAAGATTCATCTTGGATTTGTGTGGGGGCCTCATCCGTTCGTCTCGAGTGTCGTAGACTTGTCATTGAGGAGTAATCATTTGTTTGTTTGTTACATAATGTTAGGGGAAGCGCCATGTAGACATACTTGTCTTCCTGTTTGCTTTTCCTCTGCCATCTTCTTTTTTCCTTTAATTCTTGATGTGCCTTGGGGCTATGTACTATTTGATTTATCAACTAGTAAATGGCCAATTGTTTTTCTCAAATAAAAAAAAAAAACAAAAAGATTTCATAAAAAGATAGCAAAAAGGATTTTTGAAGATCGATTAAAAAATAACTTTTTTTTTGGGGGTAGGGATCCTACTATCAAATTTAATTAATCATAAACTTGAGGTACAATACCAAAAGCTAACCAAAAGGAACAACATACAAGATATCAAAGGAACAGAAGAGGTTTCTGCTGTACATCAAGACCCTCTTACATTTCAACCTTTCCTCCCACATAGCTGGCTGACTTCACCCCACTGCAGTGCAAAGCCTGGATTTTGATGAAATTTCCAGTACTCTCCCAAAGAGTTCCTACGCAATATCATGTCATTTCTCTTCAACCAAACAGCCCTCCATCCTGCAGGGTTAAGGATTTGGGATAATTTGGCCCTAACCTATCTTTCCTTTTTCTTTAGGCGTTTCCTGGCTTTCCTCATTGATCCAGGTTGATAAAATTGGGCTGCAGTTTCGGGGTAGCCCCAGAAGTTCCCACATTTGTTTGGTGGTTTTTTTTTTTTGATGGAAAGATAGGCATGAGCCTCAATTGTATTAATTAAGGGGAGCATGCCCAAAGCAAGGAAAATAAGTAGATGAGGGGTCTACTTGTTAAAAGGATACAAAAAACTACTACCCCTCAATTACAATGATACCCCCTCGGATGAAAACACTACTTGCCCCGCACAAGCAAGACCCCAGTCCATAATGAAATGTAAGACCATATCCCACACATTTTCAGGATACACTCTTTCATTACAAAAAATACAATGATTCCGAGTCAACCAAAGAGCCCAAATAACTGCCAACACAAATGATTGGGATACCTTAGCCTTGACGCTCCTGTTGCCCCACCCTCAAACGCCTACCTGCTTCCCAAAGTTCCTGCAAATTGGAAAAATTCACAGACAGACCCGTTGCCATGCTAAGTCTAGCCCAGATCAGTTTCGCAACCGAACAATCCACCATCAGATGAGTGACCGATTCCTCCCCCTCGCCACACATAACACAAGTCCTGTCTGCTAGTGGATCCCAATGAGACATATATACCTTCATTAATAAACGTTCTTGGTACATTAGCCATGCGAAGCACCGAACTTTGAGAGGGGCCGGAGCTCGCCAGATCTCCGCCACCTTGAGAGCTGTAGTGCTATACGAGGGGTGCCCCCTCCACCAATCGTAACAACGCCTAACAGAGAAGGACTCCCTCGGTTGAGGGCTCCAGATCACGCTATCTAACACACCAACAGAGAGATGCACCTCGTTTAGTAGACTGAGAAGCTCAGTGAATTGGAGCACATCTTCCTCACCAAAGCGCCCTCGGAAGCGCACGTTCCAATGCCCCCCACCCTCCACCATAGACCAAAACCTGTTCACCACACTGTCTTTATCGCAGGCTTTATTGAATAGACCAGGGAAGTGATGCTTAAGAATGGTGTCACTAACCCAAGCGTCATTCCAGAATTTGGTCTGCTCTCCATCACCCACTTGCCATCGGACCGCATCCAAAAAACCTTCCGACATTCCCAAAATGTTCCTCCACATACTAGACATACGTGGAGATGGATTAGGGAAACGTTTGGACGGTCCCCCACATCGGTATCGAGCCTCCAGCAGACGACACCAAGGCCGGTCTCGATTAGCAAGCCATCTCCATCTCCATTTGCTAAGAAGGGCTCTGTTCATATCCTCCAGGTTCATCACCCCAGCCCCACCCTTGTCTTTTCTACTACATACCCGCTCCCAATGAACCAGATGGACCTTCCTCCCCGAACTTTCCGCCCCCTGCCATAGAAAACGTCGACGAATGCCGTCAACAATTTGAAGAACCCTAGCCGGAGCTTTAAAAATGGAAAGATAGAAGATGGGAAGGTTGGAAAGGATAGCTTGGATTAGAGTTAATATTCCACCCATGCTGAGGAGCTTTCCTTTCCAACCATCCAACCTCTTCTCAAACCGAGTCACCAACGGATTCCAATCCGCCTTTCGAAGGGACCCTAAATGAAGCGGAAGACCGAGTAGTCTGGATGGAAACTGCTGGACTTGACATCCAAAGATGCTAGCAAAATTTTGTAGCTCCCCCTCCTCAAGATGAATACTCAACATAGCACATTTTTGAAAATTAATCTTCAGACCTGAGAGTGCTTCAAAGCAAGTACAAACAAATTTGACACCTCGAATGGAAAGGGACTCAGCCGCACACAAGACCACTATATCATCCGCATACTGCACATGTGAGGTGGATGGCCCTCAGTTGCATATTGACAAGCCTTTCACCCACCCTTCCCTCTTCGCCAAAGACATCAATCTATTAAAAGCATTTGCCACCACCGTAAAGAGAAGGGGCAAAAGAGGGTCACCCTGTCTAAGACCCTTGTTCATGTGGAAAAATCCACAAGGTTTTCCGTTTACAAGGACGGAAGCCTTTGCCGTGGAGATACATTCTTTAATCATCCTAATCCAATTGAGCTCAAACCCATGACATTGGAGAAGATGTAACAAGAAGTCTCATCTTACATTGTCATAGGCCTTTGAAAAATCCAGCTTTATCACCACCCCTCTCCGTCTATCGTTGTGTACCGCATGAATACACTCTTGAGTGATCATAAAGCCATCATGCAACTGCCTCCTCGGGATAAAGGCAGACTGATTTGCTTCAATCATACCATCGATCGCCAATTTAAGTCTGTTTGCTAAGGCCTTTGCAATCATCTTGTAGGAACCATTAACTAAACTGATGGGCCTGAACTCGTTCACCCTGATTGCGCCCTCCGTCTTCGGTATTAATGCCAAGAAGGTGGCATTCAAGCAACCAATTCCATGTGTGCCTGCAAAAAAGACTTGGAACAATTCAAACAAGTCATACTTGACCACTGCCCAGAATTCCTCAAAGAATCTGAGGCCAAACCCATCAGGCCCTGGGGATTTATCAGCATCAGCCCCAAAGATGGCCTTTTGGATCTCCACCTCTGAGAAAGGAGCTTCGAGAGAGGGCCAAAGATGATCAGGAACCTTTTTTAGATCCTCATCGTACCAAGAAGGGGCTGGCTCCATGTCCTTCTGAAAACTTGAGGAGAAATGACCCACCAAAAAAGATTCAATGATCGAAGGGGTCACCACAACCTCCCCCTCAATTTCCAACCGACCAATATGATTAGTCCGACGTCGCATATTTGCAACACGATGGAAATATTTGGTGGTGTTGTCCCCTTCTTTGAACCACCTTTCCTTTGAGCGTTGTTTCCAAGCCACCTCTTCCATCCATAGCAATCGAAACCAAACACCCTTGAGCACCGAGCGCCTCTCCCTGTCTGCCCCTGACAGAGGACCCCTCTCTTCTAGGTCGTCGAGGAGACGCAACTCTAACTCCACCTCGGCCTTGCTTGAACGCCTCTGTCTCCACTGGTCAACGCTCCACCTTTTAAGAACAGCTTTAAGTCTTTTTAACTTGAATGAGACCTTCCGGGCTCCCACGAGGTCCCCCGCAGGCAAGGACCAAGACGTTGTCACCACCTCACGAAAATTTGGGCATTGATACCACCAGTTTTCAAATATAAATTGATGATGACGAGGGACGGGTTCCCCACTAACAAAAGAGAGCGAAGAATGATCAGAAACAGTCCGCGGGAGGGCGGATAGAGTGCTCAACGGATGGTCCTCCTCCCATTGGACATCGACCAAGACAAGCAAGAGCCGGACACTCCCGAAGGTTACTCCAAGTAAACTTTTGGTTAGACAAAGGAACATCAATGAGACCCGCCTCCGCAATCCAGTCTGAAAATCTCAGCATTGCCCCTGAGATTCTACCCCCACGGTTAAGATTCTCTACAAAGCGTGTCACATTAAAATCACCCATTAGACACCATGGATGAGACCAAAGAGCCCTGATCTCACTGAGATCCCTCCAAAGATCCTCACGCACCTCTTCCTCGTTAGGACCGTAAACACCCGACCAGAGCCAGTGTTTATTAGAAAGAAGATCCTCAAGGACCACTGACACGGAGAAAGCACCTATCCTCTCCTCCACCAACTTCCACCGATTACCATTCCAGGCCAAAAGAATACCTCCCGAGGCCCCAACCGAAGGTTTTGCAACAAACTCAGATAGCTGACCACCACTAATTAGACGAAGGTCTCCTACCGCAAACGCCTCCATCTTCGTCTCCTGTATACACACCAAATTTGCCCCAGAGTCCTCAACCAGCCCTTTTATTGCAGCCTTCTTGCAAGGGTCATTAAGACCCCTAATATTCCAACAAATGAACTTTAACATTAACAACCAAAAAGACCCCGCTCGACCAAGCAACCACCACTGGAAACGTCAACTAAGGAGATCTCACCGCCCCCTCAGAAGGACTGCACGCCGCCGTCGAAGCAACCGGAAAAACCGTCGCAGTGCGAGCCCTGAAGTTCTGTTCAGTTTTTTTCAACTCGAAATGCACACCCATCTTCTGCGCCTTCAAGCATCCCGGGGAGTCCCGGAACTCCAACGTTTCCAGAAGCTGACTATCCTCCTGATCTGATAGCACCTCTCGCAAGCCAGACTCCACCCCCAAAAACTCTTCCAATTCCTCGTCCGACAACATCTCGTCGATAGAATGCATGCTCGACTCATGGGAAGAGTATTCTGAAGGAGAGCCCAAGATGCTACCCACGATGATGGACTTTAAATTCAAGGATGGTGGGAACATTTGTGATGATGGAATCACAACCGCCCCTAACTTAGCAGAATTGGTAGAAATAATTCCGACCCGATTAATATTTTGGCCTGACCGAGGAGAAAGACATGGGCTTCCATCCACCAAAAAAGGATCCGATGGCCCACTCACATTACTACCCATATTAATGCATGCAGGACCAATGGATAAAGCATGGTTGTGTACCTCCACGTGTTTTTTGTTTGGTGTTATGATTTGGCTAAACAGAGATTCTGTATTCTTGTTATAAAAAGGCACTTTTTAAGAATTGAAGTTTGGAGTTGTTTCAAAACACTTAGCATCTAGATAATATCAAGCAGAAACAAAAGGCACAGTAGTCCCCACAAAAGAAATTATCTACTCTAGTTACACAAAGGCATGACCAGATGCAAAGCTGCTTTTGATGTTTAAACCATCTCTTGTTTCTTCTCTCAACATATGGCCTAAATGGAAAATGAGCCAGGTGTATTCTCTTTGTGATCCAATCATTACAGGAGTCTTCTCTTGGGGTGTCCCCATTCATTATAGCTAATTGCAGTGAGAAATTACAGCAATCCGTTGGATTAGCAACTTGACTCTGAACTGTGTTGTGTTAGTGGATTATAATTTATGACATTGTTATCCTTTCCGTGTTATTTGATCTCTTGGTTACACATGATTTTTCATGTTGTATCATTGTATTGTGAAGAAGTTCTTTTAATGCCTATTCTCAAAACAATATTAATAACCTGTAGTGTATCAGAATTAAGATGTTCTTTAATTTAGGTAAATAAATTGAGGAGCCCTACCAACATAAGAAAAAGTGGTTGCTCTTTTCCTTTCCTTTCTTTTGTAGAGGCATCTTATCTTATGTTTCCTTAATTCCTTTGAAGGATAGGCCTTGATGCCCCCCCTCCTGTTGCAATATATTCTTGTTCTAATAAACCATAGGTGGTGAATACACCTTTCACGAAGAAAAAGAAAGATTGAGCCCAGGTCCTTTAGTTGAACCTTACATGATTACGGGTAAAAGCACAAGTCAATCTTCTGACCGACAAAAGAGTTAAGATTAGGTTTCTTCAATCTCATTATTAAAATACTGTGCGACAACATTTTCAAAAAAAAAAAGAGAAAAGTGTAACAAACATTGACGAGGAATGTTTTTTTGGTGTAAATAAATATGAATCAGCATAGTACAACTTCTCCTAGAAATGAAAAATATCTATAATTCTTAATATCTTTCCACTCAATGATAACAATGGGACTTGGACCAAAGAGAATTCTGAATCAGCTGAACCTCTCTCTCAGCCCCAAAATTCAAATCCTTTCTTCTCTTTCCTCACCTTCTTCCTCGCCCAATTCTCTCCCTTATATCCTTCAAACTATCTTTATACTTCCTTCTCTGTTATAAATTCCCTATCTTAGACGCCCTCCCCATTTCACATTTAGCACTTTATGCTAGATCTATGGGCCCATCCATGACCTAAGCTTGAAAATGCTACAGAGAATGCATAACCAGTTTGATTGTGAGCTCTGTTTTCTGTGTCAGTGTAGGTCGCCTTTGCTTGTGGACTATAATTTTCTGTCCCTTATTAAAGGCACAATGCATGTAGTGAGCAAATGTTGAATCTCTCTTCAAATTTTGTTGCTACAGATGTAAGTTTGCTGTCTTTGGTGTGAAGGAGTTACTTTTAGATGTTTGAAGCAGTAAATCGCAACAATTGCATTTGGAATATTTTGTTCATGATGGTGGAATGCTGAGATAAACCATTAGGATGACTGGTATATTTTAACCTGGAGGCATGCACATAGATACTTTTTTTTAATATTTTTTCTGACATTGCCTGAGTGGGGTGAAGCCAGTGGTAACTGGTAACTCTTGTTGAGGCCCAAAGCATTATTGACATAGTTACATTTTACTAAAGAATCATGAATGATACAAGTATCTTCTTGTCCCAATATTTTGTAGGCATGACCAGCTGTCCAACAATGTGTTGGTGATTCTGCCAAATGATACAATTAGGATCTGAAAGAAGTTGTGAAAAAAGAAATTAAGAGGAACAAGAAGTGACTGGTAAAAATTGCTTTGTACATGAGGTTGTGAGGAAAAGTTAAGCAGTTTGATTCCCTGAAAAGTCAGCTTGAAACCTGGATACTAAAGTATCCTTAGGTGTTTGTGTTGCATTTGTATGACATTTCAGCTTTAGGTACATCTGCGTCCATGTTGTATCTTTGGTGTCTTTATCACCTGCATACTAAAAGTGTGCCTGCTTTCTTGGATTTCATTGAAATCAGAAAAAGAACAAGTATGATGAAACTTGGTTAATGTCTCTTTCTAAATTAAGGCCAAATACATATAAAGTTGTGAGACTTGGAAATCCCTTGAAATATTTGTTGTTGCATGTGTATAATTGTGGTCTTCCTTGTTAAGATTTAACTATCTATGTTCAAAGCCGTGGATGGATGTCAGTTGCATCTGTGATGGAAATTTGTGGACCTATTTATGATGCAAGAATATTTGAAACAAGCATCAGAACTAATTTGTTGGAAGGGAAAGCAACTCGGAATTTTATATGATTTCAATTGTGGTCATAAATATATGTACGCTCATGAAATTATGATGCTATTCATGTCAATGTGCAGATGGTTATGTCAGACTGTTATAGGTATGATGAATTTGTTTGACAATGTAGTTGAGCTTTGGTGAAGATTAAGAAAATGGTACAAGTACAATTGAATGTGAAGAAGGTTGTCAATGGAGGTAAAGAAGAGATTAGTGAGTTTTGTTAGTTGGAAACTACAGACTTACAGTGATGAATTTGAACCTTGGTTATGAAACCCGAATGAATCTTGCAGGTTCACACTCCATGGTGGCATCATTTAAGAATTATTTATGAATCATTGGTTGTAATTTGTGTATAATATGGATGCATTTCCAAGAATAATTAGTTTGAAATGATTAGTTATCATGTATGCTATCTATCTCTTGTATTGAAATTTTTTGGTAGACCTTTATTTGTTTTTATGAAAACCTTGGCAGTAAACTGTGTAGAAGCTCGTTTGGTGGTGCTGGTCAATGGCAGATTGATAGTGGAATGAGGATGACTTTATGTTTGATTGGGTTCTGATTGTAGCTTAGTTTCTGTATTCTGTGGGTCAATTAGATGGTAGATTGCTCATCTACCTATCTGGGCCTTTTTTTTATTTATATCTATTTTACTTGTGGCTGTACCCCAATCTTTCTTAATAAGAAATGAATTTTGGTAGTAGGGTTCCTCCTACCAACTCTCAAAAAAAGGTTTGAAATTATGCAATAATGCAAACAATCTACCAAGATAGGCTCTCTTGTCTCATTGTTGTCCTTAACTTGGGAATTGGAACTGTTAGCCATTTTTTTTCCTTCAAAAAAAAAAAAAAATGTAGGCATATGGTCACGGGTGCATTCATGTTTTTGTGGGCAGGAGTTATATGAGAAGGGAAGGGTGTTGGAGTTTATCCTCTATAGTTTGATGAGAGAGCAAGTGGGCCATTTGATCTAGATTGTAAGTTGTGACTTGTGAGTGGGACTTAGGAGTAATAGAAACAGTTATGGACAATCATTGGTATGTGTTAGCCTAGGGGCTGCAAAACAGACTGCAAATCCATGGCCAGACATAGAATTGGTCTCTTCTACCTACCCAAATATAGCCTCTATTCTTGCCCCCATTTGAATTCTGTTTAAACCAACCAGTTGGTGGAAGCTCCCTTGTGTGTAAGGTGGTCTGCAACTCTTTAGGCTTGGATACAAAATATAACTTATTCTTGGTATATAGTTATTTGGTATAAGTGAGTATAAATAAAGATAAAATGATTTTGTGTTTGGTTGTGTTTTGAATTATTCTTGAGATTATTCTTATTGGGAAACATAATAATAAATTTTTTGTTATTTGGGTAAAATGTGAATAAAAGTATTAATAATGATTTATGAAAGGTAAAAAAAATAATGATAGTTTATTTGACATGTGATTTATTAGAGGTGATGACAATTGATTTGATAGTGAGTACATATTGTTTGGGTGGAATAATCTGGAATAACTTTAATTTCAAAGTTGATTAGAATTTATATACCATTTTATATTAGTTTATTTCGACATAATTTATCCCTAGGTATTTCCTCCCTCCAAACAATAAAAAATAGTTATTTTGTTTTATTCTTACTTATTCTTTGGGTTATTCCATATTCAAAGTTAAGCAACTAACCATAGCATTTCTTGAAAATCTGAAGCTCGTTCGACCTGCTAGCTCTACTAACCTCCTCTCAGGATCAAACTCATTTAAAATGGATGAAGCAGGTGCCTACGCGGATTAGGGCTAGCTCATCTCTCCTGATTATGATAGCATGAATCACAAATTGATTAATAATTTTGTCTCTCTCATGTCTAGGTGCTTTGTGTGCAATCCCACTTGCGGAGTTGTGGTCCATTCAATTTTTTTTTTATATAAAATAAAAATTATATAATTATATATTGAAATATACACTGATATATGAAGTAATATATATTGAGATATAATAATATTTTTTTTAAAAAAATATTTTTTTTAATTTTTTATATTATGATGGAACTCATATAATATGATAACACTGATATAGATAGATTGAGTGTATTACTGCTATTTATTTATTTATTTATTTATTGTGTTGGTGGACCACTAAATCAAAACCCAAAAAAAAAGAAAAAAAAAAAAGTTGTCCCAACACAGTTGTGACGAGAGGAGAAACACAACCTGCAAAGTCCATTCCCCACAAATTAATTAAGACAACAGTATCATCACATCCCATACCTTATTGTACGCTACAATACCACACACACATACATGCACACCTTCCCAACAAAAATTCAGAGAATCTTCACACACGATGAAACCGGAATGCCCAACATTTATTTAATGCTTTGGCCGGCTACAATGGACAGACAAGATGGAAAATATTAAACAATTAATTTCAGGTACTTAGAATATATATTATAGCTATTAAAGGAGGACCTCTCGTTGACAATGACTCCACTAATCCAACTAACATTATTTATATATGGGCCCGTTTAGCCCCACCCATCGATTTTCTTACCCCACCAATAAAAAAAAAAAAAAAAAAAACCCCGGTGTTTTGCTATCCCCACCGATCCGACCAGTTCGACCGGATTTGGTCGCCATTTCAGGTTTCGCGCGACCGGATTTGGTCGCCATTTCAGGTTTCGCGCGACCGAATCTGGTCGAACATGATTTGTAATAAAGTTTATGATTTTTTTTTTGAAAACATAATCTCACGACGTGTATTCTCCTTGAATCTTTCATATCACTCCAAATCTGAGTTGTAATGTAGGGAGAATAAATCATTATTCTTAAATGTAGAATATAAGAATAATTTTTTTTTACATAAGTTACAGACAAATTTCAAAAGCCAAATATAAAATGTGTTTGAATTAACTGGTACGTTTTTTTGTTTTCAAACAAAAATTCATCTTAACTACGAATTCAAACGAAGCTTAAAAATGATATATATTTGTCTAATAAGATATTTTTCTATAAAAATTTGAATTAATTGAAAGTATATCTATTTACATTTTTTTTTAATCCCTTAGTTGTTGTTTGGATGAAAGAATAAATGTAGAATATGATGGATAAATTCAAAAATTTATTTGTTTACAAAAAATAAGTAGATATAATTCTGAACTCTGTTCGATCCATTCCGGTCGCCCAAAACCTGAAATGACGACCCATTACAGTCGCCCAAAACTTGAAATGGCGACCGAATTCGGTCGAACTGAATCGGTGGGAACAGACAAACACCGTTTTTTTTTTTTTTTTATTTTTTTATTTTTTTTTTATCGGTGGGATTGGAAAATTGTTTGGTGGGGATAGACGGGCCCTTTATATATACATGCTTTATTATTATATTTATATTTTACTTTTCATTGCGCTACCATCACCGAGAAGATAATTAGTGGTTTTTTTTCTTTTCAAAATAGTTTAATATCATGTGTGATTCTGATCTTATAGACAATGAATCTTATTCTCCGTGATTTGGGTGTCTGATTCTTCATTGAAATTGATCAGCAAAAGTTGAGCATTTATATATGAAATGGAAAAACATGGTGAAAAGACAAAGACTACCATTTTTAGGGACAACTAATAGAACTGAAATGAGAGTTCGTATGTTAATGCTAAACTCCCAACTCATGAAATTTATCATTGACATTCCCTTCTAATTAAACCACCAACGTTCGAACGGCTCCATTCCCATAATGTTCTTTTTGAACTGGTTCGAATGGCATTCGAATGGAGGTTATGAGATACGTTAACGACTATAAAGACTGGTTTGATAAAGGGATACGTGTTGGAATAAAGGGTAATTATGAGGATAATTAGTGAGTGGAAGGACAGTTTATTCCCGTTTGATATAAAAAATGAGGGGTTTTTAGTTTTAAGTCCCCGTAAATTATCGAATTTAGCGATCGATCTCGCACTTTTTCATATTTTGGATTTAGTCCCTACATTTAAATGATAATTTAGGAATATGTCCCTTTTAGGGACTAAAAAAAAAATTTAATAATTTAGGAATAAGTCCCTGGGAGGGACTTATTCCTAACTTATCATTTAAATGTAGGGACTAAAATCAAAATATGAAAAAGTGAGAGATCAATCGCTAAATTCGATAGTTTATGGGGACTGAAAACTAAAAATCCCAAAAATTAATCGAAATAAACTGTTGACAAGTTATCTTAGTTTTAAAATGAAAATTAAGATATTTGATTCCACCTAAATGTTGAGATAACAATTATCTATATTTTTATTTCAATTTTAACAAATATAAATATGAGATGAATTTTTTATTTTTAAAATTTTAACCTTTAGTCAAACTAACACTAAATTATTTATTTATTTATTTATTTTGGAGTACTTCTTGGGCATTGTCCCGAGGTAGTGCGCATGTGTCAGCAGCCAGGCTGTACGTGACGTACAATTGGCCGACAGGTTCCCTTGTCGGGGAGCAGACGAAACAAAACAAAACAAAACACTTGCAATCAGACGTATCATGATGTGCCACGTGGAAGGCTGGATCGAATTTATGGGCACGTGTGAGGGGGAAAAGAGAAGTGGCACATGGTGTGGTGTGGTGTGGTGGCGGATTTCCATGTGAGAGCATGTGCTTTCGGTTTTGCTTTCTCGTGGGACCCGTAACACCCCCATCCAATCAAACCATAGCTAAAGCTCGGCTCATTATCTGGCTTTCATCTCTGTTTGTTTTCTTTGTTGGAAAAGTTAGGTATCATATCAGTAATTACACACTAGATACTCTTTCTTTCATGTAACAATCAATATATTATCGTCATGTGTAGACTCTTACCGATAATACATTGGTAGTTATAGGAATGAGTATGTAGCACACTACAAATGATTTGATCTCGTCATGTCCCAGCCTCGAATACACTTTTTTTTTGTATTCTTATGTTTCATCTGATATGATATATAATGTATTCCAATAATTTAGATGGACTTCATAATGAACTATAAAATCTTTTATGTTATGTATAGGCCAATTCTAGTACTTGGATCAAAAGTTGGATTCGACATGAACTCAAACTGGTAGGACGTAGTAGAAAATCTTCTTATTCTAAAAAAATGTGTTCATCTCATATGACCATCTACCTTGGAATTGTATTTTAAATTTAGTAATGATATCACGGTAGCAATATGTACCCTTTAAAAAAATATATGGATTCAACCTGACTGTGTGTTAAATGTTCACATACTCAGTCCATAAGGTTTTACATGTGGATCAAATTCCGATTCTACATTCAACAGGAATTCAACCACAGTTTTCCCTCGGATATAACAAATGGGACACAAGTCATCTCTCATTGATAGTAAATTTATCTCTTCAAATTTATCATCCTAGATTTGTTTAAAAGATAGATAAAATTAATAAGTCAGATCTAGAAATTTGTAACATATCATATCATATCGAAAATGAATGGCTCATTTTTTTTTGCAACTCAACTTAATTACAACTTTCTTCTTCTTTTTTTTCTCTTCTCACTTTGATAGATCCCTCCTCTAGCTACCAAAGGTTTTTTTTTTTTTTCAGTTTTGGGCAAGCTTCTTTAATTAATAAAATGGAGACTCATACCTAACATTCCATAAAAAAAAAAAATGATCACAATGTTTTGAATTTTTAGAAGTATATGTTGATTAATAAAATATATTAGAATTTCACTGTTTCTTTTAGAGTTTATAAGAGAACTCCTGTTATTTAAATTTTAGAATTATAAGATAATTGATGTATTTTAAACACATAATTTTATAATTTATATTGGATTCATGTATTTTTTAACATCAGATAAGATACCGAACATTTATATTAATAATTGACTAGCTTACTCTAATCAAATGCAAGCCTAGCCAAGCCGCACAACCTCAGTCCATGTATATCACAGGTTCTCAAAAGTAGGGATTGCAGGGGGCAAAAGGCACTAATAATAGGCCCCACATGCCAGCTTGTCACCTTTGACATTTCGACCAGAAAAATGTTAATAGTTTGACAAATTTTTAGTCTGATCCACCACTCACTAACATTAAGGTGAACTATACAGTTTATAAATTGAATTGCATGGAGAATAATAGTGTATCTGATAATTGACTGTACAGTTTGATTCATAGACTGTATAGTTCGATTAATAGGTTGTGTAACTCAATACTGATAATATTGATGGTACTGAGACCTGATTAGATTCAGACCCTACATTTTTAATCCCACATATCCTTGGCATCTTTCCAATTTTTTTTTAAAATTAACAAATGTCATCTAATAAAATATATAATTTTTAAAATAAAATACACATTTTAATAAATATTATTGAAAAAATTGTTAATAAAACTGTAAAATGAATTGAGTAATGTAGCGGAACTATTTTTGGAACCTCCTCCCTTCCTTAATCCTCTCCAAGACACACACACATAAATAGTCCCTCCCCCCAACATCTCCTTCAACCCCTCCCATCATATCTCTCTCTCTCTATCTCTCTATACATAGATTCATGGAGAAACAAAACATGGTTGGCACAACAAAAAGGCCCTTGAAAGCCTTGCAAGGGAGAGGTAAGAGACCCAGGCTTGCCCAAAAGGAGGAAGAGGAGGAGAGAAGAGGCAGTGAATTAGGAGAAGATGTTGGGATGTTGGAGGGGAAGGTGAAGGCCCTACAGAGTCTGGTCCCTGGTGGGGAGTCACTGGAGATTGAAAACCTGTTCAAAGAGACGGCGGAGTACATACAGGCTTTGCAGGGACAGGTGGACGCCATGAGAGCACTTGTGTGTTTCTTTGATGCCTTGGAGAGGGACAAGAGGAAGATTGCAGGGTGATTTGTTTTTCTTAATTTTTTTTTATTGTTTCTTTTTCTCTCAATTATACCCAATTGCTTTTTATAATCACTTGGGTTTTGGACCTTTGGTTGTATGTTGCATGTGTTCATGATCTTGAATCTTTTCTTTAAGATTGGTTCATATGTAACTGTACTTCAAATTTTTATAAAAAATCTGCTCATCTCGTACCAGACCCCGCAGCGCCTCGTTTGGTGCTCCTCGAAACCTTGGCATCACCCCTGACACCCGGGTTGGTAGACCCCTAGTCACAGATTTGAAATTCAGTAATAATTTGGTAGGGGTTTTGTTCAATTCGATTCAGATTTTTCAGAAAAAGATGCGGGGAAAATTTTCAAGAATTTTGGGAATGTTAAAACTGTCTATACGCATGTATAACATAAATCAAAATATACAAATTAAAGTCATAATCATAATCATAAAAAATAACATTATGCATTTATAAGATGTTATACTCATAAAGTATCATGTAAACATAATCACTAAATTAAAAACAAGCATTCATGATTACTTCATTGTATCTAAATCCATAAAAAAAGTAATCCATATGGCAAATATAAAATATTTTCAAGTTTTAAATTTTACATAGAACTTAAAACTCCTATTGCCATTGTTTGAATACATAATTACTGGTGGAATAAACTTGGTTTAGCTGAAATGAAGGTTTTTTGGTTGTTTGGATTGATTGAATAAACATGGATAACAAACCCAGAATAAACTAGTATTGGAATTCCACTTGTGGCTTGGAATTAGGTTATCCGAATTTATTTAAGACATGTAAACTTGTGAGCCCCACATGTCATTTAAAAAATAACCCAAGTGTACCCTTGATGTGATGGATGTGTGGTGGGTGGCCGGGATGTCATGTTAGGCACGCGGTGAACAAAAGGGAAAGGTAAGGTTACGTGGTGAGGCTAATAAGCATAAAACACACAAATCGAGTGGGTGGAAGGAGAAAGAAAAACTCACACCAGGGTAACGGCACTCACTCACATACACTACACACACCCAATGATGAATAACATGGATACTCCCTGGAACCGCATAATATTAATCTAGAACGATGTCCGAATGTAACGAAAATTTTCAAGAATGTCAAAATGTTAATAATAATAATAATGACAAAAATTCAGTTAAATTATAAAATTGAGTGTCCGAAGCCCCAAAATGACACAAGCATAACATTCCCAATTTGAGAATCAGAGCATGAATTAATGGCGAGCAATGTATAGGACAAAAATAAAAAAACATATCAAGGGTAATTTTATCATTTAAAAAAGAATAATCATCCATCAACTTATTCGCATTTTATTCAAGCATTATTCATCATTTACCAAGCAACAAATAGTTTATTCTTACGTTTTCCAACTAGAATAACTGAAAACATAGCAGAACAAAAAATGTGTTATTCCATTGGTAAAGCCAATTATGCTGGTATGATTGTTTAATTATCCATGAATAACTCATATTCTCCATCTAAACAATGGCCTAGACAATAGACTCCAATGCCACTCCAAGATCTCGTTATGTATGAATGATGAAATTCTTAGATTACCAAACTGAATATTCAGGCATCAAGATCTCTTTCTTCTTCTCTTTCATGTTCACCATCAATATCAAGTGATGCATCTTCTCCAATTCCATTGAATGCAATAATATGATCCAAATAAATCAGTTTCACTATTGAATCTGAATTCTTTAAAAGAAATTTTTGTAAGTGAAGATTCTCAGCCTCACAAAAAAAGATCATTTTAAATTTGCGATTCTAATCTATTTCTTTTTTTGGTGTATGCTGCATCAAATGCACTCCAATTCCTCTCGCAAGTTGAGGCACCACATGATTAAGAGAGAAACCTCATAGAAATTAACTCTTTTAAGTATTTTTATACTTAATTATTAGAAGCAACCACTACCTTCCACCATAAACCTTCAAAATTTCACATAATATGTGGAACATTAGAAACTTGAATTAGGAAATAACTAATTAAATATATATTTTTTATGTTAATTGAAATTCAACTCACTTGGATGTTTGACACACACAGTCATTTTTGACAAACAATGATAAAATATTGGAATTTATATCCATGTAATCCACTAGTTGACTGCTGATTGCTTCTTTTCCACCAATGTCATTTGGTTCAAACATTTTAAAAATAATTTAAGCAATTCTCCTATCTGTCTCTTATCATGTTTCACCGAATTCTAACACATGCGTTGAATCTTTCGCATACTTGCTGTTCACCAGTGACTATGGCTAGACTGGCCTAGACCATCACATGTCATGTGTGGGTACTAGCTATACCCACACATCAATTACCACTGGATTAGTTAGGATTAGTCATCCTGTGGTAATTACCATAAATTCAAGAAATTTGCAACTCTAATACCATAAATACAAGAAATTTGCAGGGTAACTAGATTTGTTTTTAATAAAGACTTGCACACCATTTTTTACTAAAGTTTAGAAGCTTTAGAAGCTGATGATGTAGTTTAACCGTCTATGCTACGTGTTGATGTTATGCAGTGGAAGATGATGATGTAGGATTTTTTAATCTTTCTTTGCTTTTATTCACATCGCATTATTCGAAACATTCAAACATAGACGTAACAGTTTGACAATTGACTGAATCACTACCCAAAAAATAAAAAAAGACTGAATAACTGCTAAAATTAGGTCAAACCCAAGACAAAGTCATTGTTTCTTTTCTCTCTCTTTTTATTATTATTTGTTCACTTTGTTATTTTTTTATTATTCATCCCACGTTTTCTCACCTTGGTGGCTCTCTTTGTATTCAATTCACACGTCATGCAGACATGCAGTTCAGAATTTTCTCTATATATATACAGTGTCAATCCAACAACAAAAATGTCATTCTTTAGTTATAATTTATTTTACTTATTTATGAGAGGCGTGTACATGGAATATTCTCAGTGAACCCGACAAGATCACAAATAATAAGCAGAAAATCAATTAATCAGGAAAAATAGCATAAACAAATATAATAAATAATGAATTATAAAATATATTTGGTATTAAGAGTCAGTCTATTCTTCACGGCTCAGTCATATAAAACACAACAATATATATTATTTCCCCATTAACAAGGAAGGTGTATATGCTATATAATAAAGGAAATCTAATAAAACAAATAAATGAATACATTATGATTGGTTGATTGGAAAAAAAACAGCTGTGAAATATTGATTTTGTGAATGAATCAACGAAACCATAATCAAATCAACGAAAACGTGTAATAAAATAAAAAACAAATCCATATAACCCTTTGTAACTGTTTGAACTCCATATAACCCCTTGACCTTTTCTAAAATTCATATATATCCCATTGAAAACACATATATAAATCCAATTATCTCCTCAAAATTAAATTTTCGTTAACAAATGAGAAATTTCTATTTGATAAACCCTGCCTGAAAACACAGTATACCAAAACCCCCATCCCACGTGTTAAAATGTGAAAAATCTACAATTTTACCACTTAGATAGGGTTTTATAAACCATTAAGAGGTCTAAAATTGTCATTTATAAATGATTTTTTACATTTTTAAAACATTGTAAATGATTTTAAGTATATTGTGTATTTTGTTAAGGTTAATTAAATGAAAATTTCATATAATATTCTTCAATTGTCAATAGAAATCTAACTTATGAGATTATTTGAACTTAAATAGTTGTTTTCAGAGGGATAATATAGAACTAAAAAAAACCAGGGGGTCATATAGATTTTAAACAGTTTACATAGGCTATATAAAATTTTCCCTAAAATAAAGTGTAAACATAAAAGCAAACAAGTCAAAATATTGAGTCCCACAAAAGCCGGTGAGTCAGGCCTTCGAATCGCGACTCGGTTTCGTGGCCGAGCCCCGTACGTCGATCAACCTAATTTTAACCCCGTGTCGGTGTCACCTATCGCACTATATAAGTGCAAGGTTTCTCGACATATATATTCGACACCCAATTTTAACTCTCTCTCTCTCTCTCTCTCATCATTTGTTTGAGAATATTGAGTTGTACAAGCAGTTCTTTAGAGAAAAAGAGACGGATTGAGATGGCAAAGGTAGTGAGTTGGTCGGTTGTAGTGGTGGTGTTGATGGCCTTTGCCGCCTCGGTGTCGGCGGCAACGACACACGAGGTTGGAGGGACTCGAAGACTTACAACAACTGGGCCGCCGTTCAGACTTTCTTGGTTGGAGATTCCCTACGTGAGTATCCAATCTCTCTCTCT
>CM060869.1:8496380-8837571 GCA_030737845.1 Acorus calamus | reverse complement strand
TGTATATCACAGGTTCTCAAAAGTAGGGATTGCAGGGGGCAAAAGGCACTAATAATAGGCCCCACATGCCAGCTTGTCACCTTTGACATTTCGACCAGAAAAATGTTAATAGTTTGACAAATTTTTAGTCTGATCCACCACTCACTAACATTAAGGTGAACTATACAGTTTATAAATTGAATTGCATGGAGAATAATAGTGTATCTGATAATTGACTGTACAGTTTGATTCATAGACTGTATAGTTCGATTAATAGGTTGTGTAACTCAATACTGATAATATTGATGGTACTGAGACCTGATTAGATTCAGACCCTACATTTTTAATCCCACATATCCTTGGCATCTTTCCAATTTTTTTTTAAAATTAACAAATGTCATCTAATAAAATATATAATTTTTAAAATAAAATACACATTTTAATAAATATTATTGAAAAAATTGTTAATAAAACTGTAAAATGAATTGAGTAATGTAGCGGAACTATTTTTGGAACCTCCTCCCTTCCTTAATCCTCTCCAAGACACACACACATAAATAGTCCCTCCCCCCAACATCTCCTTCAACCCCTCCCATCATCTCTCTCTCTCTCTCTCTCTCTATACATAGATTCATGGAGAAACAAACATGGTTGGCACAACAAAAAGGCCCTTGAAAGCCTTGCAAGGGAGAGGTAAGAGACCCAGGCTTGCCCAAAAGGAGGAAGAGGAGGAGAGAAGAGGCAGTGAATTAGGAGAAGATGTTGGGATGTTGGAGGGGAAGGTGAAGGCCCTACAGAGTCTGGTCCCTGGTGGGGAGTCACTGGAGATTGAAAACCTGTTCAAAGAGACGGCGGAGTACATACAGGCTTTGCAGGGACAGGTGGACGCCATGAGAGCACTTGTGTGTTTCTTTGATGCCTTGGAGAGGGACAAGAGGAAGATTGCAGGGTGATTTGTTTTTCTTAATTTTTTTTTATTGTTTCTTTTTCTCTCAATTATACCCAATTGCTTTTTATAATCACTTGGGTTTTGGACCTTTGGTTGTATGTTGCATGTGTTCATGATCTTGAATCTTTTCTTTAAGATTGGTTCATATGTAACTGTACTTCAAATTTTTATAAAAAATCTGCTCATCTCGTACCAGACCCCGCAGCGCCTCGTTTGGTGCTCCTCGAAACCTTGGCATCACCCCTGACACCCGGGTTGGTAGACCCCTAGTCACAGATTTGAAATTCAGTAATAATTTGGTAGGGGTTTTGTTCAATTCGATTCAGATTTTTCAGAAAAAGATGCGGGGAAAATTTTCAAGAATTTTGGGAATGTTAAAACTGTCTATACGCATGTATAACATAAATCAAAATATACAAATTAAAGTCATAATCATAATCATAAAAAATAACATTATGCATTTATAAGATGTTATACTCATAAAGTATCATGTAAACATAATCACTAAATTAAAAACAAGCATTCATGATTACTTCATTGTATCTAAATCCATAAAAAAAGTAATCCATATGGCAAATATAAAATATTTTCAAGTTTTAAATTTTACATAGAACTTAAAACTCCTATTGCCATTGTTTGAATACATAATTACTGGTGGAATAAACTTGGTTTAGCTGAAATGAAGGTTTTTTGGTTGTTTGGATTGATTGAATAAACATGGATAACAAACCCAGAATAAACTAGTATTGGAATTCCACTTGTGGCTTGGAATTAGGTTATCCGAATTTATTTAAGACATGTAAACTTGTGAGCCCCACATGTCATTTAAAAAATAACCCAAGTGTACCCTTGATGTGATGGATGTGTGGTGGGTGGCCGGGATGTCATGTTAGGCACGCGGTGAACAAAAGGGAAAGGTAAGGTTACGTGGTGAGGCTAATAAGCATAAAACACACAAATCGAGTGGGTGGAAGGAGAAAGAAAAACTCACACCAGGGTAACGGCACTCACTCACATACACTACACACACCCAATGATGAATAACATGGATACTCCCTGGAACCGCATAATATTAATCTAGAACGATGTCCGAATGTAACGAAAATTTTCAAGAATGTCAAAATGTTAATAATAATAATAATGACAAAAATTCAGTTAAATTATAAAATTGAGTGTCCGAAGCCCCAAAATGACACAAGCATAACATTCCCAATTTGAGAATCAGAGCATGAATTAATGGCGAGCAATGTATAGGACAAAAATAAAAAAACATATCAAGGGTAATTTTATCATTTAAAAAAGAATAATCATCCATCAACTTATTCGCATTTTATTCAAGCATTATTCATCATTTACCAAGCAACAAATAGTTTATTCTTACGTTTTCCAACTAGAATAACTGAAAACATAGCAGAACAAAAAATGTGTTATTCCATTGGTAAAGCCAATTATGCTGGTATGATTGTTTAATTATCCATGAATAACTCATATTCTCCATCTAAACAATGGCCTAGACAATAGACTCCAATGCCACTCCAAGATCTCGTTATGTATGAATGATGAAATTCTTAGATTACCAAACTGAATATTCAGGCATCAAGATCTCTTTCTTCTTCTCTTTCATGTTCACCATCAATATCAAGTGATGCATCTTCTCCAATTCCATTGAATGCAATAATATGATCCAAATAAATCAGTTTCACTATTGAATCTGAATTCTTTAAAAGAAATTTTTGTAAGTGAAGATTCTCAGCCTCACAAAAAAAAGATCATTTTAAATTTGCGATTCTAATCTATTTCTTTTTTTGGTGTATGCTGCATCAAATGCACTCCAATTCCTCTCGCAAGTTGAGGCACCACATGATTAAGAGAGAAACCTCATAGAAATTAACTCTTTTAAGTATTTTTATACTTAATTATTAGAAGCAACCACTACCTTCCACCATAAACCTTCAAAATTTCACATAATATGTGGAACATTAGAAACTTGAATTAGGAAATAACTAATTAAATATATATTTTTTATGTTAATTGAAATTCAACTCACTTGGATGTTTGACACACACAGTCATTTTTGACAAACAATGATAAAATATTGGAATTTATATCCATGTAATCCACTAGTTGACTGCTGATTGCTTCTTTTCCACCAATGTCATTTGGTTCAAACATTTTAAAAATAATTTAAGCAATTCTCCTATCTGTCTCTTATCATGTTTCACCGAATTCTAACACATGCGTTGAATCTTTCGCATACTTGCTGTTCACCAGTGACTATGGCTAGACTGGCCTAGACCATCACATGTCATGTGTGGGTACTAGCTATACCCACACATCAATTACCACTGGATTAGTTAGGATTAGTCATCCTGTGGTAATTACCATAAATTCAAGAAATTTGCAACTCTAATACCATAAATACAAGAAATTTGCAGGGTAACTAGATTTGTTTTTAATAAAGACTTGCACACCATTTTTTACTAAAGTTTAGAAGCTTTAGAAGCTGATGATGTAGTTTAACCGTCTATGCTACGTGTTGATGTTATGCAGTGGAAGATGATGATGTAGGATTTTTTAATCTTTCTTTGCTTTTATTCACATCGCATTATTCGAAACATTCAAACATAGACGTAACAGTTTGACAATTGACTGAATCACTACCCAAAAAATAAAAAAAGACTGAATAACTGCTAAAATTAGGTCAAACCCAAGACAAAGTCATTGTTTCTTTTCTCTCTCTTTTTATTATTATTTGTTCACTTTGTTATTTTTTTATTATTCATCCCACGTTTTCTCACCTTGGTGGCTCTCTTTGTATTCAATTCACACGTCATGCAGACATGCAGTTCAGAATTTTCTCTATATATATACAGTGTCAATCCAACAACAAAAATGTCATTCTTTAGTTATAATTTATTTTACTTATTTATGAGAGGCGTGTACATGGAATATTCTCAGTGAACCCGACAAGATCACAAATAATAAGCAGAAAATCAATTAATCAGGAAAAATAGCATAAACAAATATAATAAATAATGAATTATAAAATATATTTGGTATTAAGAGTCAGTCTATTCTTCACGGCTCAGTCATATAAAACACAACAATATATATTATTTCCCCATTAACAAGGAAGGTGTATATGCTATATAATAAAGGAAATCTAATAAAACAAATAAATGAATACATTATGATTGGTTGATTGGAAAAAAAACAGCTGTGAAATATTGATTTTGTGAATGAATCAACGAAACCATAATCAAATCAACGAAAACGTGTAATAAAATAAAAAACAAATCCATATAACCCTTTGTAACTGTTTGAACTCCATATAACCCCTTGACCTTTTCTAAAATTCATATATATCCCATTGAAAACACATATATAAATCCAATTATCTCCTCAAAATTAAATTTTCGTTAACAAATGAGAAATTTCTATTTGATAAACCCTGCCTGAAAACACAGTATACCAAAACCCCCATCCCACGTGTTAAAATGTGAAAAATCTACAATTTTACCACTTAGATAGGGTTTTATAAACCATTAAGAGGTCTAAAATTGTCATTTATAAATGATTTTTTACATTTTTAAAACATTGTAAATGATTTTAAGTATATTGTGTATTTTGTTAAGGTTAATTAAATGAAAATTTCATATAATATTCTTCAATTGTCAATAGAAATCTAACTTATGAGATTATTTGAACTTAAATAGTTGTTTTCAGAGGGATAATATAGAACTAAAAAAAACCAGGGGGTCATATAGATTTTAAACAGTTTACATAGGCTATATAAAATTTTCCCTAAAATAAAGTGTAAACATAAAAGCAAACAAGTCAAAATATTGAGTCCCACAAAAGCCGGTGAGTCAGGCCTTCGAATCGCGACTCGGTTTCGTGGCCGAGCCCCATACGTCGATCAACCTAATTTTAACCCCGTGTCGGTGTCACCTATCGCACTATATAAGTGCAAGGTTTCTCGACATATATATTCGACACCCAATTTTAACTCTCTCTCTCTCTCTCTCTCATCATTTGTTTGAGATATTGAGTTGTACAAGCAGTTCTTTAGAGAAAAAGAGACGGATTGAGATGGAAAAGGTAGTGAGTTGGTCAGTTGTGGTGGTGGTGTTGATGGCCTTCGCCGCCTCGGTGTCGGCGGCAACGACATATGAGGTCGGAGGGAGCACGGGATGGACCATCCCGTCAAACTCGAAGACCTATAACAACTGGGCCGCCGGTCAGACTTAGGCTCCGTTTGGAAACACATATTGAAAAGTAGATTTTGGAATAAAGCTGCTTTTTAAGATGATTTTAGACATTGACTTTTTTGTGATGCTTTTTTTTAATTTAGGAATCATTATTTGAAAGGGGTTTAATGTTTGGTAGAGAAAGTTGCTTTTCAATTCAAAAAATCGATTCCGACCGAAAATCACACTTTCTGAGCTTTTTAAAACACGGATTTCGAGAGAGAAATTAAAAGGAATCCAGCTTTTGATTCCGCCGGAATTCAACCCGTTTGGCTGCACGATTTTGGGATTTTAGCTTTTCAAAAAGCAGAATCGCCCAAATCGTGCAACCAAACGGACCCTTAGAGTTGGAGATTCCCTACGTGAGTATCCAATCTCTCTCTCTCTCTCTCTAATAATGCGTTTGGAGCGAGTTGCGTTTGAAAACACCGTGAAACGTTACCTCCTATGCAAACACAATTTTAACGTTGACTTTTCAAAGAGAGTGATGACATTATATAATCTTTTTTTTTAGGATTTTTAGTTTTAAGTCCCCGTAAACTATCAAATTTAGCTATCGATCTCTCACTTCTTTATATTTTGATTTTAACCCCTACATTTAAATGATAATTTAGAAATTGGTACGTCTACACCCACCAATCATTTACCTATTCACACAAACCAAAACATAAAAAATATATATTTAAATTAAATTTGATTTAAATTAAATTTGAACATCATTATTCTCACCAACCATTCGACGGTCGATCTGTCAACCTTCCTTTACAACCTTCGACAATCACTCTGTCAATATTTCTTTACGACATTCGACATAATTTCTGTCAATCTTCCTTTACGACATTCGACAAAATCTCTGTCAATTTTCCTTTATGACATTCGACCTTAGCAGTGTCGAATGGTTTAAAAAATGTGAGGATTTTGAGATAGATATAGTTTTTAAAAAATATTAAAAATGTGAGGATTTTGAGATAGATATAGTTTTTAAAAAATATTTATTTAATGTGAGATTTTGGTTTTAGATTAGAACATGCAGATTGAATTAATTGGTTTTGATTTTCTTCAATAGCTTTGTATGCAAATGCAATGAGATTAAAAGAATTAACTATTATTTCTAGTTCAAGTGTTTTTATTGGAATGTGGTGATTGTACTGTGAGTATTAAATGTAACAAGAATGTGTTGATATTTTGATGTACGTTGAATGTTAAATGTGATCGAATGTGTCTAAAGTCTTCATTTGAAAAAATATTCAGTTCGATACTGCTACGATCGAGCACACCCTCCCAGGTCGACAAACCAACTGTCGAATGTTTTAAATGAAAGTTGACAGAGCTATTGTCGAAGTTTGTAAATGAAGGATGACAGAGAGACTGTCGAAGATTGTAAATGAATGTTGACAGATCGACCGTCGAATGGTTGGTGAGAATAGCGATATTTAAATTTAATTTAAATAATTTTTTATTGTTTTAGTTGGTGACAATAGGGGAACGGTGTGTGGGATTAGACGTGCCATTTAGAAATAGGTCCCTCCCAGGGACAAAAAAATAAAAAATATAACCCCTTGACCTTTTCTAAAATTCATATATATCCCATTGAAAACACATATATAAATCCAATTATCTCCCCAAAATTAAATTTTGGTTAATAAATGAGAAATATTCTGTTTGGTAAACCTTGCTTGAAAACACAGTATACCAAAACCCTTATCCCACATGTTAAAATGTGAAAAATCTACAATTTTACCCCTTACATAGGGTTTTATAAACCATTGAGAGGCCTAAATTGTCATTTATAAATAATTTTTTACATTTTTAACATATTGTAAATGATTTTTAATATATTGTGTATTATTAGATGAAAATTTAATATAATATTCTTCAATTGTCAACAGAAATCTAATTCATGAGATTATTTGAATTTAAATAGTTATTTTAGAAGGATAATATAGAACTAAAAAAAATCAGGGGTTATATAGATTTTAAACAATTTACATGGGCTATATAAATTTTTCCCTAGAATAAAGCATAAACGTAAACGCAAACAAGTCAAAATATTGAGTCCCACAAAAGCCGGTGAGTCAGGCCTTCAAATCGCGAATCGGTTTCGGATGAACACGTGGCCGAGCCCCATACGTCGATCAACCTATTTTAACCCCGTAGTTGGTGTCACACATCGCACTATATAAGTGCAAGGTTTCTCGACATATATTTTCGACACCCAATTTTAACACGCTCTCTCTCTCACATCTTTTGTTTGAGATATTGAGTTGTACAAGCTGTTCTTTAGAGAAAAAGAGACAGATTGAGATGGCAAAGGTAGTGATTTGGTCAGTTGTGGTGGTGGTGTTGATGGCCTTCGCCGCCTCGGTGTCGGCGGCAATGACATACGAGGTTGGAGGGAGCACTGGATGGAACATCCCGTCAGACTCGAAGACCTACAACAACTGGGGCGCCGGTCAGACTTTCAGAATTGAAGACCGGCGACCCTCAGCCTCGCCACCGCCGGCATGCACTACTACATTTGTGGATTCCCCCAACACTGCTCTGCCGGTCAGAAGCTCTCCATAAACACACTCTCCTCCACCTCCTCACTGCTGCCTTTCAGGACGGCAGTCGCGGCCGGCGGACCCACCTCCGCCCCTCCTCCTTCCACCGGCGGCGGACCCAACTCGACGTCGTCGTCTACTCTTCATGGGCATGGAGTGGTGGCGCTCTCTTCGATCGTATTGGCTGTCGTGGGCCATCTCTTGTTCTAGAGGATCATATGTGATACAGTGATAGTGTGGTTTTGTCACTAATATGGGAGGGACTCCCGTGGCAGATCTTACGGTCGAGCTGGAAAAACTACCTCCGCCTGTTTGCCCCTGTCCCACAGAAAATTATTTCAAATAATCGCCAATAAACATGTGGGTAAGTAAGCGACTCAGTGCCAAGACTCGAACCCAGAGAATATTCATTACAGCCTTACAGAGTGGGTTTGTTTTTATTTTCTGGTTGGTTTTGTTGGTTTTCTTTTATATGTCTGATGATGTTTTATATATATATATATATATATATATATATATATATAGAGGGAACCGATTAGGTGCGGCGAACGGCTGGTGCGACAGCGATCACGGGCCGTCGATCACAGGTCCATCGCATCGGACGGTCGGGTGCGATTCACGTCAACCGTTGGATGCGATGGATCCGCGATCGGACAGCCCACGTCGCGGCCGCACCTAATCGCGAGCGTGTGTATATATATATATATACGGGGGCGATTATATGCGGTGAACGGCAGGTGCGGCGGCGACGTGGGCCGTTCGATCGCAGGTTCATCGCATCCAACGGTCGACGTGAATCGCACCCGACCGTCCGATGTGATGGACCCGTGATCGACGGCCCACGATCGACGCCGCACCTGCCGTTCGCCGCATGTAATCGGCCCTCTATATATATATATATATATATATATATATATATATATATATATATATATATATATATATATAGTCGAGTGATAACGTGCGGTCGTGCGGATCCGACGTGCGTCGTCCGATCGCGGGTCCATCGCATCCAATGGTCGATGTGAATCGCACCCGACCGTCTGATGCGATGGACCCGTGATGGACCCGTGATCGACAGCCCGTGGTCAACACCGCACGACCGCACCGACCGCATTATATCATTCCTTATATATATATTATTCTTGATTTAGATAATAAAGTTTCATTTTTTGTACCTTTCATTGTATCTTCTCTCTGGTTGTGTGTTCACGTGCCAGGGCATGTAGCCAAAAAAGAATTTAATAGTGAATATGTTCTTATAAATGGTAGGGTTTTACTTTCCATCAAGAATTCAGGAGATGGTGAAGCTGTTCTAAAAGAGTTGGGATCATCTGTGCCTTTCTGTAGCATCAATGAAAATGTATCACACAAACCTTCCAACTAAAAAACTATTACAGGTAAGAATTTATCCTGTTCACGGTGCATTCAACTTACGTGACGTATTTTCATTGGCTATTACAGAGCTGTTCCATGTAGCTAGCCATAGATGATCCAACACCATTATAAAAGGGTTCTGTATTGTATGCCGGGTGTGTTTTTTTCCTAGAGCCTTCATTTGTATAGCATAAATTATATCTATATATATATACGCGACTGATTCAGTGCGGGAATGCGGCCGTGCGGGAAACGACGTTGACCGTTCGATCGCGGGTCCATCGCATCCAACGATCGAGATGAATCGCCCCCGACCGTCCGATGCGATGGACCCGTGATCGACGGCCCGTCGATCACGGGTCCATCGCGGGTCTATCGCATTAGACAGTCAGGGGCGATTCATCTCGACCGTTGGATGCGATGGACCCGCGATCGGACGACGCACATCGGATCCGCACGACCGCACGACCCGAACGCTATCACTCGCGCGCGCGCGTGTGTGTGTGTGTGTTTGTATATATATATATATATATATATATATATATATATATATATATATATATATAGTCGACTGATTCGGTGCGGGAATGCGGGAAACGACGTCGGCTAGTGATAGCTAGTCGACTGATATCGCACCCGACCGTCCGATGCGATGGACCCGCGATCGACGGCCCACGTCACATTCCCGCACCGAATCACTTCCCTATATATATATATATATATATATATATATATATATATATATATATATATATAGTCGAGCGATTAGGTGCGACGGAACGACCGTGCGGCAGCGACGTGGGCCGTTCGATCGCGGGTCCATCGCATCCAACGGTCGACGTGAATCGCACCCGACCGTCCGATGCGATGGACCCGTGATCGATGGCCCATGTCGCTGCCGCACCCGTCGTTCCGTCGCACACAATCACCCTCTATATATATATATATATATATATATATATAGTCGAGCGATTCAGTGTGGGAAACGACGTCGATCGTTCGATCGCGGGTCCATCGCATCCAACGGTCGAGATGAATCGCACCCGACCGTCCGATGCGATGGACCCGTGATCGACGGCCCGTGATCGCTTCCCGCACGACCGCATTCCTGCACTGAATCGGCTCCCTATATATATATATATATATAGCACTGGAAACAAGTCACATTTCATTTGGTTGTGTTTTTTGTTATCTTTGTTAGAAAATATTATAATAAAAGTTTTATTGTTCAGTTGATCATCATGGATATGTTGTGGATAAAATGTAAATGAGATGTAAATAAAAATTTATAAAATGTAAAAAAAATCTAACATGTGAGTCTCTTTTAATTTAAAAGAAAGGAATACACAATTTTAAGTGAGAACCTGGATTAGTAATATCATATTATTCTAATTTATTTTAAGTGAGAACCTGGTGTAGGCCCAACTATTCATCACAAACTAACCATGGGATTTAGTGGACTTCTTCACCCTTGCTCCACGCCTATTCTGTATCTAAGCAATGGCTAAATATGGCATTTCATGAAACATGTAATTTTATAATAAAAGTATACCATTGCATGTGGGGTTGACATTCAACGATGTTTAATATAAGTTTCATTTTAACTACTTATCCATTTCATTTAATTGGAGATTCAATAAAGGCACATAATTTTCTGTCTATTTTGAATATTGTTATAAACTAAGTAAAATACAAGTATACATAAACAAAGCAAACAAGAATATAGAAAGAAGAAATGTAGAGAGAGATTTATATTCACTATTAGTTGGTTATATAATACATTAGAAACCCCTCTATTTATAGGGTACATGGAGAAACACCAAAGCTTGTGAGTTACAAGTCTAGAGGTGAGGGGATAGTTAGTGGGGTGATTAATAGTGGGGTTATAGAGTTCAATGAGAGCGGTTATGCAGTTGAAGAGTCGGGGAGATTATGACATGAAGAAGTGGTGATTATCCACTATATTCACAACACCCTTGGATGACCACAACGCTAAGATAATTGCATCATTAAAACTTTGCTTAAAAAATCCAGTAGGAAAAAATCAAAGCGAAGGAAAAATAATACAATGTTATTTAATCGTATAATGGTGTATGCGTTTAACACTGTCTCGTTAAAACCTTATCAGAAAAACCCAATGGGACACAACCTAAGCGAAGGAAAAAGATTACAATTCGCAAAATGTCATAAAAAATTACCCCCCTCATAATTACAAGATTTCAAGAATTTTGGTCGCAAACTCATCGCATCCCTACGCCATACACCAGCTTTTTGAATGCTGATATTGACAAAGTTTTAGGTATTGTTTGGTAACACGATTGCAAAACTGATTTTCTGAAATTGCTGGGTTTAAAACTGATTCTGCAGGAAGCTGTCTCCCCGTAGCTTTATCAAATCACAGCTTTTGAGTACTATTTGCCTTAAATCTGTTTACTGGATGCTGCGATTGCAAAACTATTCGGTTGCATGATTGCAGAACCAGCTTTCTGTAATCACAAAAGCTGTGCAATTGCCCAACCAAACGCTGCCTTAGTGAACAAATCTGTAAGATTGTCCTTTGACTAAATTTGTTGAACATTAATTTCATGTCTCTGCTGGAGCTCATGAGTGTAAAAGAATTTTGAAGAAATATGCTTCGTTCTATTACCCTTGATGTATCCCCCTTTGATTTGAGCAATGCATGCTGCATTGTCTTCATATACAGTTGTTGGAACATCTTTAATGATAGATAGTCCACATGTAGTACGAATATGATGAGCCAAAGACCTTATACACACACATTCTCAACTTACTTCATGGAGTGCAAGAATTTCTAAGTGATTAGAGGACGTGGCGACCAAAGTCTGTTTCATAGATCGCCAAGAGATCGCTGTATCACTGTAAGTGAATACATAACCTACTTGTCAGTGAGCCTTATGAGAATCTGAAAGATATCCTGAATTTGCATAACCCTTTAGTTGTGCATCATTATTGGAATCTTTTGCATAGAATAGACCCATGTCTGACATTCCACGAAGATAACGAAAATGTGCTCCACAACATTCAAATGCCTTCAAGCTGGTGCAGAGCTAAATCTAGCCAATAAATTAACTAAAAATGCAATGTCAATTATAGTGCATTGGGCTAAATATAATAAGGTACCAATTGTACTAAGATAAGGTACTTCAGGACCAAGAAGAATTTTAGCATCTTCTTTCGTACGAAAAGGGTCATTCTTTGGGTCAAGTGAGTTGACCACCATAGCCGTGCTTAATGGGTGACATTTGTCCATATTAAAACGCTTCAGGATTTTTTCAACATATCTTGTTTGATGAACAAGTATCCCATTTGAACTTTATTCAATCTACAAGCCGAGATAGTATCTTGTTTTTTCAGATCTTTCATTTCAAACTCTTTTCGATATCTTCAAGATTTTCAGTTAGATTAATATCATCAACATATACTGCAATAATGGCAAATCTGAGTTTCATTTTCTTAATAAATACATTGGGGCATATTGGATCATTGACATATCCTTCTTTTATTATGTATGGTTATACCACATTCGTCCAGATTGCTTTAATCCATACAAGGATCGTCTTAGCTTAATTGAGTACATGTTTTGTGGTTTTGCTTCAGGCAATTTTAGTCATTGAGGAACTTTCATATAAATGTCGATATTTAATTTTTTTATATAAATATGGAGTAACCACATCCATTAGATGTATGCCAAGTCTGTCTGATACTACAAGACTAATTAAATACCGAAATATGATTGTGTCCATCAGAGGAGAATATGTCTCTTCAAAATTGATCCCAGGTCCTCATAGGAAACCCTGTGTCACAAGACGAGCTTTGTATCTAACAATCTCGTTTCTTTCATCTTGCTTTCTCACAAACATCCATTTACATCCTACTGGTTTAAAATCTTCATGGGTTAGGACTACTGGTCCAAATACTTGGTGTTTTGCAAATTAATCCAATTCTGTTTGAATAGCAGCTCTCTATTGTGGTCAACAATTTTTTCGTCTGCATTCATCCACTAAACATGGTTCTGAATCATCATCTGAAATGATTTATGTATCTATTGCAAATTAGAATATATCATCAACAAAGTCTTGCTTCCAATCCCACAATATTTATGAATTTGCATAATTTATGAAAATTTATTCATTTCCATGTACTTGTTCTTCATGCACGGGCATCACTTCAGGGACGTCACTTCACGGGCTTCTTCCTCTGTAGGAGTTATTATTGTGGGTTTTTTCAAGTATTTCATGCTCTTCTAGAGAATTATTCTTCACTTTTTTCTCCTTTGGGGGAGCTGAATCTTTTGAGCCTATAGGTCTTCCACGCTTCAGGCGTGCTTTTGTTAATTCATTAGCCGGCATATTAACAATTTTTTCTATTGGAACATCAATTCGAGCTGAAGTATTAGCAATTGGAATATGTGATTTCATCACTTTTGCTGCATCATTGAATGCATTTGGCAATTGATGCGCAATTCTTTGCACTTCAGTTTCACATTAATTTGTGTGAGGATTAAAATGAGACAAAGATGGAGTTTGCCAAGTAAGTTCACAACGTTCTTCTGGCGACGGATTTTCTCCCCCTAATGACAGGAATATTGTCTCATCAAAATGACAATCCACAATCGAGCAGTAAAAACATCCTTTGTCATTGGTTCAAGGTATCTTATAATAGAAGGCGAATCAAAGCCTACATAAATTTTCAATCGATGTTGAGGGTCCATTTTAGTTCGTTGTGTAGGGGTAATATGAACTTGTACAGCATAATAAAAAATTCAAAGATGTAAAATATTTGGTTAATAACCAAATACGAGCTGTAAAGTGGAATATTGATGATAAGCAGTTGACCGAAGGCGAGGTAATGCTGCGGCATGCAATATAGTGTGACCCCAAGATGAGACGGGTAATTTTGTCCTCTAAAGCATAAGACGTGTAATTAGCTAAAGATCTTAATAAATGATTCAGCTAATCCATTTTGGGTGTGCACATGAGCAACAGGATGTTCAATATCAATGACATGCGACATACAATAGTCGTTAAAAGTTTTCATTGTGAATTCACCAGCTCTATCAAGACGGATTGATTTTATAGGATAATCAAAAAATGAGACTGTAATCGGATTATCTAAGTAAGTAGTCTTGCAAATGCAGTTATCCGATTGGATAATAAACAAACATGTGACCATCTAGTAGATGCATCTATTAATACCATAAAATACTTGAATGGTCCACATGCAGGGTAAATTGGGCCACATATATCCCCTTGAATTCTTTGCAAAAATGTTGGTGACTCAACATTGACTTTTGTAGGGGATGGTCTAACTATCAATTTTCCTTCTCAGCACAAAGTGCATTGATAGTGATTAGGTAAAAGAATCTTCTGATTCTTTAACGGATGCCCAAATGAATTATCAAATATTTGACGCATCATTGTAGACCTTGGATGCCCAAGACGATCATGCCAAAGCGTAAAAATATTCGAATCATAGAGCTTCTGGTTCGTAACAACGTATGATTCGATTGCTTTTATGGTTGTATAATACATCCCGGATGAGAAAACATGAAGTTTCTCTAATATATGCTTTTGACCTGAAATAATTGAAGTAATGCATAAATACTCTAATTTTCAATTGTAGTCTCAATATGATATCCATTAAGACGAATATCTGTAAAACTTAGTAGATTTCTTCTAGATGCTGAATATAATGTATCATTAATACAAAATTTTGTACCTCCTGATAAAATTCTATTTGTTCTTTCGGAGCCTTGAATTAATTTTGTAGCACCAGAGATGGTATTAACATTTGCATTGATTAATGTCAATGTCGAGAAATATGTTTTATTTCGTAGGATCGTATGCGTTGTAGCGCTATCTACCAGACATGTGTCACCAACCATAGCCATTCATGTAAAAGAAAAAATGAAATAAATAAGATAAATAAAAAAATAAAAAAATTGCATTTTATTAAAATAAAGCAAAGTACAAAAAAAGAAAGGAAAATTAAATGAAATAAATGCCAAAAAGGGAAATATCAGTTGATGTGGATATTTCCATCATCAATCATATGACCGATGTTGCCATTAGAATTAGCAAAGAAATCAGACACATCCAAATGAGTAATATCTGATGGGCCAACATGGTTTACAGGGTCAACAAAATTTACATCGATATTCTTTCCCTTGTCTGTGATTGATGCCTGATAAAGGTCAATAAATGTCTTGGCGTACGACAGATACGTGACCAATGTCCTTTACCACCGCATGGATAGCATGCAATATTTTTTTAAAGGTTTGTTCATCAAACCTTTTCCTTTATTGTGTTGTCCTTCATTTCACTTATGTTGGTTGGAGTTGCTATCTTTATAAACCTTGTAGTTCCAATTGTCGTTTCTACCATGACCTCATCCTTGACCACGTCCACGTCCACGTCCACGTCCACGTGTAGACATCATGGATGCATTTGCTTCAGGCAGTGATGCATAACCTGTTGGACGTGATGCATGATTTTCAATAAAAGTTCATTGTTTTGCTCGGCAACAAGGAGGCATGACATTAATGCCGAGTATTTGTCAAATCTTCGCTCTCGATACTGCTGCTGCAGGAGCACATTCGAGGCATGAAAAGTAGAATATATTTTTTTTCTAACATACCCTCTTCTGTCACCTTTTCACCACACAACTTAAGTTGTGAACTAATTTTAAAATGACATAATTATAATTAGCAACAGATTTGAAATCTTGTAATCGCAAGTGCATCCAATCATACCGAGCTTTGGGGAGGATGACAATCTTTTGGTGATCGTATCGATCTTTCAAGCTCTCCCAAAAGGTAAGAGGACCTTTCACTGTGAGGTACTCTCTTTTGAGATCCTCATGAATGTGGTGGCGAAGGAAAATCATTGCTTTTGTGCGGTCCTGCAGGGACTCTTGATTTCCTTTCTTTATCGTGTTGCCAATGTTCATGGCATCAAGGTGGATTTCAACATCGAGTATTCACGAGAGAGAGTTGTTGCCCGAAATGTCAAGTAGTGAATTCGAGTTTTGTGAGATTTGACATGGTAGATGTGTCTATATAAGAAAAATGAAGTAATGTCACCACATGTATCGAGAATATAAATAAAAAATATAAACAATAAGCATTAATTATTTACCTTAAAATAGTATTAGTTCAGCAACAAATATTTACAATACTAACATATTTAAATAAACCATAATAATTTAAAAATCATAGATTTATGAAAAAATTCATACAAAATGGATCTACATTTATTAGAAAAAATATGCACTGTCCACTAAAATGTTCATAAGGTTGGACATATGGATCTACAAAAATTAGAGAAAACTAGTGCACAAACAAACTAAAAGTAAAGACAAAAGCAATCATGAATATTTGGTACGTAGAATTCACTGATAATTACTGAACATGGGCACAACTTGAAAAAAAGAACTTCGAATAAACTATGAAGAAAATGGAACAGAGAGTGATGTGTATTGTTTTGATGCTACATGCATGATAGCCGATAAAACGATATTGTTATTTTCACTGTTGGACACCCTATTCTCTCTGCACTAGACCCTCCTGTGCTTTGAAATTTGTAATTCTTGCCATTTTTATTTCTCAACTAAAATTAATACATACTACCATGAATGTAGGAGAGCCTAGCTATACCAACATGTGAAATATATACATATATAGAAAAGTGTACAGTTACATTCATATATCAATCTGGTGGCAAAAATTACTTTAATACAAAACCGTGAATAGCATGTAAAAAATCATCAAAAATACAACCAACAAAAAAAGCTTTTTTTTTTTAATGAGATAAACAAGTGCCAAGTGGAATACATGAATATAAAAACACATAAGATGGGATTTGATTATAAACCATGGATTTGTGCATATATTACTCACATAAGATGGGATTGGACATAGCCGAAACAATTATGCTATAGAAAATGCATAAAGAAATGTATTTTTAAAATAAGTTTATAAAATAATATAACACATGGGTATATTTAATTATGTAGCATAGAGTAAGAAAATTCTTTTTCTTTATAAAATTGTTTATCATGTTGTACACAAAATATAAGATAAAATCATGATAATTTAAGCATCATGAACTCACCAAAATACAAAGCTCTTTAACAAATTAGACAAGAGCGTTGTCGTGCTGATAATGTATTATAAATTAAGTAGAATATGAATACAAAAACAAAACACACAAGCAAATAGAGAAGTAAAATGATATTCTTATTCACTATTAGTTGGTTATAGAAAACATTAAAAACCCCTCTATTTATAAGGTACATAGAGAAATCCCAAAGGTGGGGAGTTACAAGTCTAAAGAGGTGAGGGGGTAGTTAGTGGGGTGATTAATAGTGGAGGTTATAGAGTTGAATGAGAGGGGTTATGGAGTTAAAGAATGGGGGAGGTTATGGTTTGGAGAAGTGATGGTTATCCACTATATTTACAACAAATATGAATATGTTTGATATATATAACATTTGGCTTAATACTTTTTATCAATTACTGTTAAAAAAATTACTATAAGAGAAGTAGGTTAGTGATGGTTATAAAAATAATTAATTCATTAATGCACCATAAAATAATTAAATAAGTCCTAGCTCCGTCCTATTAAATTTAACATAGCTGTAGAACCAAAGTGACCAAAGGGTAGGATCCTAACTATCTTCATCACTTCAAATCACTAGATGGCGATGCAAAATTTACAAGAATATAGGTGCATGCACTCCATATTTTTATTATGATGCAATGAACACGCATACCCGTTTTCTCAGTCCCTCACTCCCTCTCGACCTTTTTAAATGTTCAGCCACACTGGTGGATGTCACCAAGATGTAGTTCGAATATAATCGGGCATGTAGCCATGTCACCTAGACTGTATCACCAGGATGATATATATGCATGCGAATGAATTTAGGCCAACGACTATGGTCTATCAATGAAAGGAGCATTTAAATCATATCTATTACTCTTATATTAAAAGAATGACATCCGTATAAGACAAAACGGTGTAACATATAAGACAATTCCCGTGGAATATTTGCAGAAAGCCCCCCACTTTCTACCAATTTAACAATCAGGTTCCTCGCTAAGATTCACCCAATTTTTATCTCCTCTGGGCTATTTGCAAATGGACTCTCAATCTATACCAGTTTTATAATCAGTCCCCTTTCTAAAATCGGCCAATTTCATCTTTTTATGGGCTTTTTGGCCGTTTGTCCTCATATTATATCAATTTCACAACTAGACCCATATTTGTATTACAAACATGTGCCTCATTCATATTTTCAGATTTATAATCAGATCCATCATCTCAAAACATTATTTCCCAAATTTCTAATTCATAAAATTCCATGCAATAGTTTCTCAGTGTTATATCCATAATTATAAATATAAATATTTATAAAACAACTTATTATAATGAATATAAAAAATTCAAATAAATAAAATAATTGATTGTATAATTAAATACGTATTTAGAGTGATTTTTCTAAATTAGTTAAATTAGTTGAATGAAAATAAATAAAGAGAGGAGGCGCTGGGTAAAAACAAGAAGAGAAAATGCTATTTATTTTAGAAGAAATATAGATAATAATTTAATTAATTTATAAAGTGTAGGATAATAATCTAATTTAAGATTTCTAGTGGAATTTAAGATTACCACAAAAAATGGTGAGAATTTGATTACACCCTTTTTTTCATATGCATGATTCTATATAATTCCAGTGGAGCCCACAATTACCATCAACACCACCACTAACAAAAAATGAAGTATATACTCTAATGAATTCTATTATAAAATTGATTTTTATTCTTTTTTATGACATAGGTTTCAAATAGAAAATATATATCACTTTCATATATCAAATTGGTTTTTGTTCTTTTTTTCATTGAATGACTTATTTATTAATTATTTAATTTTACTATCATTATTTTAATTTCATATCACGTGTCTTGGCACGTGCATAAAAACTAATAGTAATACAAAGTACCATGGTAATCATACATATAACATACTCATCATCACATATTTGTCCCAGAACATAACATTTTTATCTAAGCCAAACGGGGTGATGTATATCATATATAATGACATGAATATATAATATGATCAAACTTTCAAATTTATGTAACAAGATTTGGGATTTTCACTCACCTCCGATCTACGCAACACATTAATTAAAACCCAAATATGCTATTCTGCTTCTACTTCTCCAGAAAAGAACGTCTCATAACGAATGGTTCAACAAAATTAAATGACAAGGCCAGTGAACTTCTTTTTGAAGAAGAGGTGTAACCTTAATTAGAATATGGAAACTCGCCACTCCAATCAGATCGATCATCCGATCTTACGTAGAGGATAAAAGGATGCTCTCCATTTCCAAAACGAATAGTTTTCACCACTTTTAACTTACTTAAAATGTGTTCACAGGAAGAAAGATAAAAGAAAATTTGGCACTCTAGAGAATTTACTCTTATAGACTCACTTTTTAGAGAAGATTAGAACTCGATCATTCATCTTTAAAAATTTATATAGGTAATCGTGAGGGGGAGAAGCCTAGCAAAAAACAACAAATTCTTGTTGACTTGTCTATTTCACTTGTCTTAAACAAACATATGCATATTCCAACATTTAATTTATAATAAGCCAATTCAAATTACCAAACTTAGACCAAAGACTTGAAAAGATAATACCCAACTAACAAGACTTGAAAATGCCAACGACAATTTTCAAGACATCTCCACTGAGAAAGAACCAACTACGGTGGAAGGGTCAACACCCACCTTAGTCAAGCCACTTTAATCAAGTCTTGGAAATCTCATGTAGATGAATTTATTCTCATTTATATATGTAATGTGAAAAACATCTTTCATCTAATATTATCACGAATCTCATGTAAGAGCCATAGTTGGGCCTACCGTATAAAGATTGTGTGTATAGCAAAGCCATTACAACAAACAAAGACAAGCATCCAAAACCACTCATCAGTCATCACATTCAGCCACTAGTATACCAATATCACACAAAAGCGTCGAAATTGTGTAAAAAATGAACAACAAAAATCACCCACATATGCTTTCATCTAAAGTACCAAAAATATGGTTCTTTGGCAGGGTGGACCACTAATTAAATCAAAACCACAGCAACAATACATGGTGCAACAAATAGTGGTGAGAGGGGAAACAACACACCCTGCAAAACCCATCCCCCACTAATGCAGTATCATCACATCCCATACCTTGTTGTACAGTACCACACACTGAAAATATACAACACACATTACACATGATGAACCCCGAATGCCCAACATTTAATTGGTGTCCAAGATGATCGAGAGAATCTGTTCATGCTTTGCCTGGCCATGAAGGACAGATAAGATGGAAAATATTAAACAATTTCAGGTACTTCGTGTATATTTGCAATTAAAGGAGGACCTCTCATTGACAATGACTCCACCAATCCACATTATCATATCAGTTATACATGTGTCATTATTCATTTTTTATTTTTGCACATATATATACCTTTCAAATACATGTTATTTATTTTTATATCATGTAGAGTGCAAATAACATATTTATTTGTAAGTACTTGAGATCTTATTTAATATAAAAATGTGTCATTTGATCAATTATTATGATCAGAATCTAATTTAACTAGAGTTAATCTATAACTAGTAAGTAGAAAGAACATAAATAACCATAGGTTAATGTTTATAATAAGAGTACAATCTTTGTACTAATATAAATAATTGATTGTTGATTAGCTAATTTATTATTTCCCCTCTTTCTGTATTTATTTCAAATGCACATGCTAATTCTATTTTCTGATTAAATATCTTTCATTTAAAACATGAAATTCTATTTTTTATATAAACAAATATAGTTAATTTTTGTATTATAAAAATAAATATTGTACTCTGAAAGAAATATAGAAAAAGAAAATAAAGGCATTTTGATTTTTTCTGCATGACTTATATTTAGAAAAGAATATGAAAATTTAACTAGAATGACAAATATGTAAAAAAATTTATCTTTTGAATGGCATAAAATTAAATAGAGTATAAAAGTAAGGGATTTTTAGTTTTAACTCTCTGTAATTGGGGCAACATGAAATGCTGGACATATCATTTTTCTTAGAAAAATGTTAGATTTGGTCATTTTTATAGTTTAAAATTCGGGCGCGGATATCCGCACCCCGGGTTTCTAGAAACCCACCCCGTTTTTTAACAAAAAAAAAAATTGTACTGTAGCAATAAATGTAAACCCACCCCTTCGTCGCCACTCCCTCTGGTGACGGTGGTGAATGATGGTCGCCAGAGGTTCCGGTGAGTGTATCAACCCCGGTCGGCATTCCTATTGGCGACGGTGTTGAAGCGTGGTCGCCCGAAGGTTCGGCGAGCCAAAATAAGAGAGAATAAGTTCACATTTTTACAAGTTTCAAACCAAATAAACAAATTTCACATTTAAACACATATAACAGACAGTCATAGCGGCATTTAAAATACAATAAAATATGATGTTAGCATTTATAATACCAAAATACGATGTTAGCATTCCATAACGAATTATTCATATTACCACACTATGAAATACATGTTTAAATTATTTTTATGTTTATTTTTATTTTTTGAAAAAAAGAGTAATTTTTTTATTAGATATGTTATTTATTTTTATATATGAAAAAATCAATATAGTCACATGAATGGTTGTGGAATTTGAACATGTATTTTATTGTGTAGTCACGTGAATGGTTGATTATGGAATGTGAATGTCATATTTTTATGTGTTTTAAATGTTGTTATGACCGTCTGTTATATGTGTTTAAATGTGAAATTTGTCTATTTGGTTTGAAACTTGTAAAAATGTGAATTTATTCTCTTTTATTTTGGCTCGCCGGGCATTCGGGCGACCACGCTTCACCGTCGCCAGAGGGCCTGCTGACCTGGGTTGGTATACTCGCCAGAACCTCTGGCGACCATGATTCACCACCGTCGCCAGATGGATTGCCGATCTCGGGGTGAGTTTCCGTTTACTACTACAGTACAATTTTTTTTTTTTAAAAAAACGGGGTGGGTTTCTAGAAACCCGCAACCATGATATCCGCGCCTTTAAAATTCAGACTACACAGGTTTTCATTTTTGTCTATGGATTAATAAGAAAAAAGTGTTCAAAATTAGGGACTTAAAATAAAATATGGAAAAGGGAGGGACTGATAACTAAATAGAATAATATACAGGAACTTAAAAATAAAATCACATTTAATAAATCAAATTATGGACGGACGTTTGACGGAGGGATTAAAAATTAAATAGGCAGTTGAATATGAGGACTTAAAATGAAATATAAAGAAGGGATGGATCGGTATATAAATAGACATGTTAACGTAAACTTAAAACTAAAAACCCCTAAAAAAATATCATAATATTGGAGGGTATATATGTAAAATTATTTTAAAAAAAATAATTCTTGGGGCACCTTCACCGAGAAGATAATTAGAGGTCGTTTAAAAAATAGTTTTAAATATTTTATCATTCTGATTTTATGGACAATGAACCATGTTCTCCGTGATTTTGGTGTCTCGTCGCAATTTTATGTTACAAGCATTTTTATACACATTCTTAGAAACTATTAATTAAACGAGGACACATGATACATCCTAATTGTGGTGTATATATATATATATATATATATATATATAGAACCAATTAGGTGCAGCGAATAGCGGGTGCGGTAGCGATTATGGATCGTCGATCACGGGTCTATCGCATCGGACGATCGGATGCGATTCACATCGACCGTCGGATGCGATGGACCTGCGATCGAACGGCCCACGTTGCGGCCGCACCCGTAGTTCACCGCACGTAATAATTTTCATATATATATATATATAGTAAACCGATAATATGCGGTTGTGCGGTCGCGATCGCGGGTCCATCGCATCCAACGGTCGACGTGAATCGCACCCGACCGTCCGATGCGATGGACCCGTGATCGCGACCGCACCGACCGCACGACCGCAGGATATCACTTATATATATATATATATATATATATATATATATATATATATATATATATATATATATATATAAGTGATTAGGTGCGGCGTGCGGACGGGTGCGGTGTCGACCACGGGCCGTCGCATCCGACGGTCGGGTGCAATTCACATCGACCGTCGGATGCGATGGACCCGTGATCGGATGACCCATATCGCAGCCGCACCCGTCCGCACGCCGCACCTAATCGTATATATATGTAGAGAGGGGTGATTACGTGCGGCGAACGGCGGGTGCGGCAGCGATCGCGGGCCGTCGATCACGGGTCCATCGTATCGGACGGTCGGGTGCGATTCACGTCGACCGTCGGATGCGATGGACCCGCGATCGAACGTCGCGGCCGCACCCACCGCACGCCGCACGTAATCGCCCCCGTGTATATATATATACGGGGGCGATTACGTGCGGCGAACGGCGGGTGCGGCCGCGACGTGGGCCGTTCGATCGCCGGTCCATCGCATCCAACGGTCGACGTGAATCGCACCCGACCGTCCGATGCGATGGACCGGTGATCGACGTCGCACCCGCCGCATGCCGCACCTGCCGTTCGGCGTAGGTAATCGGCCCTATATATATATATATATATATGAGTGATTAGGTGCGGTCGGTGCGGTCGTGCAGCGTCGACCACGGACCGTCGATCACGGGTCCATCGCATCAGACGGTCGGGGGCGATTCAAATCGACCGTTGGATGCGATGGACTCGCGATCGGACAACGCACGTCGGATCCGCAGGACCGCACCGACCGCACGCTATCACTCGGGTGTATATATATATATATATATATATATATATATATATATATATATATATATATATATATATATATATATATATATATATTAGTGTGTTAGAAACATGATAATTATAAATGAAACCTTATAACAGATTGATTGTATCAATGGGCACTGTTGTGTATATATAATATTTATATATACAGTTTCATGTAAACTGCTTCAGAGATACATGTTTCATTAAATGAAAACATATATTTTATTTTCTTAAATGAATATGTACATTTCAATAAAAAAATATTTTATTATAAATTAAAAACAAGTTTTTCACTAAAAATATATAATCCAAGGCACAATATTTTACTCGAAAGATTGTCCCTAATATATTTTTTGAGCATTGTTTTTTTTTTTTCTCGAAAAAGGTAGACTCGCGCTACCGATCACTTTCATTTAATAAAAGATTAGTACTAGTCTGAAGGGGGGTGAGAAGATATAGATAATACATGTAAATCAAACATAATAAAGCCAAAAAGAAAATCTCCTCTTGTTGGGTATCAGGGTATACACGGAATCGACCTGCAATCCCCCAAGAGCAAATGGTCGTGGATATCTAAGGGACGACCACAAGCACGCCTCCATGGAGGCGCACCCCCTTACACCAGCCAATTCGTGTGCCCAATCGTGTATGAGGGCTAAGACCTCTGTCTTCATTTTTTGAGCATTGTTATATTCAACCCATTTTACAATCTTATTTAGAATTACATATATCTTCTTATCCCCTATACTCCGTGTAATGAAATATATATCTCATTAGAAATCTTACTACAGCTTTCATAAACAAGTCCATACAATTAATTAAAATATATATTTTATTTTTCATAAAAATATATAATTATATATCTCGCTGATAAGAATAATATATTTTAAAAAAATTGGTATGTATTGTGTTTTGAAAGAGAGATTGATTCTAACATTATCCTATTTTTTATTTAAAAAAAATCCATATAACCCCCTTGAACGGTTAAAAATCCATATAATCTCTCATGTAGCCCTCCGAAAACATTTATGTAAATCCAAATAGCCTATTTGGTTAAATTTTCTTTATCAAATAAGAAATATTATATGAATATTCTATTTGATTAACCCTTATTAAAAACACAGTAACCAAAAATCCCTTAAAATGTGTTAAAACTACAAAAAATTCTTTATAAATGACGATTTTACTTCATCCAGATAAGATTTTATAATGTATTTATAGAGGTAAAATTGTCATTTAAAAAGAAGTTTTTACATTTTTAGCATATTATAGAAGAATATTCATGTTTTTAGTTAGATAATCAAATAAAATATTTATAGATTATTCTTCATTTGGCAATGAAAATTTAACTCGGGTTATTAAGATTTACACTCAGGGGTAATACGTATATACTGGGTTAATTGGACTTTTGTTGAGGGACTTTTAGGGCCTTGCCCATTTGGCCTGGTCGTAATGAGCCAGACTGTACATGTCGTACAATCGGCAGGCAGGTTCCCTTGTCGGGGAGCAGACGTAGCAAAACAGACGCTTACAATCAATCAGACGTCCCATGATCTACCACGTGGAAGGATGGGATCCTATTTATGGGCACGTGTGAGATGGGAAAGAGAGGGAAAAGCACATGGTGTGGGGTGGGATTCATGTGAAAGCATGTGCTTTCAGTTTTAGCTTTTCTCGTGGGGGGCCATAATAACCCCACTCCCCTCCCCTCCTCCTTGTTGGTGAGAATCAAAACTTATAAGCTCAGCTCGGCTCCGGATCTGGCTCCATCCATACGATTTCAATTCTCTCTTTTGAAAATACCATAAGCCAAGCCAAGCCAAGCCAAGCCAAGCCGGATAGAGAAACAAAGCCCAATCCCTACCCATGCATGTCACAGGACACCAAAAGCAGGGATTGCGGGGGCAAAAGGCACATAATAGGCCACACATTGCCAGCTTGTCACATTTGACATTTCCACAATCTCCCCCCCCCCCCTCCCCTATATAACATAAACAATTAATAATTTGACCTCCTCCCTCACTACCACCCTAGACACACACATCAACACATATATAGTCCCTCCCCCCCAACCATCTCCTTCAATCCCCTCCCATCATCTCTCTCTCTCTTTATCTCTCTATACATAGATTCATGGAGAAACAAAACATGGTTGGCACAACAAAAAGGCCCTTGAAAGCCTTGCAAGGGAGAGGTAAGAGACCCAGGCTTGCCCAAAAGGAGGAAGAGGAGGAGAGAAGAGGCAGTGAATTAGGAGAAGATGTTGGGATGTTGGAGGGGAAGGTGAAGGCCCTACAGAGTCTGGTCCCTGGTGGGGAGTCACTGGAGATTGAAAACCTGTTCAAAGAGACGGCGGAGTACATACAGGCTTTGCAGGGACAGGTGGACGCCATGAGAGCACTTGTGTGTTTCTTTGATGCCTTGGAGAGGGACAAGAGGAAGATTGCAGGGTGATTTGTTTTTCCTTTTTTTTTCCTTCTTTTTTTTTCTTCTAATTTTTTTTATTGTTTGTTTTGTTTTCTCTCAATTAGGAATACCCAATTGTTTTTATTCACTTGGGTTTTGGTTGTATTGTTGCATATGTTCATGATCGTGAATCTATTTTATTTTATTTTATTTTTATGAAAAAGAAGATGGGTGTCCATGTGATGGTACTTTCCTGTAAAAAAATGTCTCCTATGGTCCCTTTTACAGCTGCCAATGTTTTCTGATATTTTAAATATAATAATATATATATTTAAATGGTTAAGTACATTTTAAAAAAATTGTAGAATTTAATGAATCCCGTATTAATATGTTTTGTTGGAGTTGTTATAATCAGTCTACACGGATATATTTTCATAGCTATCCATCGATGTATGTAGCTATATATTTTGTTAAATAGGTTTATTCTATTCGAAATAAAACTATATATATATATATAGTCGCGATTACGTGCGGTGTGCGGTCGGTGCGGTTTACGACGTGGGCCGTTCGATCGCGGGTCCATCGCATCCAACGGTCGACGTGAATCGCACCCGACCGTCCGATGCGATGGACCCGTGATCGACGGCCCGTGATTGCGCACCGCACCGACCGTAAACCGCATGTAATCGGATCCCTATATATATATATATATATATATATATATATATATATATATATATATATATATATATACACGGGGGCCGATTAGGTGTGGCGTGCGGCAGGTGCGGCGGCGACGTGGGCCGTTCGATCGCGGGTCCATCGCATCCAACGGTCAACGTGAATCGCACCCGACCGTCCGATGCGATGGACCTGTGATCGACGGCCCACGATCGACGCCGCACCTGCCGTTCGCCGCAGGTAATCGGCCCCATATATATATATCGCCGCACCTGCCGTTCGCCGCAGGTAATCGGCCCCATATATATATATATATATATATTTTATGGTATATTATTTTTTAAAATTAAAACATGTTTTAAAAAAATTATTGTATCATCATTAATTTTAGAAAAGCTAGCTTTTAGTTATCTTTTGAAAAAAATGTGTAAACAGTTGTTTTTTTTCTAATTTGAAAATGGATAGGAAAAACTCAAACTTCTTATAAATTAAAAAATGTCTCAAATTCCCTTCCAAACAGCCCCTTAGATCAAATCGTGAGCAAAAAGCAGAGGATTCTTATGTGATCAATTAAGCGCATGTCACATTAGTGATAAAAGATCACTTTTAAATGGAATTGTCATTAGTTTTACATGTTTTTATGAAAGAAAAATCGAAAATGCAAAACTTTATCACTTTTGCATAACCTAAACAGCGTGTTGTAATTAGATCATGCCAAAAATCCCTACGTTTCAAATACATAGGATCCGATCTCCACTGGCTTTGGCCATGTGGTAAGGGCCAAGGTGAACCAAAAATGTTTTAAGCTTTGGTGGGCTGGTTTATTGGGTGCTTGATCCACAAGTTTAATATGAGCCTATGCGCCCAATACTGGTCATAGACTTGTCAATGCCTGTGTTAAAATAAAAGAAATGAATTCTTCTCGTTGTAATATAGAAGTCAAATACTTTATTCATGAATACAAAAAAGAAAACCTAAAATAGCGAAACTAGGAAAACAATAATGTTATAATAATAGCTTTAGATAAATAAAGTGTGGGAGGTGAATGTCGATCTTCCTCCACTGGGCCGGATCTTCAAGGTGGTCCGGGCTTTAATTGAGGATCCGAGAAGAAGGAAGTGCAGCTTCCCTTCGCGGTAGTCAAGGTCTCGTCGATGAGTCTTCGGGTTCCGTCTCCTGCTCTGGTTACCTGCAACTTACATTAGTGTGGTTCCGACTAATGCCCCTCCGACGCTCAAGTCAGTGATAACAGTTTTAGTGAAATCCTACTCGAGTCTTAGGGAGTGCTTGCACGAGGAGTGTAAGAGTGTGTGAGTTTTTTATATACCTCTAAGGGTAGACGATGTCGCTCCTTTTATACTCGAAGAGGGCGTGCCGACCTCGCTCCCGGGGAGTGAGGTTATCGTGAATACATACGGAATCATCCACGTGGCGTTGGGATCGGTTGCCACGTGTAATTTTGGATGTAATTGACTCCCGACAATCACCTGCCACCGCTGTGTCAGGAGATATTCCGTGCGCTTTTTGTTATCTTCTTGAGGTGAACATGTAGGCGCATCTCCTCTGTCAGGTCGGACCCCGTGGTCTGGCCTTGCCTAGACGAATAATGTTCCCGTGACCGATCTCCCTAGTCATATAGGAAGAAATTTAGGTCTTCCTGGGCCAGGTCAGGCGATTGCCTTATCTTCTGATCATTCCAATTTGATTGGATGTTCGACCAGCTCTCCATGGACCCATTTTGATGGGCGATGCCATCTCGTCCTTTGAACAAGGTGGGCTGGATGGTCACCTCCCTTCAATGGGCTTTCTAATCGAGTATCTCTATGGATCAACCCGCGAATAGGCCCATCTCGTATCCTATTCTCATTCGGTTATAGTTTTCCCGCGTATCTTTATTCCATATTCAGCTATGTGCGGATTTGGTCTTCCACATTAAGAAAGCAATAAAATCATAGTAATGATTATTTAACACCTCCTCCCAAACTCTGAAGTGTAGAACCCTAAAGCCCCGTTTGGATGGGGGAATGAGGGGTGGAATAAGGGGGGATAAAGGGGAATAAAAGTAAAAAAGTTTTTTGAGTGGGTGGTATAAAGGGGTGTAGTTATGCAGAATTAGGTGAGAACAAATTGATATTTGTATTTCAAGTTTTCTCATGGAATTGTGTTATTCCTCCACTAGTCATCACATTAAATCACATGTCATCACCTCTTATATATCAATGAGACCCACATGTCAAATCAACTTTTTACACCTTATTCACATTTTATTCTTCATCAACCAAACACTCTAACTTTTATTATTATATTTCCCAATGAGAATAACTAAAAATACAATCAAACAGAAAATTATTTATTCTATTGATAAAGTCAATACTTCCTGGAATAGGTATAAACCATATAATAGCTTATGCCTCTATCTAAACAGGTTTTTAGAGTTTGCACTAAAATGATAAAAAAATCCAAACATCCCAATAAACATATCCAATCATTAGAAAAATAAAAATTTTCTGCAAATTACAATCGTTGATGGAAAAACGATAAAATGGTAGTCTTGACATCATCAAGAACAACCAACTAAAATAGATTATGACCAAGCGGGAATATATAGGTGCGTAAGAACGCCAAATCGATAAAGAAAAGAAAAAATGATAGAATGTGAATTAGAGGGAATAAATAGGAAGGAGGGACCAAAAAGAGTGGGTGAGAGTAAAATTGTTATAATAAACGAGAGGGCTTGGAAGAAGCACTGAAGAAAGCAAAAGAATGTGCGAAGGCATCAAACAAAGAATGCAACAAATGCATGATGTAAGTAAGAAAGCATGCATGGCGTGTATGAAACAAGGAAGAAGGTCCTCTAAGGAAAATCTGAACCCATAGAAGGGTGTCACATCATCGTCTAGTTTGCAATAATGTGCAGGACAAACAGCGAGGACAAAGAGCACATAGAAAGTAAGATGTATGAGGAAGAAGCAATGCTACAAAAAAGTATGCCACTAGGCAAGTGACGGCAACAAAAGACCAATTGTAACAACTGTGATATACATTGGGATTAATTGAATTCTAAATATCACCATACTATTAGGCCTGTCAACGGGTCGGGTCGGGTCCGGGTCCACCCGAGTTGGACCCGACCCGGTGGACCCAAACAAACAAACGGGTCGGGTCCGGGTCCACCCCGCCCTGACCCGTTGGACCCGAGACCCGATTGTTTTATTAATATATGCTCATATATTATAAGACTATTAGTATTAGTTGATACATAATTTTATTTCTTACTTAACTTATGTTTGTATCCATAAGTTCATAAATCATAATCATAATCATAATCATAACATTTTTTTCGTTGTGTTGATGTTGCAACTTGCAAGAACTTGATTGTTTAATATGTAATAAACTTAGTAATGTATTGTCGTCGGTTTGTTTTGGACAATTAAATTATTAGCTTTTGAATTTGTATAATTAATTAGTTTGTTGCATGATTTATGTTTATTATTTTAGTTAATATGTTAATGTTTATTGTTTTAAATGTTGTTTAGGTTAATATTGTTTTGAATGTTTGTATAATTAGTTATCTTTATTGTTTAGGTTAATATATTTTTTATGTTAGTGGTTATTGTTTTGGATATTGTTTAATAATTCATTTACTTCTTTTGAATTGTATAAGATTATATTCAAACATAGTCTCATTAATAATAATGTTTTATTACAAAATTTTTCAAATAGAATGATAAAGTAAACAAATGCATGAGCTCTTCCTCTTTTTTTTCTTTTTTTTGCCAACCATTCGGGTCGGGTCGGGTCCGGGTCCGGGTCCACATTTCCCCGGACCCGCCGGGTCCTAGATTAGACCCGGACCCGTCGGGTCTTGCCACGGGTCGGGTCCGGGTCCACCCCGACCCGACCCGACCCGGACCCGACCCGTTGACAGGGCTACATACTATCATCCATATTGGTCCTCTACATGCCAAGAAATGACCAACATCTTCTACACAAGTCTAGTGCTCCAAAAAATATGACCTTGTCCACAACCACATCAAGATCCATTAATCTAAGTCTTTAAATCTGAAAGGTGTGAAAAAGGAGGGGTGAGCAACCACACCATCAGTGAATGGACCTATGGCGTCCCGTTAGTACATTTATAATCAAAATATAATAGTCATAAAATGTTCACGCAGACATGTAATATATCAAGAGAGAAAATATATAAGAAGGCCACCAAGACATGCAATAATATATATATATACACACACACAATCCAATCCAACATGATGCATATAACACCACGAACACGCATGTCCGTCCTCGCAGCACCTAGCTTGCGGAGCCTTCCACAGGCATGGTCACGTAGACATAGCCACAAAGACTTGGGTCCTACATTCTCGGACCTGGCCACATAGATGTACGCCCACCTAGACGTTGGCCACCAAGACCAAGCCACCTAGACGATGCAATGCATGCATGATCAACCATTCGTTCCAAAACATATGCATGTGATAAAAACACGGTCTCCAAATATATAAGTTATATATGTAAAACAACGCATTAAAATCATGACGACATGTTCAAGTACTCCATACCCCAAATAACAATCATATATTTTAAAGTAACCATGATGCAGAATGATATACCATATAGATAGTTTTGGGAACTACATATGAGACTAGACCTACTCACCTTCGGTCCACGCAATACAAACTGAAGTGCATGAGCGATATACACTCGCACGTTGATAACCTAACATAACAATTATGAAATAATAAATAAAAAACAATTCAATTATGACTCAAACCCCTGATACCCAACTTACAACAACACTAAGCCCAATAATCTCAAAAGCTCAAACCTAACAGACCTACAATCCACAACTCATCTCAAAGGCCTAACAAAATCCCCAACTCCGAATAAATATTAAAATTTTTATATACCTATAATGATCCGATAATCAATATTCATTTATTCTATAAAACCCATATAATCGATAAATCCTCGAATAAATATTTAGATAAATCCAATAAGGCTCAACTATAATTTCAATGATCGAAATAACTCAATCCAACCAATTTATATCCCAATAACAGTAATATCCGATTAATATTCATTGATCTCACTAAACCAAATTAATTGATTTAAGATCCAATTTAAGTTGCCAAGATCAATAAAATCATCAAAACCCACAAATCAACTTATACTTCATCAAACATCAATTTGGGATCCTCTAAATCTCTAAAATTCATCAAACTTGGTCATCAAGCTAAATATTTGAATTTCAATAAACTGCACAGAAATTTTCAAAAACCATAACTTCCAACCTGTAATTCCGAATTGGACGATTCATGATTCGTTGGAAAGATCTTTTCAAAACCCATTTCTGTTTGTGAAATAAAATTTTCCCAAAAACGATTCTATCATCATCAAAAACATGATTTAACGTCCATACATATAATCAACCCGAAAATAACATTTAAATCCCCAAAACCAATAAATCTGATCCATTGAAATCAAATCAAATAATCATCCAATTAAAATCAGTCAAACTCTAACCCTAATCCATCAAACTTATTCCCCAAACAATAGATTGACACAATCATCTCCTAACCAAAAATTAATTGAAACCCTAAACAACAAAATCAATAGAAGCATGATTTCTTACCTTAGATCCGGTTACACCACCACCATCTCCATCTAGGGTTAGGTCATCACCACCCTTCACACCTTCTGAAATTTGGATGAAAACTCTAACCCAAACATGTTATTTAAAGGGGTTTACCAAAATTACAAAACGACCCCTGAAGTGTTCCAGGTTTACGATGGGGTCCCTATCCGATTTACAAACACATTCCTATCTGATTTACAAATAGATCCCTAGAGCTATTAAAAAGTATTATGGATTCGCAACTAGATCCTTGGGCCCAATAACTTAACACAAAATCCCAAAAACCTAACTTCCCAAACTCCGAATCTCACCAAATTTCAACCAAAGTATCCTGACACTAAAGAGATCTACAGAAAAATAAAAAATAATTATTTCAACATCAATTTGTAATTATCATAATTATAAATCAAATTGGACCCATTTGGGCCCACTGCCAAATCTGAAAAATGAAATATAAAAAATCAAATTTAAAATTTTCATCATATATTTAAAATTAATATATAAGGCCGAAAAATACCGAAACGTTACATTTATAAAGTTTTACAGGTCTTGATTGGTCAATATTGGGTCTCACAACTTATGATTTCTTAAGCTTTCTTGTTGAATCTTTTCTTTTATTTCATGATATTTAAATATGATTTAAATGATTTCGGATTTTGATGTTACAGCTAGGTTTTTATTGGTTTATAGACCTTTCATGATTTAGAATGAATATCTTGATGTTTTATAGACCTTTCATGATTTAGAATGAATATGTTTAACTATACATCATGTTTTGGTTTATTAGTCTTAAGTAGAAATCGTATTTTTGATCTTTGAAACTTTGTTTTTTTGAACCACATATGCTTAGATCTAAACCAGGGATGTATTTTCAGGAATTTTAAAGATTTAAACATATATTCATATTAGTATTTGCATCTATAATAAACCTAGGGTTTTCGAAATATTTTTATTTAAGCTTTGGTTTATTATAATCGGATTTTTTGTTTGAATAACTTGATTTCGATGTCAACTCTTTTTTGTTTAACAATGATTTTAAATGATTCATGATTTGTTTTCAAGGATAGAAGATTTAAATATTTTTACAAAAAAATAATTAGGGTTTTGTGTTTCTGTTCCGGGACGGCCCCTGTAAGAGCCATCGAGAATGTTCGGGACGGCTCCTCTGTCAGTTAAGGGATGGCCCTAGGAGGAACCGTCGGGTTTGTTTCGGACGGTCCCTATGGGAGCCGTCGGGAAGGTCTGTGATGGTCCCTGTGGGAGCCGTTAGGTTCTGTGTTTTCGGATACCCTCGGGTTCCATACTGTTATACGGAGTATGATTAGTTGTATCGCTTACAGGTCGGGTTAGGTTGCCTTAGACCTACTGGAGTTGTTATGGATTGTGGTTGGACCTAAGGTGAGTGGGTCTCGTATCCTATGTAGTTTTCAATGGTTTTAAATGAATGATTTTAAGATGTTATTTTTTGTACAACTCGAGCATGTCATATTATATAGGATGATGCCTTACTTTGTATGGGATTGAAAATGTTATTATATTTGAAACTGTCGCATGCATATTATTGAAAAGAAAATATGGGTTGATCATGCATGCATCATCGCATTTGTCTAGGTGACGTAGCGTATGTGGATAGGTCTAGGTGACCATGGTTCATAATTGACCCAAGTCTAGGTGACTTATGTCTAGGTGACACGATTTCCTGTGCGAAATCCTTATGGCTAGGTGCCATAGATGGGTAGGTGCCGTGGGATACGGGCATGCGTGTCCGTTGCATTCATAAGCATCATGTATTTGATAAGATTTGGAGAGTATGCATTAGAATGAGATTTCTATAAGTTTGGATTTATTAAAAATTATTGTATTTGCAAATATCTTATTACTATATGTTGCAAATTATTTTTATGATATATTATCAAATAATATTTACGATATCGATTATTATTGGGACCAAAAGTTTCATTCACTGAGCGTGTGGTTGCTCACCCCTCTTTCTCCAACTTTCAGGGTAGTCGTTGGTGACCGTTGATCTCGGTGGTGGAGATCGTAGCACGTGTTTATTTCCGTTGCATTTAGGTGGTTGAATAAGCCTTCATTTGGCATGTAGTTTCTTTAGTCCCTTTTAGCAAAAACAGTCGAATGTTTGCATTGAGTTTATTTCGTATGTAATCATCCGTGTTTATGATGAATTATGTTTATATCCTGGTTATGTTATAATCTGTTTGATTTTAATAAGACTCTTATGTTTTAAATATCTCGTGTTTTTTTTATGGAATGTTAGAGGTAACGAACCGTATCAAAGCTTCAAAATGAAGTCATGGGTACGGGAACATGACACAATAGACGAAAAGAAACAATCCATTTGCATGAAACACAGTGGAAGGTGGCACACGAGGCCACAGAGAGCGTCCGAATACAGAGGATGACAGAAGAATGAAATCTCGAATGAAGTAAACAGGTGCATAGATGTGTAGAGAAAGAAAAACCGGTTAAATTGGGTATTGGATACCAAGATCGCTATATTCGGAGTCCAGATGAGCTTGAAATGGACGGAAGAAGAAGATACCAAAATGATGGTCGACGACCGCGGAGATGTTGATGGCTAAATTCCACTTATCAAGTGCTTAATGAAAATCCGTAGAGAATCCGCTGAAATATGTGTCCACCAAATAAAAAAACTTTCATTATGTAAAAAATCGTTGATAGAAATTCAATGAATATATTTTGATGGACACGTAACGTTCATCTTTACTGATGAAAATCTCATTAGTACGTATTGATATGAAAATTTTTATAGGGAAGGCCTTGAAAATAAATATTGAATTTTCAATTAATATAATAAGTCCAGTTTTCATTAAAGATATGCCACCAATGAATAAAGTTCCGAAGCTGGTTTACCTTGTTATCCTTTTAGGCTGTAAAGTTCCAAGTCCTAAATGTAATTTTAATACTTATTAAAAATTGGATAATGTTATATCCAGTGGCAGAGCCAGGATTTTTATACAGGGGGGCCTAATTTTACTTATGTAGATATATTCTAAAGTTATTTCACTAAATATATATTTTTAATTTCAATAGCAGCATGAATTAAAAGATGAATATATATAAAATGAAATAAAAGTATTCAATCAAAACATATCACTGAATAATTCTAAAAGATAATTATCATATTTTTAAACATTATGTCAAATTTCATATCAATGATTCATAAAAAACATGTCAATAGATAAATCTAATAAGCAATACATACCTTTAAATTTGAACTCGACGAAGTTTCATATTATGAAAATATTGAATGATTTTTTCATTATCAATGCTATCAAAAAGATCATTCTCAATATATGTGATCAAACAATCATTCACCCATTCATCTCCCATTCGACTGCGCAATTTAGTCTTCACAATATCCGATGGAAGATCTTGCAAGTTAATCTCCGTCATATGACGTTTTGGACTAGATTGCGATTGAGAGAGATCATCATTTGCAGTGGATGAAGATGGGAGAATAGACTTTCTCTTAAAATATTTATCCATAACCGGTAAAAAAAAATAATAATGAATTTTAATGACAATGTAAATAAATATAAAAACATATTGTTAATTTTTCAAACTTTTTTTTTCTTGGAATCCATAACAACAAAATCTCTTAAATTATGATACATAGATTAGCATAATTAAGAATAAAAAATTAAATAATATTTTTTATTCAAATTTAAATTAATAAATAGTTTACCGATTGTCCCCAAACTTAATCTTATTGAATATTCCTTCTTCAAATCCAAAGCTTACGGTAAAGAATCCCTAAAAATAACAAATATTATATTTTATTATTTTAGATATTTACACAAATATTGTAAACTTTAAATAAATTAATAAAAATGACAATAAGGTAAAAAGAAAAAAATTTATACCTTCGAAGTGTTGATGGAGGGGAAAAGATTGACGATTCCCGATCGTGGGACGGTTAATGGAACAAAAAAATAAAAATTAGGATTTTTTAGAGATGGGGATTAATATTATGAATAATTAGATACAAAAGAAAAGAAATAAAAGGTCAAAAATTTATATTTTTTGAGATACCTGGACGAGATGCCGAGGAGTGGGATCGTGCCGACTCTATTACATTATTTTCTTTGATTTTTGTAGAGGGGAGGGGGATGATTAATTATTAAAGAATGGGTGCTCGGTGAGTCTGACGGTGGCGATTGAGGATTAAAGATTTAAGGGAACGTGAATCATGCAATATGAGATTTTTTTAATTTTTTTTATTGCCTATTTTGCATGGTTGGTGGACTTATGGCCCTAATAAATTTTTTTTAAAAAAATCAGGGGGGGGGGGGGGGGGGGGGGGGGGATGGGCCCCCCTGGGCCTCAAGTGGCTCCGCCACTGGTTATATCCAGTCCATTTTTAACCCTAAATCCAGTCTACAAGTGTTTTGAACTTTTTGAAAATAGTATACTTCATCTAATGAAGTACGTGTTTTTATAAATAAAAAAAGAGACATATACACTAATGAATTGTATATATGCATTTATAGAAAATGTAATTTTTTTTATCAATGCATATATCTTGTTAAGGTGAGTATATGCTTTGATAATTTTCTACTATTGGTGTATGTAGGTTTGAAATTGGAACTGAAATAAAAATTGTGTCTAACAACACTATTAAAAATTTCTCAGCATAGGTACATAAATATCACATTTTTGCGATGCATTAAAAAAAATTGGCATCATCATGGGAGAACCCGATTGGTGTGCAATAATTGGCGCGTGTAAGCCCTCACAAGTCAAATTATTCAAGTTAGATTTCAGTCTCAGCAATGTATACACGTTTTTTTTTATATAAATATTATATTTCAAGATACATGTTTTATAAAAAAATAAAACATATAATCTAATTAATTTCATGTGTATGTTTAACAAGGTACATGTCTCTAACATGAGTATATGACCCTATTAAAACATACTGGTCAGGGCTTGAATTAAGATTGAAAAAGAAGTCTTTAACATCATTCTAGCTGGCACATGGGTTGTTATTTTGCGTTGTCCAAGCATTTTTCAAAAGTGTTTAATCACCAACAAGATAAAAAAAAGAAAAGAAGAAGAGTGAGTTGCCTTATTACCCATAGACCAATCCCCTCATTATTTCTATGCACCCAACTTTTGAAAATTATTTTTTGTACCCCTGCAGACCACACCCATTTTTATTTTATCCCCCTCCCTAGCCACACCACATTTCCCTACCAATATTACCCTCCTCCCTAAACTGCCCTCATTAATTCCCTCCACCCTCAAAATCACAGTGTTTCCTCCCAAAAAAGAAACCCTCGTCGAAACCCTCTCCCCACGACATTCCATCTCCCGGCATCCAGTGAAGACCCGCAATTTTTTGAAACCCTTGCCCTAACATGACTTTCTCCTCCTCTCAACACAGCGTTCTCCACCTTCTGACGCACGCCACCACTCGTCGAAACCCCCTCCTCACATCCTCTCCTCCAGCAACCATTCTGACACCTTCTCCCCTCACCGAAACCCTAACCATAGCCGAATCCCCCTGCCTTGGGTGAAGGACAAGTTATCCGAGCTGTCCTCCTCAGGCGAGGGGTCAGTAATCCGAGCTATCTTCCTTGAGCGAGGGATCAGTCTTCTGAGCTATGCTCTTCTGGCAAGGGGTTGGTCCCCTCGAGCTGCCCTCCTTGGTTAGTCAATAACCGATCGTAATCTTCGGGTCTTGCCGATTTACCCGGCAACCCAATTCGTGTGGACACGTGACACCTTCAAGAAGAGCGTGAGATTTTCCCTCCAAACTGTATATTTGTTATTATGTAACAATTGATATTCCGATATGAATCCCAATATAAAATACATATCTTTATAAAAATATAGAATAAAATGCACATTAAATGAAATCTAATATATCGTTGACGAGGGAAAGGTTTTGCAATTTTCACTCAATGATTTCATACTACGAATCTGAAATTTCTAAAGAAACACTATAAAAATGTGTTTAATGTAAAATATATCAATCAAAATTAATTATATCAATCAAAATTGCAATATGTGCATCTTCACTAGATAAAATAAGAAGTGTATGAGACAGCAACCACTCAGTTTTTGGGATGGATAAAACAGTCATGTTACATGGGCCCCAAATTTTAGGCCATATTGAGAAGCCCCAATATGTGTCATTATCTCATTCTTTTTGGACTTTTTAAAAAGGTAAAAACTACAAAGACAATAATACTGTTTATTTAAATTGAATTTTTCATTCTCAAAAAAGCAATCCCTCATTGATCGGTAATGTATAACCAACTCCCAATACAACACTCCATATTTTGAAAAATTCCTTTTTACCATCCTATATAATCCCTACTTCAAAAATCTATTCTGGCTGGCCTCATCTGTGGGACCGGTGTCATCGATGTGGATTTTTGACGATGTTGGTCGTTAATCCAGGTTCTTTCGATCTTGGATCCGGTCCGTACGTGACATACCGAATCACTATTCAAAGGATCATCCTAGTTCGCTCAACCGCTCCCAAGGACGCTGTTGTGATTGCCACTTGTTTTTCCTTAAATGCAAGAAAAGAGAATGTTCTTTCGTTATTTGCCTGTACCGGAAAATTGTGGATTCTCTTCACGTTGGCCACGCAACGTGGTGAAACTCAAGTACCTCACATAAAATGATTAAGATCTGGTTAGAACAAAAGTGTAATAAATTATTAAAATAAAAAAATAAAGAGAGTGGTAACAAATAATTATGAACTAGACCAGTGACAAAAAATGATGTGAATGAAACCAAGATCTATAAGACCAAAATAAAACCCAATGGATGGCTTGTGAGCAGTCACCAAACAAATCTGACGGCCCTTACTTTAGCAGTCCCGAAACCAATCGAAAATTAGTGAAAATAACAAGACTTTAATGGATTGAGGAGCTTTGCAAAATAAAATAAAATGAAAAAAAAGAAATTAGTGAGAAATGGATCAGAGAAACAACTAAAAAGGATCAAATGTACCAAGGAAACCAACGGCTACCCTATGGACTGTTAGTCAAACTGACGGCTCCTACATAAGCCGTTTATGCAGATGGTTTTTTTTTCTAAGAATGTGAAAAAAAGAGAAAAAGAGATGCAATGCTAAAAAGTAGTAACATAGCAAACAAAAATCGACGGCTCCTCTGTGAGACATCGATCTACAATTGTTTATTTTTAAGAATCCAAAAGACTGAAAAAGGAGATGCAATGCTAAAAACTGGTAACAAAGCAAACAAAAATCGATGGCTCCTCTATCAGCCGTTGATATGCAGTTGTTTATTTTTTTTAAGAATCCGAAAAAAAATGAAAAGGAGAAGCAGTGCTCAAAAATGGTAACAAAGCAAACAAAAATTGACGGCTCCTCTATGAGCCGTCGATCTGTGGTTATTAACAAATATAGTAACTGAAAAGAAATAATTTTTGCAAGCACACAAGGAAATGTAAATGCAGGTAATCAAAACTGAACGAAACCAACAACAATAGTTCTTGATGATAGATAAGTAATAAACAAAGCAAGATATGGAAGACAAGAACTTAAATAGACATAAATAAAGCAAACATTAAAAGAATAGGGTTAGTAGTCCTTGGGATGAACCCAAAACTGATGAGATAGTGGAGTTTCAAATGGTCCCTGGACCAACTGGCCGACATCCCTAATGTAGTCCGTCTGTCAGGTTTATCCTATTTTCAAATGAAGAGTTTTGAGTCCAAGAGTTATGCAACCACACTCACACCAATTGATTCAACCTAGTTTTATATTGATTAATAAACTTATAAGTATTCAAATTACAAGGCTTTAGGAAGCAGTGGAGACAAGCTTTATTTAAGAAACCCTACAAAAAGAAGAAAGAAAGAAAGAAACAATGGAGTCATGGATGAACAAGTGAGCAAGGGAGGTGGTTTTCTTCTCTATGTGCTCTCTTCTTTCTCTAGTTTGAGTGGTGGGAAGGTGGGGGTCCGAAAATGGAGTTGAGTAACGATTGTGAAGGATTAAACATGCTCAAAGATTCAATATGCATAATTATACACATATATAACATCATCAACGATTATACATATCATAAACAAACACAATGTGCATGTATTGTTCTGATACACCTAACATGTATCTAGATTAAAAAATAAACACTCTATCTGCACGAATGTAAATGAGGCTTCAAAATGAATGTAAAAGATTAAACATTCTCAACTTATATCAAAATGTCTATTTAGATCGAATTGGCCTAACCTGAAATGATCACCATTGATTGCGTCACATAAAGTTCACTCGATAAAAAATAAATGAAATTCCTCACAAAAATTGGAATCCTATTTTTGTTTTATGTTCAATTTCACTATGAAAAATCGATCTACAATTTCTTATAAACAATTGATTTTAATTGAATTGATTTCAAAATGAGGCTTCAAAATGAATGTAAAAGATTAAACATTCTCAACTCTGATAAAAATGTATTAATTAGATCGAAATGGCTTAACTTGAAACGATCTCCATTGATTGCACCACATACAGTTCGCTCGATAAAAAATAAATGAAATTCCTCACAAAAATTGAAATCGAATTTTTGTTTTCCAATTCAATTTCACATATGATGAATCGGTCTACAATTTCGTATAAACAATTGGTTTCAATTGAATTGATTTTTTTAAAGAAAAAGAACAACAAAACATGATGAAATCGTAACCGCCTCCATCAAATATGGGATAGGTTATCACATTATATGCACATATGACAATTAAGGGTAAATGGGGAATTTCAACCTTGTCACCTCATAGGACATGGGATGGGGCCTATTAGTTGGGGCTCAAAAATCATTATTGTGGATAAAAATACAATAATGATTCACATACCCCATTTTATAGGTCCCATTAGAAGCCTCATGTGGTGGCATATGCTTAATACCTATTATACCCTACATGCTTTATTAGGTAACTACTCCCCATAATCAAGGGGGAGGTAACGATTTTCACTTATGAAACCATGCAAAGAGTGTAGTTTTAATTGCCATTTTTTTGTGTTAATCACAATTGAATATTCATTCATTCATAATAATCGATCTTCTTTTTACAGTATTGTTGTTTTGAAGAACATATACGGTTTTTTTTATTTGGATTGTTGACGATGTAACAGTCAAACACATTTATACATTATATTTGTTACATTGTTACACATTTTTAATCATAAGATTGTCAGATTAAAAGTTATTGTTACATTTATACAACACAGTTACACAATCATAAAATTTTTACATTCACATTTATGCATAATGTTACATTATGTAATAGTTATAATCACATAAATGTAACAAAACCAAAATAACTATTTGTTATTACATTTATGATTAAAGTTCATGAATGTTTCAACTCATATACTGTTTTTTGTTACAGTCATATATAAATGTAACAAATTAAAACATTTACCAGCACATCTTACATTGGTTTCACAAATTTAAAAATAAATCATCTCTTTAATTGTTTGTCACTTTTATTGAATGAAGAAACAAAAAATGTCACATTCTTGCATATCATGCAATAAAAAAAACTGGAATGTCTGAGATATCATGTTTTTCATATAATGAAATGTAACAGAGTAACATAAAATTGTTACATTTCACACAGTTTCAGAAAAGTTACATTCTTTTGAAGAATTCATTATTAAGCTAATTAAAAGTTACTTTTCATCAAAAAAATTGTTTGGCAAAATGCAATCTATATTAGTTCAAAACCATAAATCTATTAAAAAGGGATGTGATTCAAGCAAAGCACTAAAAAAAAATTAAAACAAGAAAAAAACAAAAACAGAAAGTGTTTAATGCTCGTCATCATTGTTTGAATCTGATGTTAAAAAAACTGCAAAGAATCTTCATATTGAAATGGGTGGTATCTGACGAACAGATTTTGGGTTTGCAAAGGAAAAAAAAAGGTCTCATTGGATTGTCTAAATGGAACGAAAGGGGATTTTCGACCAAACGATTTGGGATTTTTTTGACCTAGATTTCATTTGTTGTTTTGATTTTGCATGTTGGTTTTGGCTCACCGAAAGTGAAGGGGAGGGGCTGTTGATGAACGAGAAACCATGTTTTTAAGTGGGGGTATTTTTGGTTTTTATTTTTTTTTACCTTCTTTCAAAAATCAACAAGTCAACCAATAAATTGATGACACCTCATAGTACTTGTGAGTGGGGCTTATAGCTTGAGGTCTGAGTCCATCATTGATAAAAATATGTGGCTACCTAAAATACAAGCCTACAGGAGAGTAAAGAGAAGATGAAACCTATGACATAAACGTTCCTGCATCACCCATTCAATGCAATTTGTCTTTTCTCATAGACCAAAATAATTGCTGACCATGATTCGTCTAATGTTACTTCAAGAAGCCAAACCATTACAAAAATTTAATTTTCCACCTTTTCCGATCTCATTTCTCATCTCCCCACCAATCCATGGAGCAAGTGCAGCTGCAACCACAATTCAAAGTGGCTGCACTTCTCTTCTTCTCCATTCTCAGCCATCAAATCCTCCGATCCATGCATCCCTCCTGATCCTTATTACCTCTTCAACTGCGGTTCCCTGGCCCCCTCAATCACTCCATCCGAAGAGCTATGTTACAGAGTCTCTTTTCCTGTCCCAATTCTAGTCCTATATACCCTATTAGTGTCATGTACTCGCGTTAATGAAGTACAAATCTCATTTCAAATGTTTCACATTTTTAATTACTCCATTCGATGAGATATACTATTTTAAAAAAAACTTAAAACAGGTGTGGATTGGAATGAATTGGCTTTTTCACTAGACAAAATGAGAAAAAGACAGTGTTTGGGATTGGATGTGGAAAAAATATGTGGCTACCTATAATACAAGTCTAATGGACAATGAAGAAGCCAAAATCTTATAGCATCTCCAACCCTAGACCCATACTTGTATCAAATTTAAACTTGAGTAAAATTCATCTACAACCTTACCCAAACTCATATCAAATGAAGGGAGACTCCAAAATTTACAAATCAAGGAAGACCCAAACTTTATTCAAAATTTTCTAATGGTTTTTATAAGTTCAAATGAGTGAATAATTGGGAAAAGATAGAATTTTTTCTGAAAAGATTTGAGTGAATGATTAGAAACACAATATACCGAGCAAAGCTTTTATTCGAATTGTTAATGAAATTTGGATTAGGATTGGCCTACTACCGGTCAACCTTGGCCTATCAATGCAACTTGACTATTTTCACGGACCAAAATAACCGTGGATCATCAACCATGATTCGATGAATGTATTTTAAGAGTAATGATATGGTGCGGTCCATGCGAACCACGTATATGCGTCCCTTATCAAGATATATGTGTCGATAAAGAAAATATATAAGCTTATTGAATCATATACCTCACTGGGCTATATGTTTTCTTTATCAACTCATATATCTCGATAAATGATGCATATACATGTTTTGCACAGACCGCGTATTATCATTTCATTGTATTTCAACAGGCCAAACCTATCACAAAAATTTCATTTTCCACCTCACTCTCTTTTTCTCTCTTCCCACCAAACAATGGAGCAAGTGCAGCTGCAATCACAATTCAACGTGCCTGCACTTCTCTTCTTCTCCTTTCTCAGCTGTCAAATCCTCCGCTATATACACCCCTCCCGATCCTTATTACCTCTTCAACTGCGGTTCCTCGGCCCCTCCATCACTCCATCCGAAGAGCTCGGCTACAGAGTCTCTTTTTCAGTCTCAATTCTAGTCCTATATACCTCGTTAGCGTCATATACTCATGTTAACGAAGTACAAATCTCATTTCAAATGTTTCACATCACATTTTTTATAAATGTATCCATATAATTCATTAGATTACATGCTTTATTTTGTATAAAAATATTTCCTTCATTCGATGAGATATACTATTTTAAAAAAAACTTAAAACATGTGTGGAATGAAAATGAAATGGCTTCTTCACTAGACAAAATGAGAAAAAGACAATATTTGGGATTGGATGTGGAAAAAATATGTGGCTACCTATAATACAAGTCTAATGGACAACGAAGAAGTAAAAATCTTATAGCATCTCCAACCCTAGACCCATACTTGTATCAAATTTAAACTTAAGTAAAATTCATCTCCAACCTTACCCAAACTCATATCAAATGAAGGGAGACTCGAAAATTTACAAATCAAGGAAGACCCAAACTTTATTCAAAATTTTCCAATGGTTTTTTTAAGTCCAAATGAGTGAATAATTGGGAAAAGATAGAAATTTTTTGAAAATATTTGAGTAAATGATTAGAAACACAATATACCGAGCAAAGCTTTTACTCGAATTGTTAATGAAATTTGGATTAGGATTGGCCTACTACCGGTCAACCTTGGCCTATCAATGCAACTTGACTATTTTCACGGATCAAAATAACCGTGGGCCATCAACCATGATCAGATGAATGTATTTTAAGAGTAATGATATGGTGCGGTCCGTGCAAACCGCATATATGCATCCCTTAGCTTATTAAGATATATGTGTCGATAAAGAAAACATATCAGCTTATTGAATCATATACCTCACTGGGCCATATGTTTTCTTTATTAACTCATATATCTCGATAAATTATACATATACATATATGCAAATTATCATTTCATTGTATTCAAAAGTCCAAACCTATCAAAAATTTCATTTTCTACCTCACTCTCTCTTTTCCTCTCTCCCCACCATGGAGCAAGTGCAGCTGCAACTAAAATTCAAAGTGGCAGCACTTCTCTTCTTCTCCACTCTCGCCTTCAAATCCTCCGCCCCTTACACCCCTCCCGATCCATATTACCTCCTGAACTGCGGTTCCTCGGCCCCTTCCACCAACCCATCATCCGACGACAACCGCAACTTCCTCCCCGACACCCAATTCGCGCTCTCGACCGGGAAGCACATCTCCGTTGGTGAAGCCACCTCTCCCACTCTCTATGCGGCGGCAAGAATCTTCACTAACGCTTCGTTCTACGAGTTTGACATCAACCGCACAAAGACACACACGGTGCGCCTCCACTTCCTGCCCCTCCAAGACAAGTACGACCTCTTCACCGCCGTTTTCAACGTCTCCGCCAACGATCAATTCAACTTGCTAAACAACTTCAGCGCCACTGACCCCACCACCCCAGTGAAGAAAGAGTACTTGATACACGTTGCAGCCGAAAAAATAAGAATCTGTTTCACTCCTATTAAAGGACTAGCATTCGTCAGCGCCATCGAAGTGTTCTCCATCCCCGATGATATAATCCGGTCTTCAGAATGGGAGCTCAATTTCTCCGCATCGAACCAGACTTTGGAGACCCTTTACAGGATCAACGTTGGCGGTTCCCAGGTGACCCCCTCGAATGACACCATGTGGAGGACCTGGATCCCCGACGACAACTACCTCGCTTCAGGCGACACGAGCAATCGATCCACCACCACCAACCCGATCAACTACGATCCTGAAGTTTCGACAGAGGAGATCGCGCCGGACAGCGTCTACAACACGTGCAGGTACATGTTGAGCAGGAATTCCAACGTCACCTGGGCGTTCGAAGCGAGCGGCCATGCCACGCATCTCGTAAGGCTCCACTTCTGCGACATAACGTCGTCGCCGCTGGACGAGCTCTCCTTCAATGTCTACATCAACGACGAGATCGCCATCGAAGATCTCATGCCGGGGTCATTGGTGCACCGGCTCGCCTCCCCCTTCTACAAAGACTGCAATGCCGGTCCCCTTTATAGCAGAGGCAAATGGATGATCCGCGTGAGCATCGGACCGCCCACGAACATAAGCCAGAGCATGAATGCGATTCTCAACGGGCTCGAGATATTCAAATTGGTCCCCGGTCCAGTGCAGCACGAGCATCACAAGAAGCCCCTCTGTCTCATCGTCGGAGGATTCGCTCTGCTGTCCGCGGCATTGTTGTTGTTGTTGTTTCTGCTCTACAGACGCCGAAAGCAATCCAAGTCGAAAGAATCCACGACTCCGGACGTCTCCGTTTGGTCCGTCGCGACGAACATGAATCTCGGCCTACACATCACCTTCTCCCAAATAAAATCCGCGACGAAGAACTTCGACGAGAGCCTCGTCATCGGCGCGGGTGGGTTCGGGAAGGCCTACAAAGGCGTGCTTATTAGGGACGGCGGCGCGCGAACGAGAGTCGCCATAAAGAGGGCCTCGCAGAGGTCCAGACAGGGGTTCCCGGAGTTCGAGACGGAGATACACGTGTTGTCCGGGATACGCCATCGGCACCTGGTGTCGCTGATCGGGTACTGCCAAGAACACTCGGAGATGATACTAGTCTACGAGTTCATGTCGAAGGGCACGCTGAGGGACCACCTTCATAATCCGGACCTCTCATGGAAGCAGAGGCTCGAAATCTGCATTGGCTCCGCGAGGGGGCTCCACTACCTCCACTCGGGCTTGGCTCGCCCCATCATACACCGCGACGTCAAGTCCTCAAACATACTCCTCGACGATGGCTTTACGGCGAAGGTCTCCGATTTCGGGCTATCGCGGGTGGTGGGACCGTCGATGAGCGAGGCCCACGTGAGCACCGGCGTGAAGGGCAGCTTTGGATACTTCGATCCGGAGTACGTGAAGACCCGACAGTTGACGACGAAGTCCGATGTCTACTCTTCCGGGGTGGTCCTATTGGAGGCATTGTGTGCGAGGTCGGTGATCGTGATGGACTTGCCGAGCGAGGAGATCAACTTGGCGGATTGGGCGATGAGTTGGCATAAGCAGGGGTTGCTCGGGCGGACCATACGAGACTGGTCGGGGAGATCAAGCCAAACTCGCTGCGGATGTTCGGGCAGGTTGCGGAGAAAAGCTTGGAGGAATATGGGGCGGATAAGCACTACAACAAATTGGATTATTAGCTACGAGTTTTTCTCGTTACAAAAAGTATGACTTTTCTCATATCCCTTTTTTTTTTTTTTTTTTTTTTGAGAAAATATGACTTTTTGCTGCAAAATTGAATTTCGCAGCAAAAGATATAACTTTGAACTACGAAAGTACTTTCGTAGCAAAATATATTAGTTTTGGCTGCGAGACATAATTTCATAGCAAAAGATATGACTTTTGGCTTCGAAATAAATAACTTTTTGCTGCGAAATTAAATTTCGTAGCAGATTTTTTAGGGATTTTTAAAAGATTTAATTTGTTGCAAAATCAAAATATGATTTATATTGTATCACTATCATACCCTATTTTTATAGAGGTAAAATGAGATATTAATGGACATTAATTAGAGTACCCTGTATTGCTGTATGATTTAGCAAAAAAAGAGTTTATATTTTAGCCAAAAAGGATCTTTAATTATATTCTGTGTATGTATATTAGAAGCATGCACAAACAATATTCAGCCCAAATAATATAGTGTGTATATACTTAGGATGCAAAAAAGTCCACATTGCTCTTGTTCAATACACATTTTTACCAGAGCTATATAACGTGGGGCGGATCGAGAACTATTTTTGGGTTGGCTCAACTAATTTTTTGATACTAAGCACAACCTAAATATGTTTTTTTTTTTTTGATAAATGATGGACTCAATGTAAAACAAAGTCATTAAAATATTAAGTAAAATTTTAAAAAGTAAGCAAATTAAAACAAGTTCAAAATAAAAATAAGTTCATCAAATATTAAGTAAAACAAAACAAATTCATTAAATCAAATGCTGGGATTTAGAAGTGTTAAATTTTGTTTATTATGAAATATTATTTAAATGGGCTTGATTTATTTATTTTTCTTTTTATGGTTTAGGTTTTGTAAATGCAAATCTAACAAGTCATACTTACCTTATATAAACAAGAGCTATTTAAGAATCAAGTACATTTTTTTGATTGAGAACTCTGACTTTTTAAAATTTTGATAATCTTGTTTTTTATTATTTAAAAAAACACCTAAATTACACCTAACACCTAAAAACAAACCAAAACAAACCTATAATAGTGATCCACGTGTCTCCATAATACTCAACCCTCACCGTCCACTTAGGAAACGTCCACTTCATCAACAAATCCTCCAATAATGAAAAAAAGAAACAAAGGCGACAAACGTGTTGCCTTTTGTGGAGGTGGATCTGAAGAAGATCGTGTTTAGGGTCATCGAACAGGATAGGGTCTCTACATCTCCAAATCAGTATGTGTGAGAATTTTTGAGTGGGGTGAGTGTTAACTATTGAGTGAGATAGTGGTGGGTGATTTTAAACCAGTCAATAGGAAAATCAAGTTGGATATGTCAAATATAGCATTATATCTGAAGAGTTTCTGTTTTTTTATTTAATTTTGTAGGCTTTGGATAAAATCAGTTGGTCCTCTCGTTGACTGACAAGGAGATTCTCGGGGAAGGCAATAATACTAAGCTTGAGATCTTGGTGAGTGAAAAAAAAAATTGCTCTTTTGTTTCCTCTTTTCTTTTTTCTATTTCATTTTGGTATTGGTTTATGATCTCTTTATGACTATCTGCCTCTCTCTCTCTCATCATATTTTTATAGTGGGTGTTTCTTAATAATTGTTTAATGGGATTATAATATTTATAACATGTTTAGATAAAAATTTAATATGGGAATTTGTATTTCTGCCTCAACTTTGACTGGAATATATAAACGAGATTTTCTGTGTATTCTCCGGGATGCAATGCAGATGTCTTTGTCCCTTGTTTAAATCATACCAATTCGAAATAATAACAAAAAAAATTGGGGGAAATCCAAAATGAAAAGTAACCGCCTCTCCCCAAAATTTTCGCTTCCCGCTCCTCCTAAAGAAGCTTCAATGGCGGAGATTTCCTGATCTCTCTCTCTCTCTCTCGGACTCTCTGCTGAGGTTTTCGCGATGGACGCCGTCTCGATCCATGTCCCGTACATGCACCTGAAGCAGTCGGAGGTCGAGTTGGCCGGCCTGGGCGCCGATCGCGACGGGATCACACATGTTTCTAGAGTCTCGAACGGCGGATCTGACGTCCCTCTCTCGTCTCCTTCTTCTCCTCCTCTGCAGACTCTCCCATCTCCGGCGAATACGAGCAGTTTGAAGACGTTGATCCTCAGTTGCATGGTCTCCGCCGGTGTTCAGTTCGGTTGGGCTCTTTCTCTTGACGCCTTACGTTCAAGTCAGATCTCTCTCTCCCTCGTTTTAATTTTGTTAGACTTTTGGAGAAGAGAATAATATGACCTAATTCATTAAGAGAGGGATAGATCCCTTTATATAATGATACAAGACCTATTACACGTGTAACACAGTAATACACGTGTAATACAATATGAATACTCTACACATGTAATTTAACACCCCCGCTCAAACTCAAGGTGGATCAAACAACGTGAGTTTGCGAATGAGAGACAAGAATCTGGGAACTGGATGAGACTTCATAAAGAAGTCTGCGATCTGCTCAGCAGAGGAAATGTGCAGAAGCGTCAGTGTCTGACGAACAAAATGACAATCGATCTCAATATGCTTAGTCCTCTCATGAAAAACTGGATTGCTAGCAATCTGAATAGCACTCCGATTATCACAGTAAAGTGGAGTAGGACCTGTAACATCAACTCCAAGATCGATCAAGAGACGTCTGAGATGAACAATCTCTTTGGTCATGATGGCCATAGCTCGATACTCTGCGCCAGGAAATAAGAGAGTCTCCAAGAAATATACAAAAACCAGTAGTGGATCGACGAGTAGTCGAATCTCCTGCCCAATCAGCGTTAGTGTAAGCTCGAAGAATCAGAGATGAAGATGATGACAGATAGAGTGATCTAGTAATAGTCCCACGTAAGTATCTAAGGATCCTTATGAGAGCACTATAGTGAACCGAACGAGGAGCAGAGACGAACTGACTAACTATACTGACTGCATGAGCAGTGTCAGGTCTGGTAATGCAGAGATACACTAGCTGTCCCACGATCTGTCTGTATCGTGTAGGATTTGGAAGGAGCTCACCATCAGTAGGACGTAGCTTTACATGAAGCTCAAGTGGTGTGTCAGCACGGCGAGTGTCAGATGTAGCGGCACGATCAATAATATCTGTTGTGTACTTCTGCTGAGAGAGAAGAATCCCCCGCTTACTCTGAGCAATCTCGAGCCGTAGAAAGTAGCGAAGAGTACTGAGATCCTTCATCTGAAACTGACTATTGAGGTGGCGCTGAACAAGAGTAATACCAGCTGAGTCGTCACCAGTGATGATCATATCATCCACATATAAAAGTAGAATCACCCGACCTTGCGATGATGATCACACAAACAAAGAGTGATCCTGAGAACTCTCAACAAACCCAGCTGATAGAATAACACTGTGAAAACGCTCAAACCATGCACGAGGAGCCTGTTTAAGACCATATATAGCACGCCGGAGACGACAGACATGTTGGGGAGGAGTACAAAGACCAGGAGGTGGGTGCATCTAGACCAACTCTGATAAATCCCCATAAAGAAAGGCATTCTTCACATCCATCTGAAAGAGCGGCCAATGACGAGTCGCAGCAACTGCAAGAAGAGTGCGAACGGTGGTCATCTGTGCAACAGGGGCGAAAGTCTCCAAATAATCAATCCCATACTCCTGTGTGAAACCGCGAGCAACCAGACGAGCCTTGTGTCGTTCAATGGATCCATCAGGTCAATGTTTGACCTTAAAAATCCATTTACAACTGATAGGCTCAACACCAGTGGGAAGAGGAACAATATCCCACGTATGAGTCTCCTGAAACGCCTGAAACTCCTCATCCATGGCCTGTCGCCACTCAGGGTGCTGAACTGCCTCTTGATAAGATTTAGGTTCCCGATGTGTATGAATAGCTGCAAGAAAGGCTTGAAGTTGTGGAGAATAAGAGCTGACTGTGGAAAAACCAAACTGATCAGGGGGTCCACTATAAAAACTGAAACGGGCATGTCGGTGTCGAATATTCCGCGTGTGTGGGGGTTCTTTGGGGATTCGGATCAGATGCGTGCCTTGGCGGGCTCGGTTGGATCGTCTTCTTGGAAGGGGTGAGGGTGTCGGAGTTGGAAGCTTCGGTGGGCGTTCCTGGAGGTTTGATGGGAGACCTGGTTCGTTCTCTCCAGGCGGCCGGGGATAGGGATCGAGAGGCGGTCAGGGCGTCGGAAGCGAGGGCGCGGGAGTTGGAGGAGAGGTTGAGGGCTGTTGAGGATCGGGCCAGAGGGACAGAGAGTCGCCTCCGACAGAGATTGGAGAGGAGAGACAGAGACATGCAGCAGGTCCGTCTCTGGGAGGCCACTATGAGGGGGAAATTGGTTGGAGGGGGCTCTATGACCGAGGCGGACCTTGATCTTCTTCCACTTGAGCCTGACCATTCTCTCTCGGCTTCCTTGGCTACCGGGGCCACCTTCAGCCGTGCCTCTCATCCTTCGGTGTCTCGGAGTCGTGGGATATATGCGAGGGCCGCGTCTTCAGTTCGAGAGACTCTTGCTGCTCCCGATGTTCCAGAGGTTCAGTCTTCTCCTCATCCGCCGCTCCCTTCTCAGCCAAGTCAGGATGTTCCTCCTACTCAGCCTCCAGCGGATGACGATACGTCGAGGTATAGCTTCTTTGTGTCTTGGTTTTAAGTAGAAGAATAGTATATATGCGATTAATTCAAGCTTTTCTTCTTTTGTTTTGACTCAGGTGAATATTTCGATGATGCATAGCTCAAGACTTCGAAGTTTGGAGCGTTTTGAAGAAAAAAAGATCCTTTTTTATGCACTCTCTTAGGTTTAGAAAGACAGTCTACGTTTGTGGTTTTGGGTGGGACAATTTAATCATTCTCCTTTGTATGCATGTCTTTTAGTATGGATGTTCATGGATATGTATGTATGTGTAGATGAATCTGGATTTTTATAGGTTTGATTCATGGATGGGTGTAGGTTTTGACATATAATTCGTTTTAGCATGGTATCTATACAGGTTTTGCGTATGAATATGTGTATGAAATGTGTACATGCAGGTTTTGGAAATAATTTGATTGTAATAGGTGAAGAAGTGTTGAAGAGTTGGTTGGATATGGAATGATATAACTGAAAGGGGTGCAGGCAAGGGGCGGCTAGTGTAAACTAGCTGCCCAGTGAGGGGTGGCTAGTTAGGTTTAGCCGCCCCCTGCCTGGGGCAAACTTACCTGAAACAAAGGGCAGGGGCGGCTAGTTGAGCTTAGCCGCCCCCTGCCTGGGGCAGTTTGGTCCTGCTGCTCCCGTCTGCTGCTGCCGTTGAAAGTCTTTGCGACCGTTCTAACCTTTAGTACCTATAAAAGCATTATTTCCATGGACCAAGTGTTAAATATGTCCAGATTGTGCCCCTGCACTGACTTTCGAGCCCTTCTTGCTTGAATTGTCAAGGGCTACAATCCATCTTAAGGCGGAATGGAAATATAAATGCGAGAAAGTAAAGTGCGGGAGACCAGGCTTTAGTGCGCAAGGAAGGGATTCCAAGTGCGTGAGTGAAGAAGAACTTATGTGTAGGAGGTGGGGACAATTTCTTCTCACGCATGTGCGGAAGGGCATGAGGTGAGTGGGGACAATTCTCATATGAGTGGGAATAATTTTAAATTTCGTGGGGACAATTCTCATATGAGTGGGGATAATTCTAATATTCGGGGGGGGGGGGTTAACTTTAACGCTTCAAGAAAATCGGATGCCAAGGTGTTTTTTGGAAAAGGAAAATGCAAGCTTATGCGTAAGTGTAAGTGGCATAAGGGGGCATTTTAATTCTTCAATGACTTTTTTAGGTGAGAGGGCAATGCTCTCGGTTTTCACAAGTAAAAGACACCATCAATTCCCCGTGGAGGAGCCCTTGTGGTCACTTATGTCCAAACCAGGATTGTATTTGAGAGGTATAAGCCTTAGGCGTCGACTTTCCTGGGTTCATGGTTTTCAATGCTTAATCGTATTATTCTAAACATGCTGAAAGATCCGTGAATGTACCAAGAGTCAAGTCAAATAAGCTTCTTTTGGATAGACAAGTTTCTAAGTGAACTCGTGTGAGTGTGTGTGTAGGTGTAAACCTGGACGTGATCTTCCCTTGGTCAAAATTTCGCTTTTCCCGGTGGACATAGCTCAATTTTGAACCCCCATTGCAAAAAATAAAAGGGGAGAGGGTGAATGAGGTAAGAGTAATATCTTCCTTTCGGGCAATATTTTAGAATTGTCCCAGTCTAGCACATGTCTTACTTCCTAGGTCCCTCTGGCTTTCTTCTTTTTACCACTTCTTTATTTTTGGGTGGAAAAGTACAGTCCGTTGTTTGGATCTGTACTGGTATAGCCGTTGTTTAGCGTATACCGTGCGTAAAGGCGTGAAAGCCTGCTAAATAGAGAGTTTAACCCGTTCACTTGGGTGTTTGGCCTCTCCTTGCCTGATTTTCTGTTCTTTTTTTTTTCTTTTTGTTTTGATTTGATTTGAGGGGGGGGCTCTTCTGTTTTTCACCCGATTCTTTTCATGCTTCCCTCTAGAAGTGTTTATATAGTGCCAGAGCCAGTTTTTGGGACATATGCTAGGTCCGGGTAACTCCTCATTTTGACCTAGGGTTAATACGAGCGGGGCGGAAATAAGGGACATTTTGCTTTGGGGAGTTTTTTAAATTGTCCCAGTCCACGGGGTAGGCAATTTTTCTTCTATCAGGCAAATCTAGTCCAGTTATACGTGTGTGAAGGGAATGACATGATTTGGCGGAAACGTGTTCAAATAGATACGAGTTTATCTTTGAGAGTCTTACAATTCTATCATCAAGTACTAAACGCTGGAAATCGCAGGAAGGAAGAATAATAGTTCTTAAGTATTGAAAGCTTTTCATGCATGGAATTTCTTCAGATAAAGTGCATTCCACGAACCTGGAGCCTCGACTCCTTCGGCATCTACCAGGCGGTAGGCATTCCCGGAATAGGCATGGGTGATCACATAGGGTCCCTCCCATGTGGGTTGCAGCTTTCCTCTCGGGTGGGGCTGTCTTGATGGCATGATTTGCTTAAGTACTAATTCCCCGATTTCGAATTTTCTTTTTATCACCTTCTTTTCAAATGCCCTTGCCACCCTTCTTTGGTAGGCCTGGGCATGGTCCGCCGCTTTTAATCTCTTCTCGTCCAGTAGTTCGAGGCGTAGTAGGACAAATGTATACTTATGTTTTTTGAAAAGGGGCCTGTGTCGGCGAATAGATATATTTTTGGAAAGAGAATGGGGATAAAGTTTGGGAAACGGTTTTGTTTTTATAAGGAAAGTATGGAAAGACAGTTTGTAAAACATTTTTCGGCGGAAATCATGGAAGTATGGCTTTGTAAAATATTTTGCTTTGAAGAAAGGTGTGGAAGCGCAGATTTGGAAAACATTTTCGTCGTGAAGAAGAGTGTGGAAAACATTTTTTATAAAAACATTTTTTTTTTGCTTTTAAAGAAGAGTGGAAATAAAGCTGGAAATAAGTATGTTCAGAGGGGAATGAAAGCTGATCGGCATGTATTTTTTGTTGGATTTTGGTTTCTTTTTTAGGAAAGCAGGTAAACAAATATGTACAGGGTGTGAGTTGGAAGTGAAAGCTGATAAACAAATATTTTGATCTTTTGATTTTTTAGAAAAAGCTGTAAACAAATATGTACAGGGTGTAATGAAAACGAAAGCTGATAAACAAATATTTTGATTTTTTGATTTTTAGAAAAAGCTGTAAACAAATATGTACAGGGTGTAAAAACTTACCCGGGAGGATCGGTACCTGGTTCTTGAATTTGTATTGCCTCCTCGGGTCGGCTTCTTTTTGATGGCTGGCTGATGTCTGGTGGGGGTCCCCTGTTCCCAAATTCTCCCTCCCTGAGTCTTTTCAAAGGCCTCCCCTGATGGAGCAGTTCTTCGTCTGTGGCGTCTGGTTGCCAACATGCGAGCACCTCTAGCCGGATGCGCATGGCACAGACGCTCCAATTCTGGGCCTGAGTATTATTAGAGCGCGCCTCTCCCCATATGGATATTACTTTCCCGCGGTACGGGAAGCGAAGACATTGGTGTCGGGTGGATGAGACGGCTTCGATGCTGTTGAGCCATGTCCTCCCAACAATCAGAGGGTGGGGCGATTGAATGTTCATCACCATGCAGTTAACGATGGTGGAGACTGGGCCGATCTTCAGTGGGAGTGTGACCAGTCCGCAAGCGTTCTTGCGCGTGCTGTCGAAGGCATAAATGTATTCGTCTGAGGGCTCCAATCTGGGAACCCGGCCTTCTAGCTTTTGGTAGGCGGAATATGTAAGGACGTTAGTTTCCGCTCCCGTGTCAATGAGAATGTGCCGAATTCCCTTCCCCGAGTATGGCGGTGATTGAGGGGTGCGGAACGTGCTCCGGCTTTTGCGACTTCATGGGGGAGGAAGGTGATCGAGTTGGGCTCCGTAAGATTGCTTGGTGGACGCTGGGTCCTAGCCGCTTCTTCTGAGGGAGAGTTGTTGTCATAAGGGGACCCAGGTGGGCTACCGCCTTCATTCTCGTTCCCCGGTCGGAGGGCTAAGGTGAACATATTGTGTATTGCCCAATTGTTCTCGTTCTCATACTGGAGGCGTGCTTCTCCCCAAATTGTCAGATATGATTCAAGAAGGGCAGTCGAAGGCATTGGTGCCGGGGGGAACAGATAGCTTGGATGCTGTCTAACCACGGTCGCCCCAGCATCAATGGGTACCTCGTGTCGATGTCGGCCACGAAGCAGGCTACTTCGCAGATGAGAGGCCCGACGGATAGCTCGAATGTTCCGGGGCCGCGGAGAGTCTTCCCGGTATGGTTGAAAGCTTGGATAGTATGGTGGGCCGGTTGGACGGGAGGACGGCCTAGTCCGGGTATCTTCTGGTAAGTGGAGCACGTCATTATGTTCATGCCCGATCCTGGGTCTACAAAGATGTTGTTCAGCCACAACATCTGAAGTCGTCCGCGGATGTGTAGGGGGTAGACTCGCAGTCGGGGATCTGGGAGGTCTGGTCAGTGAATGAAATGGTCATTGGGCGGCGGGGGCCATTGACAGTGTCGGTACTCTTGGAGGACCCGTTGTCGTCCGGATGCAGATCATCCGACGTACATTCCCCTCCTTCGGGTCCTTCGCTAGCTCCTTCGGGGATCTCCTCAAACGGCTCTTCTTCTTCGTCTCCTCCCGGGTTTTCTAGTCCGCTTTCGTCGGACTCGATGTTGATGACTGCGGGAAGGGCGAGAACTGCGTCTTCTTCTTCGCCATAGAGTATGGCGAGGTCATGGTCGTCGAGGTTCAGCTGGAAGGGCTCGTTCTGCTCTTCCTCCTCGGACTCTTCGGATAGGCTGCCATCAGTAGCATCTTCCGAGCTGCTTGGTTCTGGCGATGGTTGTCTCCCTCTCCTGATCATGTTGACCGCGTGGGCTCTAGATGTGGAGGCTTGGGTGTGACCTGGCAAGGGGTCAGTTAATATGCCAAGTGGCTTGGGTGCTTGGGGATTTCCCTGGCTCAGATGGCCTTTGATCATGGCCCAGTCAAGGCGCCTGTCATCATTAAGATCATAAACGAAGTCCCGAAAAACAATGCATTGTTCTACGGTATGGCCATATTGTTGATGATATTGACAGTAACGCGCCGTGCTGGCCCCGGGTAGTGAAGGCCTGGCGTCGGGGAGGGAGATACTATTTGTGTCCAACATCACCCTAAAGATCCTAGTTAAAGTTTCTGGGAGGGGAGGGTAAGAGTCCCTCTTTCCCATTCGTCTTTGGTCGTAGGATGCGGGAGGTCTAACCTCGTTATAAGAGCTTTGTATGGGCTGCCTAGGGGTTGGATTTTGTGCTCTTGGGGGAGCAGAGTAAAAGGGAGCCCGAGTTTGAGTTTGGCTCTGGATTATAGGGCTTTGGAGTGGGAAATTTTGGACTGTGGGGTTTTGTCGTATTGGCACGGGGACGGGTACTGATCGAGGGGTAAAATTTTGATTCGCTTGCCGAGGCGGTGCATATCCGGATGAACCGGGCGTGTACTGTCTCGGAGCTGTTCCTCGGTCAGGAACTCGCGCTCCGTTCGGGTAGAGTGCCGATACTTGGCTAATGATCCCCTCTACCGTGGGGGTTTGCGCCTTACGAGGCGGTTGTCCAACCCTATGGCTGATAGGTGGGGACTGGGTTTGTACTGCTGGGGCTGCACAACGGGAAATCCTGTTGTGGCGGTCAATCAGAAGTTGATACGTAGTGCAGTCTCCGTACGAAAGGCTCGTACGGAGCTCTGGACTCAGGCTCTGTAACATCATGTCAATTTCTTGACATTCTGTGAGTTGCAGACCGGTTCGGTGGACAAGGGTGCGCCACCGAGACACGTATTGTTCGAATTCCTCCCTAGGCCTCATTCTCTCTACGGTTAAATCTGAAATAGAGGGGGTCCTAATCCTCTGGTAACCGTAGCGGCCCAAGAATTTCTCGCTTACAGCCGAGAAATTCGACAAGTGATCTACAGGGAGGGTGGAGAACCATTGTAGTGCTTCTCCTTCCAATGATTTCTGGAAGAGGAAGACTAGTAGAGGTTGATTATCTAGAAACGGGCGTGCGTCTAGATAAAAGGCAGTTAAATGAATGTCTGGGTCTCCACGACCGTTGTACCGGCGGAATTTGGGGATTTTGAATCCCTCCGGTAGGTGGACTGACGGGATTTGTCTCAGGTTATGTAGAGACATGTGTTTGGGGGCCGAGGGACCAGTCTCGGAGAGAATTCTCCGGATGGTATCGTCCAGTGTTTCTCCCCGGGGAGGGCTGCCTAGCGGTCCCGGGTTTGGGGTGGTCTGGTAGGGGCCTGGGGTGGAAACGGCTGGGAACATTGGATTCGCGGGGGAAAGGGGGGTGAACGAAAAGACTCGGGTTGACCGAGTGACTGGGTGTGGATGGGGCTTTGGGAGTGGATTTAGGGGTTTCGACAGGGGTTTCCTGTCTCGAGGTCTTGGCATGACGGTAGTCAGCGAGGTCATGAAACATGTCCTCTACCGTTTGATACCCTAGACTAGCCATCCTTTCCTCTAGATGGGTCAGGAACTGTGTGGCCTGACCCTCTTGGTGATTCCTTTCCTCTAATATCTCCTCTTCTATGTGGGATTCCATGACGTAGAGTGGGGGATGAATGCAGATTGAAAGCAGTAAATAAAGCAGTAAAGGATTGCGCAGCTGTGTGCGACTTACGAAAGCAGTAAAGGATTGCGCAGCTGTGTGCGACTTACGAAAGCAGTAAGGATTGCGCAGCTGTGTGCGGCTTACAAAGCAATAAAGGATGTTATAATGCACAGTAGAAGAGGATTTAATTCAAGGAGTGAGAAACTCTAACCTTCCTAGAGGGTTGATAGCATTTTAGTCAAGCTTGTAAAAGGGGGCAGAAGAGGATTACCTTTTGTTGTTTTTCACGAGGGAGGTCCCACCGTGATCGCCAGATTTTGTCGGTGTCGAAAAATCCGCGTGTGTGGGGGTTCTTCGGGGATTCGGATCGGATGCGTGCCCTGGCGGGCTCGGTCGGATCGTCTTCTCGGAAGGGGTGAGGGTGTCGTTCCTGGTTGAGGCGCCCGACAGCGGCTCAAGAGGATTCAAGGGGTTTTGTGATCGCCACCTGCTTTTTCTAAAAACAGGAAAGGGTTTGGGTCGGATTTGATCACCTACGTGGGGAGTTTGTGGGGTCTCCGCTCTGAGACACGGATATACCGTACACAGAGGTGAAAAACAGGTAATCCTATTCTGCTTCCGGGGCTTGACGAAAGGAGTCTTGGGACAAAAGGAGTGCGGGTGGGGTGTAAGTGTGGGGCGGCTAGTGGGTTTGAGCCGTCTGGATTGGGGCGGCTAGGTAGGGTTAGCCGTCCAGGGTCTGGGGGAATTTGGGCAGGGCTTTGGTAGGAAAAGGGTGGGGTCTTGGGCAGAGGCTAAGTTAGGTTTAGCCTGGGTTTATGGAGGGTGGGATGAGAGGGTATTTTATGTAGGGAATGGGTGTTTCTCTCACAAAAGGGGCTCTCTCTCTCTCTTGGGATTTCTAGTGGGGGAAGGGTTTGAACAAGTGGGGATGGTGGATTGGTGGTGTTTTGTGGGTTTTGTTGATGTTGTGGATTATGTTGTAAGGCTTGGGACCTCCTCTATTTATAGTAAAAGAGAGGCAGGGGAAGATCCAGGGGGTAATGGAGTGGGTGGCTTCGATTGGACCTCTCATTAATTCTCTGGTTCTTCTGTCAGAGACCAGGTGAAGGGCGGGGCTAGTGCTAACTAGCCACCCAGGATGGGGCGGCTACTTCCTGGTAGCCGCCCCTATCATGACCTGCCAAACGTCCCATCTCTGACAAGCGGTGGCTTGGGTCGACTACTTAGGGGGGCGGCTAGTGTAAACTAGCCGCCCAATGAGGGGCGGCTAGTTAGGGCTAGCCGCCCCTTTCCAGGGACTTAGGTTTTTTAGGGTTTTGGTTTTTTAGGGTAGGTTTAGGTTTAGGTCCGGGCTAGGGTTTGGTTTAGGGTTAGGGTTTGGGCTAGGGTTTGGGGTTTTGGCTTAGGGTTGGGGTTTAGGTTTTGGTTTAGGTTTATGTCAAGGCTAGGGTTAGGGTTTCCGGTTTACCGAACCTTTGGTTCTCTATTGGTGTCCACTTGTGGGATATTTCCGTGTGTTACTTGAAGTATTTCTGTCTCTCTGGACGGTCAAAATTGGGGTATCTACAGGGCAGGCGGACGACACTCGCGCTGAGGATAGTGAGCACCACTGCTCGGATCCTCGACCGGGAGAGGGGCGTCAGGCGCAGGAGGCGAAGCACCAGGAGAAGTATCTGCAGTAGAACTGGAAGAGGAAGGCAGAGAGTCACACTCTATCGGAGAAGGCTCAACCAGCGAAGGACTAGAAGGTGATTCAGGAAGGGGAAAAGACTAAAAAACAGGACAAGGCTGAACAGAGGGAGACGTAGGAGAAGTGGACTCACGGGACGTAGATGAAAAATAGGGAACATCCTCAACAAATGAGACATGACGAGCGAACCAGAAACGATGACCCACGGGATCATAACAACGATACCCCTTATGCTCGAAACTTATCCCTCAGAAAACACATCGAACAGACCGAGCAGAGAGCTTGTCACGAGCATGTGGAGGAAGAAGAACATAACATGTACAACCGAAAACTCGAAGACGACTGTAGTTAGGACGTGAAGAATTGAGGCGTTCATGAGGGGACATGCCAGAGAACTGCAGAGGGAGTGATATTTATGAGATGAATAGAGAGAAGGGCAGCCTCAGCCCAGAAATGATGTGGAACAGATGATGACAGTAGAAGAGAGCGAGTGGTCTCAAGAATGTGACGATGTTTACGTTCGGCAACACCATTCTGTTCATGAGTGTAGGGACAAGACTACTGAAAGATTGTGCCATATGATTGAATCAGAGAGCGTATTGTAGAAGAAATATATTCTTTGGCACAATCAGAGCGAAAGGTTTCAATGCGAGTCTGAAATTGGGTGTGAATCATGGTGGTAAAAACATCATAAAAGTGAGCAACCTCAGAGCGATTACGTAGTAAATAAATCCACGTAAAGCGAGAATAATCATCAATAAAGCTAATATAATAAGAAAAACAACTCAGAGAATGTACGGGAGCAGGACCCCAAATGTCAGAATGCACTAACTCAAAAGGATTGGTGGACTGATTATTACTTGAACTAAAAGGTAAGGCCACAGGTTTGGCCAATTTACAGCCCTCACACACAGACAAAGGAGAAAAAAAAGTAGATCCTAACACACCAGACTCAAAAAGGCCTTTAAGGCGAGACACAGAGACATGACCTAACCTTCTATGCCACAAATCGGCATTAGAAGTGACGCTACCACAGAAGACAGAGGGATCTGGAACAGGGAGATGCAGATACTCCACGAAGTACAATCCGCCGACTCTACGACCAACGCCAATCCTCCGCCCCGAGTGTGGATCCTGCACAAAACAACCAGAGGAAGTGCAAGAAATGGTCAGACTGGAATCACAAAGTCGACTAATGGAAATAAGGTTCATGCATAGATCCGGCGCATGTAAAACAAATGGAATGGAAAGACGACCAGTGGGATCTGAGGTGGTGGTGATAGATCCACACTGGGTGATAACTACCGTCAGCAGTATGAATCGGAGGCAAATGAGCAGGAGCAGGTGAACATGCAGTAAGTATAGAACTATTAGGTGTCATATGATGGGATGCACCAGAATCAAAAATCCAAGAGACAGAAGTACCCGGAGTGGAAGAGAAGGCTGAGGGAGCAGTAGACTAAGAGCGAGGTGGATGCTGTTGTAAGAGCTGCTCAAGTCGCTGATTGATCAAGGTGTCAAGATGATCAGAAGTAGGCAAACCTGGTGCAGTGGTGGTAGCAACAGCAGCAGTGGGACGACGGTGAACTGGACCACGGCCACGACCACGACCTTGAGAGGCTTGCTGTGGTATACGAGTAACCGGGCGTTTCTTTGGATGAAGATCCCAACAATTATTAATGGCATGTCATGACCTTTGGCAGTGCGCACACAGAATTGTAGGATGTGATGAGGTTGCAGGAGGAACAGCAGGAGAGGTAGCAGCCAAAACTTCAGAATACATGGTCGAGGAAGTAGTCTGTTGTGATGCTACAGTGCGAAGACAAGTCTCCTCGGCAACAATTTCCGCTAAAACAACCTCTAAGCGTGGTAAAGGATCTCGATGAATCAACTGTCCAGCCAACACGGAATATTCAGGACGAAGAGCCATAAGGAACTGATAGAGTTCACGACGATCACGAAAGGCAGCTCGCTCAGCTAGAGATGCACGTGGACCTGGCTCAAGATTTCATAGTTCACGAAAACAGGTGCGCATGCGATTGTATAGATCGGTGACAGAAAGATCTCCCTGAATAATTGTCTGAACCTCAGCAAGTAACTGATACTCACGGGCGCCACTTTTCTCCACAAAGCGTTCAAGAAGAGATGCCCAAATCTCCGCTGCCGTATCGAATATACTGAGATCAGCACGAAGAGAACGATCAACAGAGTTGATCACATAAGAAGAGGCACGCTGATCATGTCTCCGCCATGAGATATACGCTGGAGAATCAGACGGTGGCACAGCAATAGTACCATCAAGGTGGCCGAACAAATCACGTGAACTGAGGGTGCTCTTCACAGTGGCACGCCAGGACGGTCAATCTTCGACGGAGCTCAAAAGAAAATCGGTTGAATTCGGAAGAACATCACGAAGGGGCTCAAATGAGTCCGTAGAGACGGGTAGTTTAACAGCAGCGTTGACCGTCAAAGTGGGATCCGGGTCAGACGGATTTTCAGATAATGACATAATCAAAGTATCTCAAATGAACCCGAAATATACACGAATGCGTAGACGACGAAAAACTGAACAAAATGAGTACCTGGATGACTAGATTTGGAGTCCGAACGAAGATGTAACGATCCAGGAAAGAAACGGGACAGAAATGGCCGGCGGCGAGAGAACGGCGGCCGGCGACGACGGACGACGGCTGGCGGCAAACGGATGGTTGCCGGCGGCGAACAGACGGCTGCCGGCGGCGAGTGGACGACAGCCGGCGGCGATCGGACGGCTGTCGACGGCGATCGACGGTTGCCGGCGGTGAGTGAACGGACCCGGGTAATTGGATCTTGGACCGGGCAGGTGGGTCGTGTAACTGGGCTCGGACAGATGGGTGCGGCGCACGTTAGCAGGAAAATCGGCGCATGATAGCGTAAATATGCGCTCGTCTGCAATCCGGGATCTGCCGGGCATGGATCGCGCCGAATCTGCCGGGGCTGGGGCTGGATCTGCCGGGCACGGGCAGGGACGCGTACGGCGTGCGTCCGGGAATCTGCTGGACACGAGCGGGGATATGCTGGGCACGGGCAGGGACGTACGGGCACGCTGCAGGGCGACTCCCGCGCGGGCGGGGCTGCAGCGCGTACAGGCGCGCTGTGGCGCGGCCGTTGACAGCGATGACGACGCGGCGCGGACGGACGAACGGCGAAGATGACTACGACGACTTCGCGAACAACGACATGTTGTAACAAATGTCGAATCTCAACAAAGATCCGAAAAATAAAAATAAAAATTGTTTGAGGTCTTAAAGGGGCTCTGATACCATGTTAGACTTTTGGAGAAGAGAATAATATGACCTAATTCATTAATTGAGGGATAGAGCCCTTTATATAATGATACAAGACCTATTACACATGTAACACAGTAATACACGTGTAATACAATATGAATACTCTACACATGTAATTTAACAAATTTGTTTATGGTCGATAAGTCAGTTTTTATGGATTAAGTTTATGGAATCATGTGAAATGCGTAGATTCCATGGATGTTTTATTGAATTTTTTAAATCTAAGATATCGTGTATATTTAGGAGTGAATTGACTAAACAAAATTGTACTGGTTTTGTCTATTTTTAGCTAATGTTTTATAGAAATACCAGATACGATGCTGATATGGAAATCACATAGATTCCTCTTTCTAATTTAACAACATATTGAAAAAGATACAACAACAATACAGTGTAGCCCTTGTTGATCTACAATTACAAATGTTGGTGACACTACAAACTATGGTTGGAGGATAATCAGCCATAACGTTGATCTCGTAATCACATAATTATATTTCTATCTGTTAGTGTGAAATCTCTTTGGAAACAGGAGAAATTATACTAGCTATGGCATGAAAAGTTATCCAACTCTTTGCTTAGTATAGCCCCGCAAAAAAAAAACACTTTGCTTAGTTTTCAGGTGAACTCTGCGACTAACACGTGCTTGACATGCATGTTCGATGCAGCATATGTATTGAGATGTAGAGTGTCATTGTTCTACAAGTTACCATGTAAACTGGTCATAAATATTGATTTCAAGTGTGTTAATTTTGTTGAGTTTTACATTTGATTAGCAGCAAGTATGTAAAAATGAAAAATCTGATATAGCCTTTTCTCCATGATATGGGGAACCCTGTCATTAGTTTTGAGAGTTATTGTTGTAAGCTTTGAGTTCTTCATATGCTCTAGGATGAACAAAGAATTTTCAGTTACATAAAGAAACTTCACATAGTTTCCTATTGACAGAGAGAGAGTCACTAGTAGCTTTTAAGGCTATAATCTATCAAGTGTTGAAGAGGGTATATTTTATATCTGTGATATGATGTGGAGGAAGCAATTTTCTAGAATGCATGCTGTCAAAGCAGATTAGTATGGGAAGTTCTTTGTTGGGATGGCATAAAAAATTTAGTTGCAGTGAGTGTCAAGGTGTGTGCCTTAAGCCCCAATCTCTCTGTTATAGGATTGTTTGTATTTAACACCAATTGTAGTTTTAGTGTGGATTTTTTCAAGGATTTGAGGCTGACTTGATGAAAGAAAAGGGTTAGCATTTCTAAAGGGATTGGATGTCAGAAAATTAGGGTTTATATTAGGCTTGGGAAAATAGATTTAGGGCTCAAGAGACTTAAAAATTGAAGAGGATGATTAGAATTTCTTACTTGAAAGATGTATAGCTTTGAACAAGTTCAAATATGTTTTTTCACCTCTCTGGAAACAAAGAACAATTCAAATAATGGCATAAAAAGCGGTCAAAAAGACATAGAGGGTTAAAGGATTCAACTTCTTGGCTTCATATTAAGAAGATCTCAGTTTCACACTAAGTGACTTGAAGGTGCAGATACACTCCAAGTAGGCTGTAAATTCTAAAATAATACTTTTTTATTGATCAACCCTCAACTAAATGAAGAGAGACATTAAGTTCTAAAATTCTTTGGTATATAATTGTGAGCATAACCCTCATGCATTTGTATAGTTTTTGTTTTGTGATTCAGGATCAACGGCACAAGTTATTTATTTGTGTGTTCATGAACTATGTATTTAAAAGAAATACACTATTGTCTATCACCATCAAGCAAGTTGTTGTCGTTGTTCAGCCTGAATATCGATGACCCTATTAAAAGAAATTTTTCTCTTAAGTGACCCCAGCAATTACAAACTTGTGGAAGATTAATTAGGTTGATTTTTGACACCTATCATTGCCACCAAATTATTCAACAATCCCTTGAAAGTTTCCATTTTCACATTACTCATACCTCCTTTCTAAGATTTTTTTCTCTATTTCCATATTTGCTGGGTATATTGCTTACTTACCCGTGCTTCGAAAGAGATGTAAAATTCATCGCTTTAATACAAACTTTTATAGCCATGATGAAGTGATCAAGGTTTTTTCCCTTGAAAAATCGATTTGGAAGATTGGCAAACATGATAAATTATCAACATTCATTTTATTTAACTAATACAATATGCTCACCAGGTGTACTAGCGACAGATGTCAAAAGAAGGCCTGTAAAAAGTAATTCAACAGGATCAAGTGGATGGCCTGATGCCACATGTTTGAGTGTTCATATAATATTTATTTTTTATTTGCATATATGATGCGGACTTCAAATTGTAATTGTATTGAGCAAGTTTTTCATCATCTAGTAGGATCTTAGTGTCATTTATTTTCAAATAGCTGTCATGGTTCTTTCTCAGATAAGAAATACAACTTAGTTGCTTGAAGAAATTCAGTTTCGCAAATTGAAGTATTATTGTTGCAGAGTAAGCTAAATGATCCTTCACCATGTGAAATTTTGAGGATATTTTGCTGAGTGGACCATTGTATTGGACTAAATGAATATACTGAATCAATAATAGCATGGCTTTTTGATGTGTGAGTTCAGGTAATTTAATATCATAACTGCAGGGAAACGTTTTTTCAACAAAAGACCTACGAGACCTTTTCTCCCTTCATGCAAATGTTAGGTAATTCTCATATTTTATAGTCACAATTGATTTCATCATATTGTATCGAAATCCAAGTAATTTAGTTTTTGTTTATGTATCCATGAATAGACTCTTTAGCTCCTATAATACAATGAAGAATGCATTCTTAACAGAATTGGCTACCGAGGAGGGTGATGAATGCGTGGAGGGTCGCAGGGATCATGCACGGTTTGGAGGGATAGGATTCAAACGAGTGCGGCAGATCGATGATGGACACTGATAAAGTGTGGCGAGCTCCTCTGCGCCATGGATTCACTCCATCGGATCAACCTTAATTAACAGAGAACCATTTTCTCTATTGATGGAGCTTCTTAGTAATAGCTTAAAACGTGGTGTGAATTGTGATAATGGAATTAAAAAAGGGTATACGACATATTTATGTATATGTTATTGTGTGCATGAATTCCCCAAGCTCAGATATGTCCTCAGCAGCCTCGACTACAATCAACGCCATCTGACTCATCTATAGATCTTTCCATGCCATTAGATTCATGAGTTGAGTCTCTTGTTATATTTTTATTCAAAAGATGTTATAAAAATCTGTAATGCATACAATTAGTTTGTATTAGAAATTTAAAATTTGGAATGTTTTTATTATTATTGTCATCATTAAATATTTATTTAATTATAATATATTAAATATTTATTTAATTATAATATATAAAATATTTAAAAATATCTAAAAAACTTTTTCTACAAAAATGTGACTTTTTTCTACGAAATATATCGTAGGGAAAGGTCTGTATTTTATTTTTAATTAAATGTATTTATCTTTAGCTGCGAAATCCTTTCATTACAAAAAGTTACATTTTGCTACGAATTAGATTTTCGTTGCAAAAGATATGTTTTGCTGCGAAATTATTTCATAGGGAAAGGGTCTATATAAGATTATTAATTAAATCTGTATACCTTTAGCTGCAAAAATATTTCGTTACAAAAGGTAATATTTTGCTGTGAAATTTTTTGCGTTGCAAAAGCTGAGTATTTGTTGTGAAATATTATATTTTACAACGAAACCTGTTTCGTCGCTATAGACTACATTTCCCTGCGAATTTTCTGCGAAAACTGTGAATCGCAGCAAAAAGTCTTCCCAGACGAGGCAGTTACTACGAAAATAACTACGAAATCATTTCGTCGAGGAATCCTATTTGCTGCGAAATATTACCTTTTTGCTACGAACATTTTCGCAGCTAATGCCCATATTTGTTGTAGTGAGGCCTACAATGGGGGATGTTGTGTGGAACCTGGAATACGCGCTTCAATTACAAGAGACTGAAATGGCAAGAGAACCTTTTGAAGATAGTACTATTTGCGCTACCGGGCTTCCTCTGCTTCTTGTGATTGGGAGATGGCCTTCGATTTCAAGTGTTGTGACGAGCCACCAGGACGACGACTCGTCCGTGGCTTGTGATACGGAGTCGGAGAGCACTGTGTCTCAGGTGTCGGAGAGCACTGTGTCTCAGGTGTCGGAGAGCACTGCGTCTCAGGAGTTCTCGCAGTTCATGACCAGGCAGTGAGGGTAGATGATTCTGCAATACAGAGATGTGTTGGTGTGCATTGTGATATTTGTGGTGTTGATGGAAACAGCCAGTTCTCCAGAAATTGAGAATGGTTTTATAGTGATTGTTCTTTTTCTTTTGTCTATTGAATCTCAATTCCGGCTGTCGATCTCCAAATTCTATTGATCAAGTTGTTCAATACTCGCTTCATTTACCATGATTACATTTTGTTTTGTTGATGTTTTGATGTTGGTAAGACTGATTTGCTGCTTGAAGAGTGGGTGTGACACAAGGCAACTGGGTTTTTGGGTTTCTAATGCAATTTGGTTGTTTATTAGATTTTTTATTATAAGTAAATTGGAGGTTTGGGGAGTCCAGGATAATATTATGTTATTATATATAGTAGTTAGGTTATAATGTTATAATGGTTAATCATAACATATGACTGTTGTCGCTAACATGCACGGATACTTTAGTATCCGTATTCCATCATTGGATTCCGAGCGGATATTGATATATGTATTTTATTTTTATAAAAAAATGTATATAATTTAAAAAATCAAAATGATTGATGATAAAAAAAAAAAGAATGTAAAAAAAAATGAAGTATAACGCTTTCTAAAGTAAAATTTCTCATTATCGAATACTGGGGATAGCTTTTTTAGGTACAATATAGGGGTAGTAAAGTCATTCTACTTTCTAAAATTGTAAAACAAGACATTTATAGGTATAATTTTAAAAAATGATTGATTTGGGTATTACTAATTTTTAAAAGATTTTTTGGACATTTTCCTTAAAATTATTAGGTAATACACAAATTGATATAATTATCAAATCAAGAATATAAATATGGAATATATATTAAGTCATGCATACTCTAAAATATGATAAAAGGAAAAAAAATAGAGACATGATTGTAGGGGGGCGGGGGTGAAAAATTGGCTAACCGAACTGCGGTAGTTGGATCCGTTCACTCTCGCTCAGCCACCGATGTTCACTCCTCTTGAACATCGAAGACACAGGGAGATGGAGACCTGCGGAAGACCCTTCAACACTCAAGTCAGTAATGGGGGCCAAATTAGGATTTTTGGAAAAATAATTTCATATACCTCAATAGAGACAATTGGCTCCTTATTTATAGTGTTTCCTTAGGTTGTCTTTGGATCAATGGTTGCTATCTCTTCCATTGGATGGATGGGAGAGATCCATGATTTTCAGGGATTGAAATATATATTCTAGGGATTTGTCAATGGATCACTGATTTTCCTTGGTCAAAGATGTATATTTTGTAGGGAGTTTAGGGATCAACCAATGAAGATATATCATTGTGATTTGGGAATCAGTTAATGATGGTTCTAAATCAAATAAATATACTAATTGAGATTAAACAAATCCATTATTGATGATTTTTTATATTAAATATTCAATGAAATATACTGACTTGTATCACTGTTGCCGTCAAATCTGAGCGGGCCGATGGGTCGGGCTCTGCTTGATTCGGGTCATTTGGGCCATGGACCTTCGCATTCGGGTTATGGGCCATGGGGGTCCGATCCGTTTTGGTGGGCTACGAAAATGAGCCACATAGATGTGTATAAGGAAAAGTGGAAGTGAGCGGAAACACACTCCCTCAGTGAATGAGGTCTCCTCATACATAGAGTTGATTGATTCATACCACCAAGAAATATGACCACTATGGATTTTATTCTTTCAGAGTGCAAACTATAGAAGACCACAGTGAATGAACTATAACCCTTTCAAATGCTCGAACCAGAAATTGAAATGACTGATAAATGCTCGAACCAGAAATTGAAATGACTGAGTATTTGAAGTTCAAGAACTAGAATAGTTGAGAAACAGATGGAGTTTTCTCTCACATGCAATTTCCGATTATATGAGAATTATTTTGTGGAAGTTAACTACTCACATATTGGATAGAAAATCACGTCTCATTTTCTATGATGGTGGAGGGATAACATGCTATATATATACAGTGAATTATGGGGGTAGTCGATATGGACTTTGATGGATTTCTGTGGACATTATTTAAGTGATGGACTTTCGTAGACTTTTCAGACTTTCACAGACTTTTAGGGACTTTCGTAGACTTTTGCAGACTTTCACAGATTGACTCTCATGGACTTTCACAGACTGACTCTTACGGACTTTCACAGACTGACTCTTATGGACTTTCACAGACATTTGCAGACTTTCACAAATCACTCTCATAGACTTTCATAGACTTTCACAGACTTTAGCAAACTTTCACTTATTGACTCTTTTCACATGTGAATTTTTATTAATAAACACAATAATATTTTTGGATTTTTAAATAACAAATAAAGAATTCATCCTACCCAACATAAAATGTAATTTAATATAGTAAATATCAATATTCACTTATCTAAACTGCATATTGCTAAAATGCCATGATAAAAACACCATTTTTAACTAGATAATATTACATTAGTTCACCATGAATATTGATGTCACGGTCATCCCACTTACGTTTAGCTATACTTAACCGCCAATTATTGGCATCTCCACGTTGTTGCTCTTGAGTTTGAAATTCCGGAGGGTCTTCAATATCCTCTCGTTGTTGCTCCTCAGTTAGAATATTTTCATCATCACCTTTTAGATCTTCTGAAAACTCATCTGAATGATACTCTTTACGAACAAAGTTATGTAAAGCTGCACAACCAACACTATATCCGCTTGAGTCTTATAAGGAAATGGAGGCGCTAATTTAAAAATGGAGAATCGAGATTTGAATACGCCAAATAATTTCTTGATCACGTTCCTCAAGGAAGCATGACGAAGATTAAACAACTCCTCTGCACGTTCTAGGTCACGCCCTAGACCAAATTGTTGCAGATGGTACCTCTCACCACGAAATGGGGCTAGAAATTGGTGTCGGTTTGGATAACTAGCATCAACCAAAAAATATTTACCTAAATTATAAAATATTTTAGTTAGTATTTTATAAGAGAAATATATGACACTAGTAACATACAAATACCACGAGGGACTTTTAAACCATTTCTCATCGACAAAGCATCATTTAACACTTTTGAATCATGAGCAGACCCCTCCCATCCGCTAAGCACATAGATGAATTCCAAGTCAAAATTATAAGCAGCTAACACACTTTGTGATACATTTCTCTTCTGATTACGGTAGCTACTCTTTGTAGGTCTAGTTACCACTGCAGGTATATATGCGAACCATCAATAGCTCCGATACAATCCTTAAAAAAATTAATATTAATCTATCTTAATCACTTAATAGGATATAAATTTCAATATAGACGAATAAATGGTTCATCCTTACCTTAAAATAAGGATAAAATCGTGTACTCTCCCTAATTTTTTATGAAACCAAACATCTTGGTTTAGCCATGAACTCCGGTGCTATTTTATTCACTGCCTTCAAAATTTTATTGAAATTCTGATTAGTAGTCCATTTAGACCGGCCAAAAGTCTTACGAGTTTGACAATATCGAGAAATTTATCCGACTGTCATTAAAAAAGTAGCAAGCATCTCTTCGACACAAATGATTCTAATATCTCGAAAAGCTGTTTTTTCTCTTATGATGCTACATAATTTCTGAAAGGCTTCTGGACACATCCTGTACAACTTATGGAATCCTTCAGGGTCAACACCTATCAATTCATTGTGTATGTATGTGTATCCACTTCGAGAAATGGGGCGTCGAGCTAGTGGACGTTCAATACATCCCTGAGAAATTACATTTCTTAATTCAGTAACAAGTGCCATTACTGCCATTGATGCTTTTTTAACTCTGACATAAAATTCGTCATCGTCATCAATTTCATCCGCTTCATTGTCATCACTTTCATTCTCTTCCAACATTTCATCTTCTTCATATATGTCTTCTTCCTCGTCTTGATACATCTTTAATAAGGATGCAACTTAAAAATAATTTATAGAATATTTTAAATAATAAAGATTTAATATGTAAAAAAATATGCTAAATAAAACACCAAACACATCATAAACAATTAATAAAATAAAATGATATAAGTCCACCATCCATAAATTTTTATTTAACCATAATAGATAAATCAACATGACAACCATCAAGTTTAACCATCATAAAATTCAAGTTTAGACATCTACAATACATAATAATAGTTCAAACCCACCAGTTCCAACTTGACAAAAATCTAAAAGGTCACTCAAACATATGGACATTCACAAAAAAAAGATGATAAATAAAGAAAAAAAATGAAAGGCATGGGATAAAAATCATAAAGGAGAAAGAAAAAAAGAAGAAATATTCACAATAATGGAATAAAAGTCCATGAGAATCCCACTCATTTGGGTGGGATTTTGAAATGACATTTTCCTTTATATTTCTCTCTCAAAGTCCACAAAAATCCACCACTTATGAAAGTCTTCACAAATCCTGTTTAAATTGAATAACACATGACAAAATGTCTACTATGAGGAGTCTCAATCGAATAACACTGCACTTTTTGTCCACGAAATAATGTATCAATTGAATAACACTGGACTTCATGTCCATGAAATAATGTCTTAATCGAATAACGCTGGACTTTTTGTTCATGAAATAATGTCTCAATCGAATAACACTGAACTTTTTGTCCATGAAATAATGTCTCAATCGAATAACGCTGGACTTTTTATCCACGAAATAATGTCTCAATCGAATAACGCTGAACTTTTTATCCATGAAATAGTGTCTCAATTGAATAACGCTTGACTTTTTGTCCATGAAATAATGTCTCAATTGAATAACACTGGACTTTTTGTCAAAGAACCAATGTCCTGATTGAAAAACATAAGATTTACAAATCCATAGACATGGACATTTTGTCCATGAAAATCCTAATTGACTATCCCCTATTAATGTGTGGATAAAGTGATTATTGAATATCCACAACGCATTGACCATGGACTGTCATAACGCTTGAACGGTTCACTGAGAACCCATGCAATGGATACTATCAAAAGTAAATAATTCTTGGTAACTCATGCAATTATAAAACATTTACATGTATAAACTCTAAAACGCGTGCAATTATATGGGGTCGGTTACAACACATTAAAAAAATTGATTGTGTATTTTTTTTTGTCACGAAATACCAACACTTTCCCACTTACCAAAGATACATAATAAATCTAGCTATAGCACAAAATAGAGGTAATTGAGGAATTGGAATAAATTGAATTGGAATGTACATATTGATCCGGGAAGGAACAAATTGATATGAGCGTCTAATATCATCTAATAAGTGAAAGGTATATTGTGAGTTTGAACCTTCACTTAGTATGAACCAGATTCCCCAAAGAAGCTTGGGTAGACTAAGGTAGCATTTGGTTGCGCGATTGCGTAGCATTTGCGATTGCAAGAAGCTGATTCTGTAATCGTGCAATCAAATGATTTTACAATCGCAACTTATTGCAAACAAATTTCAGGCAAATAGTGTCCAAAAGCTGCAATTTGAGAAAGTTGGGGGGAGAGCTTTCAGCAGAATCAGTTTTAAACTCAGCTGTAGAAGTCAAAATCTGGCACACTTTATGATCCATTTAAAAGGCCATACCACCCCAGCCCATTACATTCTTTCATAACACATCACCATCTCAAGTCGGGCCAATAAACAGTTTGGTCGGACGCTCGACCAGATCTGGGTGAATGGGGGAATAGCTTCTGTCCGACTTGAATAAAAAACATGGAGTCTGCATCGGCGAGATATTAGAATTCTCACATGATATTCTCTGATACAGTGGCTGTAACAAACTATCAGAAAAGTTGTTATGAGACACTGATCCCCAGATCCCACAGGTCGACTGATTCAAGAGCCACGTGGAAGATTCTATCCCATGATATGCTCACACCTCCATGGAAATACGCACCCCCCTCCCACTATAAATAGAAGGGTATCATCCCCTTCATAAAAGGGGGGAGGGAGGAGGGGCAAAGAGAGAGACTCATTCCCATAAAATGAAGAGAACCCTAGATCCAAGCTTTAAATCTCATTTTAATGGAGATTGGGCTTCATCGTCGGAGGTTCTCACCAAAAAAGAATTACGTGTGGCTTGATCCCTCTGAAAGGGTACGTAGGCAGCCTGATTCATCAGGTTTAGTCCAGACAAACCTCATCAATCCCTCCACGGCGGTCCCTAATCGCCGTCTCTTCACGGATCTACTCAAACCAAGCCCGAACCGCCCTCGAGTCTGACACATTCAAGGAGGAGTACATTTTCACCTCCCACAAATCGCGCCGTCTGTGGGATGCGGGAGAAAAAGTCGTTTCCCAAAACAAGATCGGGAAAAGATGACAAAGATGAGGAGCGACATCAATGGATCTAGCTTGAATGACGAGGCAACGCTGGGGGCAAGACCTCCTTCAATGTCTCTAGTCTTGAATCCCAAACAAATCCATGAGAAGATGCCTCGAGGAGAATCCGTCCAGCAGAACTCAAGAAGGCCACCACAAGGTTCTTTACGAAGAAGAAGAAGCCACCTCGGAGGACGAACAGCGGCTTGTCAGCGGAGATCACCTCGGCTTCCTCTTCCTCCTCTTTCCATGAGCGGAACCCTCAGAGGATGAACGGCGGCTCGTCGGCGGAGGTCACCATGACTTCCACTTCCTCCTCTTTCCATGGACGAGAACCCTCGAAGGACGAACGGTGGCTTGTCAGCGGAGGTCACCTCGACTTCCTCCATTTTCCATGGAAAAGATCCTTGGAGGACGAATGTCGGCTTGTCTGTGGAGGTCACCTCGGCTTCCTCTTCCTCTTCTTTCCACGGGCGGAACCCTCGGAGGACAAATGGCGGTTCGTCGGTGGAAGTCACCTCGGCTTCCACTTCTTTCTCTTTCCATGTACAAGAACCTTGGAGGACGAACATCAGCACGTCGGCGGAAGTCACCTTGGCATCCTCTTCTTCCTCTTTCCACGGACAGAGACCTCGGAGAATGAGCGACGGCACATCGGCGAAGGTCACATCAGCTTTCTCTTCCTCCTCTTTCCACGGACGGAAACTTCAGAGGAAGAATGGCGGCACGTTGGCGGAGGTCGCCTCGTCTTCTTCTTTCCATGGACGGAAACCTCAGAGGACAAACGGCGGCACTTCGGCGGAGGTCACCTCGTCTTCCTCTTCTTCCTCTTTCCATGAACAGAAACCTCAAAGAACGAGCGATGGCACGTCGGCAGAGGTCACCTCAGCTTCCTCTTCTTCCTCTTTCCATGGACGGAAACCTCGGAGGATGAACGGTGGCACGTCGATGGGGGTCACCTCGGCTTTCTTTTCCTCCATTTTCCATGGACGGAAGCCTCGGAGGACAAACGGTGGCACGTCGGCGGAGGTCACCTCGGCTTCCTCTTCTTCATCTTTCCATGGACGGAAACCTCGGAGGACGGAGACCTCGGAGAACGAGCGACGACACATCGGCGCAGGTCACCTTGGCTTCCTCTTCTTGCTCTTTCCATGGACGGAAACCTCGAAGGACAGAGACCTCAGAGAACGAGTGATGGCACATCGGCGGAGGTCACCTTGACTTCCTCTTCTTCCTCTTCCCATGGACGGAAACCTCGGAGGATGAATAGCAGCATGTCGGCAGAGGTCACCTCAGCTTCCTCTTCTTCCTTTTTCCATGGACGGAGTATTGCATGGTTCAGGGTTACGATGATTTGATAGTCCACCGAAGGCTTATGATGGTTAATAGGAGGAAAACCTTCAATTCCTTTCCATCATTTCAAAATAAAGAATTACCGATTTATTATAATAAGTCAACTCGGCGAAGAAGTACCCCCGAATTAAAGGAAGCTTAGTCCTACTACCTCGTCTGGTGTCATCTGCCGATCCTTCGTCTGGTCTTCTCAACGGACCACCTCTTCAGGTGTTCTCGACGGGCCACCCCTTCGGGTCATCTCAACGGATGGGACTCCTTAAACCGCACCCATCTGTTATGGACATGAAGTCGCGCATACAAATAAGCCGTACTTGTCCATCTCAGAATAAGAGATGCGCAACCCAAAAGCGCACCCATCTGTTATGGACTCGAGGTTGCGCATACAAATAGGTCGTACTCATCCATCTCGAAATAAGAGGTGCACCCCAAAAGACACACCCATCTGTTATGGACTCGAGTTCACGCATACAAATAAGCCGTACTCGTCCATCTCGGAATAAGAGGTGACACACACTAGCCGCAACGGCAACCAAGACGCACTCCAATGGGACGGGGCACCTTCTCACCGATCAGGTCAAGGGTCGCGATGAGCTCTACTCTATTCACTTACCGGGTGGCACTCGAGTCGCATCGGACTAAGGGTCGCGCATTAGCCGTAATGACAACCAAGACGCACTCTAATGGGACGGGGCACAAACGAGGTTGCGAGGAGTTACAACTTCGCCTACTAAGTGAATTGCACCATGTCACTGATTAGGTCAAGGGTCGCGAGGAGCTCTACTCTATTCACTTACCAGGTAGCACTCTGTCGGTACTGGATTTAGACACCGGTGGTAGCGAATGGGTTGTGTCGTGAATCCGGGTTCCTTCAAGTTTGATTCTGTTACGCGCACGGCGCTCCAAATCGCCACTTGATGGATCGTCCAAGGTCACCCGACCGCTTCCAAGGACGTTGATGTGATCGCCACTTGCTTTTCCTCAAAAGAAAGAAAAGAAAATGTTCTTCTATAACTCGCCTTCAATGGGGGATGTGGATTCTCCTCTCAAGGATCACGGTCGGCCGTGCCTTGGTGTTCAAGCTCGGACTGATCCTGCAAACCCAAAGAGAGAGAGAGAAAGATACTTCTTTTTTTTGGAGGATTGACAGATGGGATGAAAAGGGGTGTTCTTTCCGGTCAATGGACTAGAGGTGAGTTATCAGGCTCGACAAACCAGGAGGGATTGTCAAGTTTGACGAACCAGAGGCGAGTTGTCAGGGTAGACGAACCAGGGTTGGATTGTCGAACTCGATGAACCAGGGTTGGATTGTCGAACTCGCCGAACCGGGGTGGATTGTCAAGTTGGACAAACCAGGGACGGATTGTCGGGATCGACGAACCAGGGTCGGATTGTCGAATACGACGAACCAGGGACGGATTGTCGGACTCGACGAACCGGGGTGGATTGTCAAGTTAGACGAACCAGGGACGGGTTGTCGGGATCAACGAACTAGATATGGATTGTCGAGATCGACGGACCAAATATGGATTGTCGAGCTCGATGAACCAAGGGGGATTGTCAGGCTCGACGAACCAAGGGGGATTGTCAAGCTTGACGAACCAGGGAGGGTTGTCGAGGGTCAACTCCAAGAAAATCCAACAAAATTAGTGGGAGATCTTATATTAACAAGAAACTGAGATAAAATAAAATAAAATGAAATAAAATAAAAACAAATAAAAATAAAAACAGCATAAAAAAAGGAAAATAGCATATAAAATAACAAGCATATAAAGCAGTAAATGAAGTAAACAAAGTAAACAAAAGGGGTTAGTAGTCCTTGGGAGATACCCAAACTTGCAAAGGGGAGTGTTCAAATGGTCCCTAGACCAATCGACCGACGATCCAAGTTAGGGTCGTCCGTCAGCTGCGTATAGTTTCCAAAAGAACTGATAATAGTCCAAAATGTGCTCCAACACTTTCAACTTTGATTAAACTTATATTTATTTAATTAATAAGCTTATTACAACTTGCTTAAAGGTTTCTTATGAAAAGATGATATATTATACAAGTTCTTAAATAAAAAAAAGAAGAGAAAAGAAATGGAAGTGAGGGTAGGGAGGTATGAACTCTCTCTTTCTCTTTGGCAAGGGAGGGTGGAGGATAGATGATGGTGATGGAAAAAAGGGTTGTTAACTTTGGGTGGTAGTGAATGAGTTCGGATGGGTGAATTTTGGTGGGAAAGAGAAGCACTTGGGTGGTGAATAAGGGGATTTTAATGGTTATTTAGAGTGGCTGCTAATGTGGGAGGTGGTAGAGCTCATAAATGGAGGGTGGAGGGTGGTGAGGTGCTGTTGGTGATGAAAAAGAGTGGATGAGTTCGGATGGGTGGTTTTGGGAGGGAGAGAGGGGAGTTTAGGTGGTGAATGAGGGTGGTGAATGGCTGTTGAAGGGGCTGCTGGTGTAAGGGGTGGTGGTGGTCGAAAATGGAGGGTGGAGGGTGGTGAGGAGCTGCTGGTCTCGGATGGGGAGGCTAGGGGAAGCTTTGGGTGGCTTTGGGGGAGCAAAAGATGAGTGATGGATGATGTTTAAGCCTCCCATTGCCTCCCTTTTACAGCCCAAACGAGCCACCACCTTCTTGACACATGTTTGGGGAGGTAATGACTGCCCCACGACGCTCCCACGTCGCTCGGAGTGGCTGACGTCGACAGAGAGGTCGCAAAATGAAGCCCATGCCGTCCTTTTTCGAGCTGAAATCATCCCAGTATTTTCGACGATCCGTCATCCCATCGTCTAGGTCGACAATCCATCAAAGATCGTCGAAGTCGACAATCCTTCGGGCGATTGTCTTGATCGACAATCCATCAAAGATCGTCGAACTCGACAATCCTTCGAGCAATTGTCTTGATCGACAATCCACCCGAGGTCGTCGAAGTCGACAATCCCTCAAGCGATTGTCTTGATCGACAATCTCTCCAAGGTCGTCGAAGTCGACAATCCCTCAAGCGATTGTTTTGATTGACAATCTCTTCAAGGTCGTCGAAGTCGACAATCCCTCAAGCGATTGTCTTGATCGACAATCTCTCCAAGGTCGTCGAAGTCGACAATCCCTCAAGCGATTGTCTTGATCGACAATCTCTCCAAGGTCGTCGAAGTCGACAATCCCTCAAGCGATTGTCTTGATCGACAATCTCTCCAAGGTCGTCGAAGTCGACAATCCCTCAAGAGATCGTCTTGGTCGACAATCTTCAATGGGTTGTCCTGATTGACTATCCATGAGGGGTTGTCTATGATGACAAGTGGTTGGCCGTTTGTCTTGGTCGGCAGACAGGATTTCAAATGTCTTGTTCAACAGCCCAAGGCTTGACCGTTCCGGGCAATGGTACTGCTCTCTAAGCTTCTCTTTAAGAACTTGTATGCTCATGTCTTCTTTCCTTTCTTCACTTAGGTGATTGTTCTGGCTCGAAGAAGATCATCAGGGTTTAGACCTGTAATTTAAGATATAACAAGTGATAAGTATTTCACAGTTCTGACCGATCAAAATGGGGTATCTACAATTGCCCCTCCTCGGATGGTGTTTCAAGTGAAAATTGAAGCACCATTCGAGGATAAGAAGAGAGACCTCATTTTGATCGGTTTAACCATCAGGCATTGTTTCTGGTAAATACTAGTCAGGAGATAAACACGGTAGCAATTTTCTTATGATCCATCAATGAAATGATCCTTGAGGGGAGAAAGAAATATTTGATCTAAATGTCAATGAGCGATCCAACCCTCGGTTGGGGTTCCTAGCCTTCGTGTGCTGCAGCCCGGCGTTGGATTCCCTGTGCCTACCGTGCGTTGCAACTCAGCAAACAGAGGGATATCATGACGGAAAAATAAAAAAGGGAACACTTTCGAATAATTGAAGAAGGATCATTTTATTGATAATTCAAAGAAAATTGGACTATGGGGAATCAATCCTGGCTTGCATGTACTGAGAGACAAAATGCCTGGGTTTAAGTAACTTAACCCTAATGAAAATCTTGAAAATGTACCAAAATGCTACTGACATATGCAATAAGAATGCTTATAGATGCCTAAAATTTAAAAATCTGCCCAAAATCTACTATAAGATATATGCAATAAAATGCCCAAAAAGTGCTCAAAACAGAAAGAGAGCGCAGCAAACCAAGACATCGATTGACATAGGTGATATAACAACCAGAAACGACCAAAGTATATTCAAAACCCGCTCGAGATATATGCAATAAAAAATACCCAAAGATACCCAAAAACACAAGAAAAGCACAGAAGATCGAGACACTAATTGATATAGGCAATATAACACCCGGAAATGTCCAAAATCTGAAAAATGTGTTCAAAATCTGCTTGAGATATGTGCAGCAAAGTGTCCAAAGATGTTCAAACGGCAGAACTATACAAACTCAAACCATGTATATGCTTATTTATATATATATATATGTACATACATATGGGGGGTTGGACATACCTGCGCGGGCTTTAAACATGGCTTGACTATTGATCGCATCGTAAGTAGATTGCCCAACCTGACGGTCCGCTTAAGGATTGTTCTAGTCGACGTTCACTACCAGGAATTTCCAAGTCGACGTTCATTGTGCCCTCGTTTTGCTCTTTTTTCTTAGGGACCCTAATCAATGTCCATCTAGGGGATCATCCAATTTCATTCTACTTGTTTAACGACCATTGATTCATCCGTTCCCTTTTGGCTTCTCCTAGGCTCTACAAAACAACTAAAGACACTAGACCAAATGATCATATCTGCTCCATTTGGGCCCCTGCTCATTTTTTTTATTTTTCCTTGTTAGTTTGTCAAGGGCCCAAATAATGACACAAGATCGGAGTATGGGTTATGGGGAAACAAACCTGATGATGTGTGGTGCTATCTTGACTTTGACGCCAACAAGAAGGGATTATTCACATGCTTACCAATTATGAAAAGGATGCATAGTGGTCAACTGTTTGCCATATCAAGGATACCTTGCGTGGTTTTGTCGATGGGGACAGTTCCCAAGTCTGGAAGTTCTCGTATGCTTGATCATGTTACCAAAATGTACTGAGAAAACCATAAATGTGCTAGGATAATATTCAAAGACCGACTTTTAGATAAACAAAGTTTTAAGTAGACTCACGTGCAGTGTGTGATAGCAGTTTAAGAAATGGTTCACTTCTAGATTGGTAATTTCACTTATCCCAAAAGAACTGGTTTAATTCATATCCTGTCACAAAAGGGGGAAGTGAATGAATGGGGGTGAGAGTAATGTCCTCCTTGAACCAACTAAAAATTGCCCCAGTCCTAACACATGTCCTAAGTCACTCGGTCCCTCCGGCTTTCTTCTTTACTGCTTTTTTTTTTTTTGGGTGGAGGACGCAGGCCCGCATTGGATACCCACTTTATCCTCTCTCTTTTTTTTCTTTTTTTTTTAATGGCCAACTTGCCCTATTTTGGAGGGTGTTTCTGTTTTTACCCTCTCCTTGGAAGCATCGACAGTGCCAGAGCCAGTTCTTTTGGGACATGCGCCAAGACTAAGGCATTTTTGTGGGTCATGGGCAACACGAGTTAAAAATACAAACAAAAGAATGACAATTACAAATTGCCCCAGTCTAATGGTGTGGGTGATCTTTCTATCCATTAGTGGACCAGGTCTTAAACTGTATAAGTGTGATGACGGTGACAGGAATGGTGAGTGTGGGTCTAGATAAAACACATGCTATCTTCAAGACTATCAAATCATATCATCAGGCATAGATACTGGGATTCACAGTAGATAATGGTAAAATTTCTCAAACATCAAGTACTAAGCATAAAATTTTTTCAAATAAAGTGCATTCCATGTACCTGAGACCTCGTCCCCTTCAGCATTCACTAGGCGATAAGCATTCCCGGAATAGGCATGGGTGATTACGTAAGGTCCTTCCCAAATTGGTTGCAGTTTACCTCTTGGGTGTGGTTGTCGAGAAGGCATAAGCTGCTTTAGCACCATTTCCCCAACTTGGAATTTTCTTTCAATTACCTTTTTCTGGAAGGCTCTGGACATTCTTCTTTGGTAAATTTGGGCATGCTCGGCTGCTCGCAACCTTTTCTCATCCAATAGTTCAAGTTGTAGAAGAAGTGCTTCCCTTCTATCCTCGGGTTGCAAATCCTTGTCCAGTTCCACTCTCAAAGACGGGATAAGAACTTCATAGGGAACCACCGCCTCCATCCCAAAAGTAAGGGCGTAAGGAGTCTGACCTGTGGGGGTCCTGATGGAGGTGCGATAAGCCCAAAGTGCATCAATCAGCTTGTCCGGCCAATCGGTAGCCTTATGTGTCTCCACAGTCTTTTTGATGATTTTCAGGAGAGTCTTGTTTGTAGCCTCCGCTTGTCCATTCCCTTGGGGATAATATGGGGTGGAGTGATGCAGCTCAATGTGGTGCTTGTTGCAGAGGTCTTGAAATTCCTGAGAAATGAACTGAGGACCATTGTCAGTAATGATTACCTTCGGAGAGCCGAATCGTGCGAGGATATGAGTACGAACAAAGCGAACAAGAGTAGAACTCTTAATCACTATGTATGACTCAGCCTCAGCCCATTTGGTGAAGTATTCTGTGGCAGTGAGGATGAAGGCTTTTTGACTGGTGTTTTCAACTGTGTCTCTAAAGGGGCCGATGATGTCGAGGGCCCACATGGAGAAAGGCCAAGGAGAAGTCATGGAGTGCAATGTGGAGGCGGGTGCATGGATCTTATTGGCATGGGTCTGGCACTGAACACACCGTCTGACAAACTTGTGGCAGTCCTCTTCCATCGTGGGCCAGTAGTAACCCATCCTTAAAACTTTCTTTGCGAGCATCTGTGAATTCACATGACCTCCACAAATTCCGGAATGCGCCTCTTTCACAATAGTGAATGCCTCTTCATCTTCCAAGCATCTCAACAATTCTCCATTGAAGGACATGCGAAAGAGAATGCCTCCTCGAAGACAATATTTGGTCGCCATTCTTTTGACGGCTTTTCGATCATCACTGGTGGCGTACTCCGGAAAGGAGCCATCTTCAAGGTAGTTCTTGATGTCGAAGAACCAAGGCTTTCCATCATCAGGTTCCTCCAAATCTATTGCATAAATTCCAGCAGACTTAAGGATCTCATCTTTCTTCTCTTGCTGCTCCATTAGGTCTTGAATCTTGCAGTCTCGAAGGTCAGTGGCCGGAGTTTCTAGTCTTTGGATGATGATAGTCTCCGCCCTTTTGGATACTGGGAGGGTGAGTGAGGAAGCCAACGAAGCCAAGGCATCGGCGAGGATGTTGCCGGCCCGAGGTGTGAAGATGTGGATCACTTCTTGGAACTGGCGCAACAGGGTGATAGTCAGTTCCCTGTAGGGCTTGAGTTTCGGGTCCCTTGTCTGGCACTTCTTCAAAGTTTGACGAATCACCAAGAGTGAATCTCCAACAATCTTTAGATAACGAACTCCAAGAGCTAGGGCTGACTTCAAACCTGCAATCAACGCTTCATACTCTGCAATATTGTTAGTAGCATTAAAAGCAAGTTGAAAAGCACGCGGGATGATGTCACCTTTAGGGGAAAGTAAGGCCATTCCAATTCCTCTTCCTTTTTGATTGACCGCTCCATCAAAATACAGTGTCCATGTCTTGCGGTCATCTTCCTCAACTAATGCAAACAACTCTTCGTCAGGGAAATCCGTCCTGACAGGCTCATAATCTGGCAATGGGAGGTGAGCAAGATGGTCGGCGATGGCCTGTCCCTTGATGGACTTTTGAGTGACATATGTGATGTCAAACTCATTTAGTTGGACCTGCCATCGAGCTAGCCGACCAGTAACTGAGGCCTTCTCAAACAAATATCTCACCGGATCCATCTTTGCCAAATACTTTACTTGGTGTGCAAGGAAATAGTGGCGTAATTTTTGTGAGGCCCACACCAGCGCTAAACATGTTCTTTCCATGAGCGGGTAGGCTTGCTCATATTCAATCAGAGTCTTGCTCAAATAATAGATAGCCTTTTCCTTCCTTCCTTCATCGTCGTGTTGTGCGAGCACCGCGCCAACAGCTTCTTCAGTGGCCGCTAGGTAGAGAAGCAGCGGACGCCCAGGGACAGGGGCTGAGAGAACAGGGGGGCTGAGTAAGTATTTCTTAAGTTCATCAAATGCTTGTTGACACTTGTCATCCCAAATGAATTCAGCCCCTCCCTTCAACAGCTTGTAGAAGGGTTTACACCGTTCGACATGTTGTGAAATGAATCGACGGATAAATTGCAGCCGACCGATGAGTCCCCTAAGCTCCTTCAAATTTTTCGGAGGGGGCATTTGAGCGATCGCTCTTGCTTTAGATGGATCAACTTCAATCCCCCTCTTACTTATCATGAATCCTAATAGCTTTCCAGACGACACTCCAAACCTACACTTCTTAGGGTTCATTTTCAAACTGAATTCCCTACACCTCTGTAGAACCCTTTCAAGTGTCTCTGCATGACCTTCTCGCGTCTTAGACTTGACCAAGATGTCATCCACGTAGACTTCCATCAATTTGTGCATCATGTCGTGGAAAATCGAGATCATAGCGCGCTGATACGTTGCCCCAGCATTTTTAAGGCCAAAGGGCATTACAACGTAGCAGTAGGTCCCCCAAGGAGTGATGAATGATGTCTTCTCTTGATCTTCTTCTGCCAGACGGATCTGATTGTAGCCCGAGAAACCATCCATAAAAGACAGCATCTCATGTCCCACAGTATTGTCAACAAGAATGTCAATGTGTGGAAGAGGGAAATTATCTTTCGGGCAAGCCCGATTGAGATCTCGAAAGTCTATACACACACGGACTTTGCCATCTTTCTTGCTTACGGGACAATGTTGGCTATCCACTTTGGGTACAACACCACCCTGATAAACTTTGCTTGGTGTAGCTTATCCACTTCCTCCTTCACTTTTAGGGCCAACTTCGGATGGAGTCGTCTTAGCTTCTGCTTTATCGGTTTGGCGTCTGGTTCCAGAACTAGCCTATGCTCAACCAATGACGGGTCAAGACCAGGCATGTCTTCGTAAGACCAGGCGAACACATCCGAATAGCTTCTCAATACCTTCTCCAAATTCTCTCGCTCACTCGGATTCAGTTCCGCACTGATCAAGATGATCTTAGGATCAGTGGTAGTTCCGAGGTTCAACTCCTCCATCCTCTCTTCCTCAGTAGCCGCCTGCTCGTCAAAGCGTCGCAGGCTTTCTGCGAACCCTTCTGACATCTCCTCTTCTTGCTCCGCTTCTTCATTGTCGTCACAAATTTCAAATACCCCCAAGCCATCATCAAAATCCCCAAGGTCTTCCAAATCAGGTTCCTCGATGACAGCTATTGACTCGGATCGTTCTATTCCATGGATTACATGAATACGTTCCCTGATATGTTCGATAATCCGAGTAGGGATTTGAAACCGTGAAGCCTTGCTAGATCTTTGAGACACATGGGGCATCGACACCTTAGGAGGGTCGACCAAACTCCGCAGTTTGTCAAGGAGACCAGAATTAAAAAGCGAGGGGTGCCAGACCACCAAAGCGTCATCCTTTATCTCAAACAGGGAACCTAATGTCTTAGGTTGTTCTATGTTGTCCATATCTATATCCTACCCCTCCCTAATTTTTTTTCTTTTTTTTAGCATGCAATGCGAGAAATAAAGCAAGAAAATTTTATATACAAACAAAAATTGGATTTTTTTTTTCTTAACGAGCAAAGCAAGAAATAAAGCAAGGAAATTTCATGTACAAGCAGAGATTGATTTTTTTTTTCTTAGCAAGTAAAGCAAGAAATAAAGGAAGCAAATCTCATGTACAAGCAGATATTGATTTTTTTTTTAACAAGCAAAGAATGAAATAAAGTAAGGAAATTTCATGTACAAGCAAAGATTGAAATTTTTTTTTTAGCAAGTAAAGCAAGAAGTAAAGGAAGGAAATCTCATGTACAAGCAAACATTGATTTTTTTTTTTTAGCAATTAAAGCAAGAAAATTTTATGTACAAGCAGAGATTGATTGATTGATTTTTTTTTTTTTAGCATGCAAAGCAAGGAAATTTCATGTATAAGCAGACATTGATTTTTTTTAGCAAGTAAAGCAAGCAATAAAGGAAGGAAATCTCATACAGAATTTTTTTTTTTTTTTGCAAGATCAGAGTGAGCAGGATCTATATACAGTGAAAGGCAGGAAAGAAGTGAACCTTAGACATGAGAAGAGAGTACTTACCTGAATGACGCCCTCAAGAATAGAGAAAATAGGATCATCCTTTCGCAAGGTTGAGGGCTGAGTTCATTCTGATCATCCTAGAGAGTCTTGCTCCCCAATGCTCCCGAATGATCAAGAGACTCAGTAAGAGAGTCTTCCTTTGGTGGAACTGAAGAGGAGAGTCCTGATTGGTCCTCAATGGGAGTCAGTTGACTGGGTGTGGGCTGTTCTGATCCAGTGCTATGGACAAAATGTTCTTCCAAGCTCCAATGCATAGTGCCACATAATGGTCCCCAATTATAGACATCATAGACTGTGAGTGATCCGATGCCCATGTAGTCCGGCCATATGAAGCTGTGAATGATGTCTGTGGTGCCTTGATTGTACCTCCCAAGACCTTGGCCTCTATGATAACCCATCTGTTCCATGAGCCGCCATCCCGGATTACTGTCAGTTGATGTGTGTGCCTAACCTTTGCCCAAAGCGCTTACTTGCGGTGCCCCATTACGTGCCCAATCGGGTGGAAATTCTGATATGTGCACAACTGGTTGTTTGCCTTCTCTTCTAGAAGGTCTTTTCACTGTTGTTATAGCTTCCTCTTCTGCTTCATACCGGATGCCTCTAACCACGTCCCCACCTATTTTGATGATTTGTTCTCCAACAGGAAATTTGAGGCATTGGTGGAGCGGGGAGGAAACACCTCGGATCGTTGCCAACCATTTTCTTCCCAAGATCATGTTGTAATCGAAGTCCATCTCCAGAACATAGGCTTCAAACATGGTCTTGAGGGGACCGATCTCCAAGCTGAATGAACGGAAGCCCACTACTTGTCGAGCACTCCTGTCATAGGCAAAAATTCGCGTATCTGACTCTGCTAGTGAAGTGATGTCACCATCGACGTGCTGGAATGTGTGGAGGGACATGAGGTTGACACCTGCACCAGTATCGATGAGGATTCGATTAACCAATGTTTTTTCCACCAAGGCGGTGACGCAAAGTGCCAAAATGTTGGTGAGGGAATCTTTGATGACTTCCTTGGGCCCGAATGAGATCACAGGACCCAATCCTTCAGAAACTAGTGCAGCTGGCATATCAAAAGCAGAAATATGGCGGTCCACCTTAACCTTTTCCAGGAAAGCCCTTACCGCCTCCTGATGGCGTTCTGAAGTCTCAATTAGCTCCAATATCGAGATCTTGGCTGGAATTTTGCGCAGTTGTTCAAGCAGGTCCACCTTATCACCAGCTCTCCCCTCTTCCACTTCCGTTTCTTGTCTGGTCTGTTGGAGAACTTGAGAGGGCATATTGTTGAAGATGCGTCCAGTCCTGGTGGTGTGGAGAACTGCAATATCGGGAAAACGATGCCGGGAGGACAAAGGTGGCCGGATGGGGCTGAAGCTGATGGCTCGGATGGGACTCCTGATTGATGGTGGGTTCGTGGATGGAACCAAACTTCTAGGAGCTGGACGGATGATGCCACCTAGTATGATCTGGGGTGGAGGATCGCCTTGAGGCTGATGTGCACAGTTCTTTGGCTCAGTGCTTAGCTCGCACATTTGACAATTGAAGAATCTCGACCAGTCCTGGAGGCAGGCTTCCCCCCATACTGAAATGATTTCCCCATTGCTTGGGAAACGTAAGCATTGGTGACGCGTAGAAGAGACACCTTCATTGTCGAGCCAGGTTCTCCCAAGGATCATGGAATGAAGCGACTCGATCTTCATAACCTCGCAGTCTACAGAAGTACATACTGGCCCCACCTTTAGAACACAAGAGATCCTCACGCATGAAGATTGGCTTGAGTTGTCATATGCGTGGAGAAGGGTTTCTGATGGTTGGAGCTTGGGGAGCCCACGTCGAAGCTTGCGGTAGGTGGAATAGGTCATGATGTCTACCCCAGCACCTGTGTCCACGAGGACATTTCGGAGAATTCTACCAGCAATGGTTACCTTGATCACGAGAGGGAAGGTGCGTATGCCAGGCTCAGCAAGCTCATGAGGGGCGAATGTGATGGAAGGGGAACCAGCCAAGTAAGTGATCGTGTTAAGCTCCTCTGATGAGTCTTCGGTCGATGTTGGGGAGTCAGATGGCTCAAAATCCAAGGAGTCTTCTTCAAGCTCCTCCTCTCGTATTCTTTCTTCCGACGCTTCTTTCAGCACCCTTTCTATCCCTCCTGCTGAACCGATGGTTAATACATTAACAGTCCAATTCGGTTCATTCGGTCCCCCCAGAGAATGTTTTCCCCCCATACAGAGACAATCTTTCCCCATAATGGAAACCGAAGGCATTGATGACGAGTGGACGGAACTGCCCTGGCATTGTTGAGCCAGGCCCTCCCGAGAATAATATTGTGGTCTCCCCCCTCTAGCTTCACGACATGAAAATATACCTCAGTGTGCAACGGGCCCACCATCAAAGGGATCGTGACTGTTCCAACCACCGGTCGTCTGGTGCCATCGTATGCTTCTATGAACTCATCAGAGGGCTCTAATTCAGGACGGTCTTCCACATCTTCAAATGAGCAATAAACCCCATATGCCATGATGTTTCCTCCTGCTCCGGTGTCAATGTATGTATATCAAAAGGGGATCCCCGCTATTTCCACCATGATGCGGGGAGGACGATTACGCATTGCCGGTGGGGCGAGCTCACTTTCGAGGAACACAATAGGTGGGGGTCCCACTGGGCCATCAACGGTTCCAGTCGATGCTGAAGGTTCTTGAATTGTGCTTGCCAGTGTGAACTGATCAGATAGATCTTGCTCAAAGACCTCTTCATCAAATACCGGTTCTTCAGGTTCTTCCATCAGGTCCTCTTCAGACTCTTCCTCCTCAGGCTCTTCTTCTGGCTCTTCCTCAAGCTCTTCTTCTGGCTCTTCTTCCTCAGGTTCTTCTTCTGGCTCTTCTTCCTCAGGTTCCTCCTCTGGCTCCTCCTCCTCAGGTTCCTCTTCTGGCTCCTCTTCCTCAGGTTCCTCTTCTGGCTCCCCTTCCTCAGGTTCCTCTTCTGGCTCTTCTTCTGGCTCCTCCTCCTCGGGGTCCTCTTTTGGCTCCTCCTCCTCGGGGTACTCTTCTGGCTCCTCTTCCTCAGGCTCCTCTTCTGGCTCCTCCTCCTCAGGATACTCTTCATGTTCTTCTTCTGGCTCGTCTTCTTCCATGGGTTCCTCTTCAGATTCAGATTCACCGCTATCAGGTGTTGCTGGTGGGGTGACAATGTTAGCCCAAAGGTGCGATGAGGAAGTGGACTGGTTGGGGGATGGAGAGTTGGTTCCAATGAAGTTGACAACTGGACCAGATGAAGTAGACGGCTGAGTATGAGAAGGCAGTGGGTCAACATGGATGCCAAGGGGTGTGGAGGAGGGTTGTGCAGGGTGGGCCGAGCGGGACCTGGTGATGATACTTCGCAATAGTGCCCAATCAATGCGATCTTGTTCATGGAGATCATAAACAAAATCTTGAAACGTGTAGCAACCACGGATGTCATGACCATGCATCCGGTGATATGGGTAGTAGCGTGAACTGTCAACACCAGGGGGTGAGGGTCTCTCGGGGGGCAAGGTGATGCTGTTGGATTCCATCAGTGCCATAAAAATGTCAGGCAAGGATTCTGGCAGTGGAGGGTAAGTATCACGTTTGCCCATCTTTCGAGCTTGGTAAGATGTTGGTGGAGGAACGGCAGTGTATTATCTTTCGGGGATTGGTCGGGGGGTTATTTGATTAGGTTGCGAGGCTCGAACAGGTCGGGCTTGGGGAGCGGAGTGATGATACTGGAATGGCTGGCGGAGAGGTGGGTGGTGGGTTGGAAATGAGGATATTGGTGTGGGGCGTGTTGGATGGTACACCGGCGTCTGTTGAGGAGCAATCCCTTGATAACGGGTTACCGGTCGAGGCGGTGTATACCTAGATGGTCCAGGTGCATACGGCCTTGTTACCGGTCCTCGACTAGGGGCCGGTGATCCATTCGGGTAGAACGCCGAGATTTGTGGGGTGACCCCTTCTACCGTAGGGGATGGAACATGGTTTTTTTTAAGGGAGGGCGCGGGTTGCCAGTTGGTAAAGCAGTGGTAGTGTTGGTGAAATGCTGAATACGGTTGTGGCGATCAATCAACATTTCACAAGTAGAGCAATCCCCATAGGAGAGATTCATTCGCAACTCTGGAGTGAGATTTTGCAGCATCATGTCTATCTCCTGGCTTTCTGTCAATTGCAATCCTGTCCTGTGCACCAACATGCGCCAACGTGCCACAAAAGATTCAAACTCTTCTCGCGGCCTCATCTTCTCTGCTGTAAGGTCTGATAGGGATGGAATGCGCATTCTCTGATACCCATAACGTCGGAGAAACCTCTCGCTCACAGCAGAAAAATCATGGAGGCATTCGGCCGGGAGGGTCGCATACCATTGAACTGCCTCTCCTTCAAGAGATTTCTGGAAAAGGAATACGAAAAGCGACTCGTCTCCCAGGAACGGACGTGAGTCCATATAAAAAGCAGTCAAGTGAGCATCTGGATCTCCTCATCCATTATATCTGCGGTACTTGGGGATCTTAAGGTCGGGTGGGAGAGCAATGGGGGGAATTCGGCGCAAATTGGACTGGTGGGGGGTTTGGAGCAAGGTTGGGTTGAGTTATGACATTATTCTTCGGACAGTGTCATCCAAGGTTTCAATGGGTTGGGAGTGGGGTTGGACTCTAGGCTTTGGTGGAGGAGGAGGGGGTTGAAGAGTAGTGGGATTTGGATTCCGGGAGGCTGAGTGCGATCGGTTGAGGTTGTCAAGGGCATTCATCATTTCGTCAATCGAGTGATATCCCATGGCCTCCATTCTTTCCTCGAGTCTCCTCCAGGCTGGTTTTTCTGAGGTCTCAGTGGTTTCCTGGTTACGGGTGGCTTGCCCATAGGGCATACCGGTATCGGGAAACACTTGGTTCTCATAAAAGTCATATCCCATGCCTACTCTTGAACCTTCGGGTCTACTGGAGGGATCCATGTGTGTGCTTTGGGGTGAGCAATAAGTGATACAGAAATGGCAAGCACACAATTCAACAGCTTAACAGACCAAGCAAGCAATTCCACAATCTAACAAGGCATGCAACTACAAAACTCAAATAATAATGGGATGTAAATGGCTCCTGGACGAACAAGGGCTAGACATCGAAGATTCTGCTAGGATTTTGAAATGCCAAAAGAAAAAGGTTTTTTTTATGATTTGAAGGAAATCTTGGGGAAACAACTAGTGAAGGAAAGAGAATTTTAGTACTAAAGATTTTGATTTCAAGGCAAGGAAAGAGAATTCTTTTTTTTTTTGGAATCAAAGGAAAAGGAAAGGAATTGCAAGGAAATTAAGAAATAGAAACCACTGAAGAAAATAATTTGGTTGAAAAACAAGTGAAGGGAAGAGAAAGGAGGGAGCTAATTTTAGTACTAGGGATTTTGACTTCAAGCAAAGGAGGGAGCTTTTTTTTTGGAAAAGTAAGGAACAAAGTTTTTTTTTTTTTTGGAAATAGTGCAATAAAAAGGAGATTTGTTTCACAAAAATAGGAGAACAAGAAGACAATAAAACCTTCTTTTTTTTTAGAAAACAAATGACACTGGAAAGCAAGAAATTTTGATGATAAATAAATAACTGGAATCAAATGAAAGTCAGAAAGAGAAGGAAAACCGGGGAGTAGAGATAGAAACTTCGACGACCTCCTAGGGAATTCGTCCGTGAGTCAACATAGTACAAATATTCAACATGCAAGAACTACAACCATCATGCATTCACTAAACAGAAAAGATTCAATCCTACCGACGTCCACGTGGAGTGTTCGTCCAATGAAAGTTACAAGAATTCTTTTCAAAACAGCATTACTCTCTGCTAAGGGGTTTGGAGGACCAACCTGATTGAGCTTTTTCACGAAGGGAGTCCCACCGTGATCGCCAGACTGTCGGTACTGGATTTTGACACCAGTGGTGGTGAATGGGTTGTGTCGTGAATCCGGGTTCCTTCAAGTTTGGTTCTGTTACGCGCACGGCGCTCCAAATCGCCACTTGATGGATCGTCCAAGGTCACCCGACCGCTTCCAAGGACGTTGGTGTGATCGCCACTTGCTTTTTCTCAAAAGAAAGAAAAGTAAATGTACTTCTATTACTCGCCTTCAATGGGGGATGTGGATTCTCCTCTCAAGGATCACGGCCGGCCGTACCTTGAGGTGTTCAAGCTCGGATTGATCCTACAAACCCAAAGAGAGAGAGAGAAAGATACTTCTTTTTTTTGGAGGATTGACAGATGGGATGAAAAGGGGTGTTCTTTCCGGTCAATGGACTGGAGGTGAGTTATCAGGCTCGACAAACCAGGAGGGATTGTCAAGTTTGACGAACCAGAGGCGAGTTGCAAGGGTAGACGAACCAGGGTTGGATTGTCGAACTCAACGAACCGGGGTTGGATTGTCGAACTCGACGAACCGGGGTGGATTGTCAAGTTGGACGAACCAAGGACGGATTGTCGGGATCGACGATCTAGGGTCGGATTGTCGAATACGACGAACCAGGGATGGATTGTCGGACTCGACGAACCGGGGTGGATGTCAAGTTAGACGAACCAGGGACGGGTTGTCGGGATCGACGAACCAAATATGGATTGTCGAGATCGACGGACCAAATATGGATTGTCGAGCTCGACGAACCAAGGGGGATTGTCAGGCTCGACGAACCAAGGGGGGTTGTCAAGCTTGACGAACCAGGGAGGGTTGTCGAGGGTCAACTCCAAGAAAATCCAACAAAATTAGTGGGAGATCTTATATTAACAAGAAACTGAGACAAAATAAAATAAAATGAAATAAAATAAAAATAAATAAAAATAAAAACAGCATAAAAAAAAGGAAAATAGCATATAAAATAACAAGCATATAAAGCAGTAAATGAAGCAAACAAAGTAAACAAAAGGGGATAGTAGTCCTTGGGAGATACCCAAACTTGCAAAAGGGAGTGTTCAAATGGTCCCTAGACCAACCGACTGACGATCCAAGTTAGGGTCGTCCGTCAGCTGCGTATAGTTTCCAAAATAACTGATAATAGTCCAAAATGTGCTCCAACACTTTCAACTTTGATTAAACTTATATTTATTTAAATAATAAGCTTATTACAACTTGCTTAAAGGTTTCTTATGAAAAGATGATATATTATACAAGTTCTTAAATATAAAAAAAAGAAGAGAAAAGAAATGGAAGTGAGGGTAGGGCGGTATGAACTCTCTCTTTCTCTTTGGCAAGGGAGGGTGGAGGATAGATGATGGTGATGGAAAAAAGGGTGGTTAACTTTGGGTAGTAGTGAATGAGTTCGGATGGGTGACTTTTGGTGGGAAAGAGAAGCACTTGGGTGGTGAATAAGGGGAGTTTAATGGTTATTTAGAGTTGCTGCTAATGTGGGAGGTGGTAGAGCTCATAAATGGAGGGTGGAGGGTGGTTAGGTGCTGTTGGTGATGAAAAAGGGTGGATGAGTTCGGATGGGTGGTTTTGGGAGGGAGAGAGGGGAGTTTAGGTGGTGAATGAGGGTGGTGAATGGCTGTTGAAGGGGCTGCTGGTGTAAGGGGTGGTGGTGGTCGAAAATGGAGGGTGGAGGGTGGTGAGGAGCTGCTGGTCTCGGATGGGGAGGCTAGGGGAAGCTTTAGGTGGCTTTGGGGGAGCAAAAGATGAGTGATGGATGATGTTTAAGCCTCCCATTGCCTCCCTTTTATAGCCCAAACGAGCCACCACCTTCTTGACACATGTCTGGGGAGGTAATGAGTGCCCCACGACGCTCCCACGTCGCTCAGAGTGGCTGACGTCGGCGGAGAGGTCGCAAAATGAAGCCCATGCCGTCCTTTTTCGAGCTGAAATCATCCCAGTATTTTCGACGATCCGTCATCCCATTGTCTAGGTCGACAATCCATCAAAGATCGTCGAAGTCGACAATCCTTCGAGCGATTGTCTTGATCGACAATCCATCAAAGATCGTCGAACTCGACAATCCTTCGAGCGATTGTCTTGATCGACAATCCATCCGAGGTCGTCGAAGTCAACAATCCCTCAAGCGATTGTCTGGATCGACAATCCATCCGAGGTCGTCGAAGTCAACAATCCCTCAAGCGATTGTCTTGATCGACAATCTCTCCAAGGTCGTCGAAGTCGACAATCCCTCAAGTGATTGTCTTGAGCGACAATCTCTTCAAGGTCGTCGAAGTCGACAATCCCTCAAGCGATTGTGTTGATCGACAATCTCTCCAAGGTCGTCGAAGTCGACAATTCCTCAAGCGATTGTCTTGATCGACAATCTCTCCAAGGTCGTCAAAGTCGACAATCCCTCAAGAGATCGTCTTGGTCGACAATCTTCAATGGGTTGTCCTGGTTGACTATCCACGAGGGGTTGTCTATGATGACAAGTGGTTGGCCGTTTGTCTTGGTCGGCAGACAGGATTTCAGATGTCTTGTTCAACAGCCCAAGGCTTGACCGTTCGGGCAATGGTACTGCTCTCTAAGCTTCTCTTTAAGAACTTGTATGCTCATGTCTTCTTTCCTTTCTTCACTTAGGTGATTGTTCTGGCTCAAAGAAGATCATCGGGGTTTAGACCTGTAATTTAAGATATAACAAGTGATAAGTATTTCACAGTTCTGACCGATCAAAATGGGGTATCTACACACTCTAGTCGTCTAGGACTAAGGTTCGCGCATCAGCCGCAGCTGCACAATTAAGACGCACTCCAATGGGACGGGGCACAGGCGAGGTAGCGAGGAGTTAAAACTCCGCCTGCTAAGTGAATTGCACCTTGTCACCGATCAGGTCAAAGATCACGAGGAGCTCTACTCTATTCACTTACCGGATATCACTCAAGGCCCCTCGGACTAACGGTCACGCATCAACCGTAACGGAAACCAAGACGCACTCCAATGGGACGGGACAGAGACGAGGTTGCGAGGAGTTAAAACTCCGCCTGCTAAGTGAATTGCTCCTTATCACCAATCAGCTCAAGGGTTGCGAGGAGCTCTACTCTATTCTCTTATCGGGTAGCATTCGAATTGCCTCGGACTAAGGGTCGCGCATCAGCCGCAGCTGCATAATTAAGACGCACTCCAATGGCACCGGGCACAGACGAGGTCGCGAGGAGTAAAAACTCCACCTGCTAAGTGAATTGCACCTTGTCACCGATCAGGTCAAGGGTCCCGAGGAGCTCTACTCTATTCACTTACTGGGTAGCACTCGAGGCACCTGGGACTAAGGGTCGCGCATCAGCCGTAACGGCAACCAAGATGCACTCCAATGGGACGGGGCATAGATGAGGTCACGAGGAGTTAAAACTCCGCCTGCTAAGTGAATTGCACCATGTCACCGATCAGATCAAGGGTCACGTGGAGCTCTACTCTATTCACTTACCGGGTAGCATTCGCCTCGGACTAAGGGTCGCGCATCAGCCACAGCTGCACAATTAAGATGCTCTCAAAGGAGACTGGCACGAATGAGGTCGCGCATATAAGTAAGTCGTACTCATCCATATCGAATTGGGGGCAAACCAGGTCTTCCATTATGGTCTTCCTAGAAAATCAAGTCTTTCCTGCAGGTTTTCCATTCTGGTCTCTCCAGAAAATCAAGTCTTCCATGGCAGTTCGCCTTTTCAGGACTACCCTGTCATTCACCTTTTCACGTCTACCCTGTCATTCACCTTTTTAGGTCTACCATGCCATTTACCTTTTCACGTCTTCCTTGGCAGTTCACCTTTTCAAGTCCACCGTGCTAATTACCTTTTCACGTCTACCCTGCCATTCACTTTTTCAAGTCTTCCCTGACAGGTCATCTTTTCAGGTCCTCCTTGGTAGTTCACCTTTTCAGGTCTACCCTGCGGTTCACCTTTTCAGGTCTTCACTAGCAGTTCACCTTTTCAAGTCTACCCTGTCGTTCACCTTTTCATGTCTTCCCTGGCAGTTCACCTTTTCAACTCTACCATGCCGTTCACATTTTCAGGTCTTCCCTGTTAGTTCACCTTTTCAGGTCTACCCTACCGTTCACCTTTTCAGGTCTACCCTACCGTTCACCTTTTTAGGTCTTCCCAGGCAGTTCACCTTTTCAGGTCTACCCTGCCGTTCACTATTTCAGGTCTTGTCTGGCAGTTCACTTTTTTAGGTCTACCCTGCCGTTCACCTTTTTAGTTCTACCCTGGCAGTTCACCTTTTCTGGTCTACCCTGCCATTCACCTTTTCAAGTCTACCATGTCATTCACCTTTTCATGTCTATCCTGGCAGTTCACCTTTTAAGGTATTCCCTTACAGTTCACCTTTACAGGTCTACCATGACAGTTCACCTTTTCAGGTCTACCCTACCGTTCACCTTTTTAGGTCTACCATGCCCTTCACCTTTCGAGGCCTTTCTTGGCAAGTCACCTTTTCAGGTCTTTCCTATCAGTTCACCTTTTCAGGTTTACCTTGCCGTTCACCTTTTCAGGTCTACCCTGCTGTTCACCTTTTCAGGCATATCCTGCCGATCACCTTTTCAGGTCTACCCTGCTCTTCACCTTTCCAGGTCTTTCTTGGCAGGTCACCTTTTCATGTCTTCCCTGTCAGTTCACCTTTTTAGATCTACCCTGTCATTCACCTTTTCAGATCTACCCTGCCATTCACCTTGTTAGGCATACCCTGTCGATCACCTTTTCTACTCTTCCATGGCATTTCACCTTTTTAGGTCTTCCCTGGCAGTTCACCTTTTCACGTCTTCCATGGCAGTTCACCTTTTCAGGCATACCTTGCCGACCACCTTTTCAGGTCTTCCATGGCAGTTCACCTTTTCAGATCTACCCTGTCGATCACCTATTCAGGCCTCTCATGACAGTTCACCTTTTCAAGTCTACCCTGCCATTCACCTTTTTCAGGTCTTCCTTGACAATTCACTTTTTCAGGTCTACCCTACCATTCACATTTTCTGATCTTCCTTGGCAGTTCACCTTTTCAGATCTATCCTGTCATTCACCTTTTCAGATCTTACTTGGCAGTTCACCTTTTTAGATCTACCCTGCCAATGACCTTTTAGGTCTACCCTGCCGTTCACCTTTTCATGTCTTCCCTAGAAGGTCACCTTTTCAGGTCTTCCATAGCAGTTCACCTTTTCAGGTCTTCCATAGCAGTTCACCTTTTCAGGCCTACCATGCCGATCACCTTTTCAAGTCTTCCATGGCAGTTCACCTTTTCAGGTCTACCCTGTCGTTCACCTTTTCAGGTCTACCCTGTCGTTCACCTTTTTAGGTCTTCCCTAGCAGGTTACCTTTTTAGGTCTCACATGATAGTTCACATTTTTAGGCCTACCATGCCCATCACCTTTTCAGGTCTTCTTCCATGGCAGTTCACCTTTTCCGATCTACCCTGCCATTCACATTTTCAGGTCTACCTTGCCATTCACCTTTTCAAGTCTTCATTGGCAGTTTACCTATTCAGGTCTTCCATGGCTGGTCATCTTTTCAGGTCTACCCTGCCGTTGACATTTTCATGCCTTCCCTGTCTTCCAGGTTAAAATAAAAAATAAATAGAAAAGTATCATCTCGACAAAAGTGAGATGAGGATTTAGTATGCAACGTCTCAATGTTTGATCTTCTGCTCTCCCGATCCCCTAAATGTCAAGAGTGTGAAGATTTAATCTAATCATTAAGGGGACTTCTATTAAGTTTATTCTTCTGTTCTCCCGGTCCCCGAAAGACCAGAAGAGGGGGGATTTGTTGAAGCTAAAATCTATCACACTTTAGGATCCGTTTAAAAGGCCACATCGCCCCAGCCCATCTCATTCCTTCATAACACATAATTATCTCAAGTCGGGCCAATAAACAGTCTAGTCGGACGCCCGACCAGATCTAGGTGAATGGGGGCATAGCTTCTGTCTGACTTAAATAAAAAATATGGAGTCTGCATCGGTGAGATATTAGAATTCCCATGGGATATTCTCTGACACAGTGGCTGTAACAAACTATCAAAAAGTTGTTATGAGACACTGATCCCCAGATCCCACGTGTCAACCAATCCAAGAGTCACGTGAAAGATTTCATCCCATGATATGTTCACACCTCCATGGAAATAAGCACTCCCCTCCCACTATAAATGGAATGGTATCCCCTTCACAAAAGGGGGAGGGAGGAGGGGCAAAGAGAGAGACTCCTTCTTCCCATAAAAATGAAGAGAACCCTAGACCCAAGCTTTAAATCTCATTTTAATGGAGATTGGGCTTCATCGTCGGAGGTTTTCACCCAAAAAGGACTACATGTGGCTTGATCCCTCCGAAAGGGTACATAGGCAACCTGATTTACATCAGGTTCAGTCCAGACAAACCTCGTCAATCCCTCCACTGCAGACCCTAATCGTCGTCTCTTCACGGATCTACTCAAATCAAGCCCGGACAACCCTCGAGTCTAGCATATTCAAGGAGGAGGACATTTTCACCTCCCACACCAGCGATTGCAGAAAATCAGTTTTGCAATCATGTAACCAAATGCTACCTAAGTCTTTAAGCTTGACCCCTTTTAGTCTAATTGCGCTGATCACACACATGATACATAATATGAGTCCTATTCTGCGAGATAGCACTTACATTCCAGCCATGCGTTCATATCCTTTCTTGAATGCCTTAGAGATTTATCCCAAATACCAAGGATACGACCCCACGTCTATGCACTCATCTACACGAGTTCTCCGGGGTGCCTACACGGTGTACACCCTGTCCAAAAAAGTCCTCGATCCCCTTAAGAGCGAAAGCTCAACCTTCTACCATTATAATATAACATTGTTTGGGTTAGAGGAGTTTTTCCTCTACAATACTCACAAATTTAGCAAAATAGCTTCGTTAACCTCTTAAAAACCATCTTCATGAGATCTCCACTCACAATGGTAGTTAGCAAAGTTCTCTCTAACCTCACAAACTATAGTTATTTTTTCCCTTAAAAAGGTGAATCCATTCATATCTCATTTACAAATGTACTTTCATATCTCATTTGCAAATGTAGACATGTTCACACTCTTGTCCCATCATTTAGTAGCCTCTCTCTCTCTCTTTTAAATAAGGAGGTCTATGTCTCCCCACATTTTACGGTACTAATTACCACAAGTAATTTGTATGATTTATTTTTTTACGAAATACCCTCACATTTAAAGATTACTCAAAAATAATTTGAGACATATATGCATGCAAAATATTCTCTACAAATCATATGCAATTGTTATTTTCTAAGCATGCAAAAAATAAGAACTAATTACTACCACATGTGCATGCAAAAATGTAACTTACAATAACCTCCACATTTAAATAACTTAAATATAAATGTATGTCATTCAGAGTCATAAACATGATTACCAAAAAATAATTTTATATAACCACCATTAATTAAGATAATCAAAGTTGGTCTATAATAATGTACCTCAAAAAACCATTTGTCACTCATATCACTTGTAGAATATGTAATCATACCTATTAGATAATAATCTCATTGAGAATATTCAGATTACATGAATTGAAATATGCTCCAAACTCGAAATAATTATGTGTTCATATTAGATGTATGAGGAGATCCGAGAATACTCTTCATCTGCATAAAATGAAGCTTTTTCCTGATAGATAACTGCAATTTTGTAGTCATCAAAAATCAATCATTAGCGACGGTTTGTTATGCAAACTAATTAAATATTATTCGTTATATGCCAATTAGTGATGGCTTTGGCTGTCACAGATAATGAATTACCAACGGCCATTTTTTGGCCATCGCTATATGAGCAGATTAATAACAAATAACCCGATCATTTTTTTTGTTTTAACACTAACCATCTCCTGGCATTGCTTACGGAGTAGCAGGATGGTGATGATGGCCTATGATCCAGGTTAGATTCATCTTCTAACCAGGATTTTGGCCATCAGGACCTCTACTTTGTATTTTCTTTCTTTCTCTATGTCTTCTCACCCCCATCAGAATTATACTTCGAAATCAGAAATGAAATCGTGGTAGCTATTTCTACCTTTTTCAAAAAAAATAAGTATCTCCTGGTATTGCTCCCTCTCCCTTTTCACCCAAACTGTCGCAACCCCGAACAATCCTCACCTTCTTCGCGGGCACCGCACACGGCCACCTAATCGACCTATCATTGCTCTGCACCACTTCACCTGGCTTGCTCCCTCTCTCTCACCCTCCTGTATGGATGATCGATATGTAAGGCAACAAATTCAAGTAATGTCCATTCACCTTATTTTCATGATTTGTGAATTGTTTTATTTTCATGATGAGTCCTACTAAAGGGCCCACTCTCATTCATAAGCCCCATAAGTGTCATTATCTCATTGGTTGCTTGTTTAACTTAAAAAGAAGATTAAAAAAGTAAAATACAATATTACCCTCATTTAAAACCCACGATTTTCTCTCTCATCAAATCTATCTCCATCGAAAAACATATCAACATATTCAATTCATTTAAAGAAACCTATTTTAAAAAAAAAACCAATAAAAAAAATCTATTAAGTACATTTATGAAAACAGAATTGAAATTCAAATCCTTTAGGGTTTCTTAAAAAGAAACTGAAAAATGAAATCATTCAAAACAACCCATTTCATCAAAAACACCAAAAAAGACTAAATTTTTGTTTGCGGCCTCTCATTCAACCATAAAACAATAGTGATAAGGAATTATCAACATTTGTTTTTAACACTGTTAATTTGTAATTTTTTTATTCCAATTATCAAACAAAGTATTTGTGATTGATGCAATTTTTTTCAATAAATGCAGAAATGAACCACAAATCATAGTATAAAATTAGAGTTCGAAATAAAATTCAGTTACATTTATAAAATGTAACTTAATTTTAACAATAAATTGCTTTACAAGTTAGTTACATTTGTATGTGTAACTAACTTCTTTTATATAAAGCAATTAAAAGTTTGTTACATTCCACAATGTAACTAACTTCCATATTTAATTGTTAAACAATTTAAAGATTAAATGCCCTAGATTTAAGGTTGTCAGATTTAAAATCTAGCACCAAATTCAATTAAAAAAATGTAACAAATGCAAAACAAACAAAAAATAAAAGGCCGCACCTGAATCGACAAACATTATGATTTCTGATCTAATTGGAGGTCGAAAAATCCTCCGAAAAACAAATCAATGTTTGAAAAACCTTCAGTCCTCTGAAAAACAAATTTATATGCTTGAAAAACTTCCAGTCCTCCAAAAAATAAACCAATGCTTGAAAAACCTCCAAATAACCTTCTGATCTAATTCTATGTGTTCTTAAAAAAAATATTGTAAAAAAATAATCGAATTTGACATTTAGCATCAAATTTAATGATAAAAATTTTAACAAATGCTAAACAAGTAATGTGACCCAAATATAAATTTTATTTTATGTGGAGAAAAAGAAGAAACCAAAGATAGAAAAACAGATCATGTTTTTTTATTTGTCTTACTAGTCAATGCACATGTGAATCGCACGTGAATTGTTTTTGATACTATTTGTCATTAATTTGTATTTATTATTCGATTAAGTGTTAAAATCTTATTTTTAGCTAAAAATGTAAATGTTGATATTACAATATTAATAACATATAATTAAATTCGTACATCACATTATATCATAATAATTTATAAAAAATAACAACTAAATTTATATTGTTAAATTTGGATTGTTAATATAGTTTTTATAAATAAAAAATATTGGATTGCTACTTTTACAAATATAGTTTAAAATAAAATTAATAATATAATTTGTCATAAAAATAATTATATATTTGGAACTTAGATTAGATATTAGAAGATACAGCTAATTTTTTAAATAATCATTCAGTATTGTATGATTAAATATTTTGAAAGATATAAACCTAAGCAAATTCACATAATATCAATTATCTCTTAAGAAAATGAATTTATTTCGACATAATTTATTGATTTCTTTATATGAAAAATCAAAATATGCTATTTACTTTGAGTATTAATTTTATATATAATTTTCATTAAAATTTATTTAATACATATTATATTAATATTATCTATCAAAATTAAATTATTTATTTTAACATATGGATGTTATCTAGGTTAATTTAATATATGATTATTATCCTACATTATATTATTAATCCACAACTTATCAATTTTAAATTAATGCCACATTTTTTATCAATTAACTCACATCTTATTAATCAATATTTCATCCTTATATTAAATATTTAAATTTTTATTTATTTAAACATTATTTAATCAATCTTATTAATCCACATATTTTAATATAAAATTAAATTTATTAATATTTTATAATCCATATCTTAAATTTTTTATTGGAATTTTTAGTTTTAATTTCCCGTAAACAATAGGATTTAGCGATCGATCACTCACTTCTTCATATTTAGGTTTTAGTCCCTGGGAGAGACCTATTCTTAAATTTTTTAGTTTGCTTTTTAGTCCCTTAGAGAAACCTATTCCTAAATTATCATTTAAATGTAGGGACTAAAACCTAAATATGAAGAAGTGAGGGATCGATCACTAAATCTTTTTTTTATTTTAATCGATCTTTTGATATTCTATTCATACATAACTTATAAAAAAATTAATCTATAGCCAATAAATTTTGGGTTATATATTTAATAAAATATCTTATAATATCAATTTCAATTAATTATCTTATAATATCTTATTAAACCAAACTTATCAAATTTTATATTCCAAAGTATTTGAGAAATTGCAGTTCAAACACTGTTTTTCTTTTAATAAAACATAATTTAAAATTCATAACATTTTAATCTCTATGTATTTTTTTATCAAAATTCTGAAAAATAAATAAATTATATTAAATCATAATAAATTCTGTTTAGAAATTAAATTTGACAAAAAAATAAATTTTTTATAAAATTCTTTGTAAAATTATAATTTTTCTAGCATAATTCTTATTAGGATGATCAATAGCTAATTTGAAAGATCTTTTCATTATATTCTTATGCATGTGAAATAGATTTTTCTAAAAAATATTTTCAAAATGGTTTAAAAAATCATAATTTTTCAAACATAACTTTGACTGGATGATAAATAGTTCATTCCAAAGATCTATTCGACATATACTTATGCACGTCAAAATAAAGTTTTTTTAAGAATGATTATTTAATAGTGAAAACTAATATTAAATTTAAAAATTATATTTGACCCAAAATTAGTTATTTATCATTTAAAATAAATTATATTTTTATTAATATTAATAATAAAATGAATATTAAATTTAATTGATTTATAATATTATATTAAATAGAATGTTCAAATATATTAAAAATTAAGCACATTCATCATCCTTAAAAACAATTATAAAAAATACCTAATTTTCTAATCTAAATATTATTGTTAAAACAAAATCAACCATAAAAAATAAAAAATGAAATAGCATATAAAATGATCTTCCAAAGATATAAACAATAATAAATATTAGATAAACTAAACGATATATATTCCTATGTAATTCTAACAAGTATGTTAAATAAAGTAATATATGTATATTAGTTATGTATTTTGTTAAATGCAACATTACCAATATTAAAGACATCAGAAAATCAATAATTAAATATTAAAAATAACATAAAAATATTATAAAAATAGCATCTTCTCTTTTGATGAGTCTGTAGAAATAGAATTCTTGTATGTATAATTCAATTCTCCTTAAATAACAAAACATTCAACAAAGCAAACGATTAGAATATCCAAATAAAATTTTCACAAATATTTAAAATTTTCAAAAAACACATTCGTCATCTTTGAAAACAATTATTAAAAAAAAACAAACAAAATTTTCAAATATTTGAATTTCAATATGATTGAAACATAATAAACATAACAAAAAAAATAAGTAAAATTATGAAATCATCTTCAAATAAAGACCAAGAAACTAAAAAAAATTAACTCAATTGGAGAGGTAGACCATTTTTTTTTTTTTTTGGCATCTTGAAATAAATGGTAATTTTTTTATAGATATAACCTTTATTTTTGTTTATTTTGATACACTTTTATCTACATTTTGAATTGAAATTTAAAAAATTATATTACGGTCAATGAAATAATTTTAAATTATGAAAAGTAATTTTAAATTCTAAAATAACTAAAAATGACTTTTTTATTTTTTTAAATAAAATACCGATCATTATATCTATTATATATTTTTTCATAAATTAAATGATTATGATTATCTTTTATAGAAATAACCTTTTTTTCTTATAATACATATATTTCAATTTTAAATTTAAATATAAAAAAAATTATTAATGTCTTTGTGTATTTTGAATATTGGAAATCGAATATTTCATATTTGACTATCATTAAAACCTTTTTTAGTTTTATAATTAAGATCCATTTTTATCTATATTTATTTTGATGATATATTTTTACATAAAAATTGTAAATTTTCATTTATAACTCTGACTAAGGTGATAAATAACTCGTTGAAAAGATATTTTTGATTTATACTTATGTATGTGAAATGGATAATGGATTTTTTCAAAAAATGATTATTTCATGTTAAAAAATAAGATCAAAAGTTCAAATTATTTTTAACCCGAAATTAATTATAAAATTTGTTATAAAAATTAATAATCAAATGAATATTAAATTTAAACTGATTTTTATTAATTAAAATCTACTAAAATCGGATAAATCTAAACTAATATTTTTGTGAGATAAAATATAGTTTGTGAGATAAAATATATTATATTACAAATATTGATAATATCTATTGATGGATATATATGTATTCTAAATTAATTTAAAGGGGTAAAATCGGCTAAACTATTTGGAGAAAAAAACTTTTTTTTTTATTTCATTCACTATTTAAATATTTAATAAACATCCACAAAACACTAAATCTTAAAAAAAATAAGATAATAAGATTAAATGTAAATCTAAACAAACTAATTAATTTCAAGATTTATTGATGGATAATAAGATTGAATATAAATCTAAACATTGTATATAATTTTTAGATTCGTTGATGGATATAGTTATCTTTTTAATTAATTTTTAAGGGTAAAATCGACTAAAATATTTATCCTTCAACTCGTACTTTTTATAGTAGTAAGTAAGTATAGATATAGATAAAGCAAAAGAGAAAAGAATATTAATTATAAAAAATAATGGGATTTGATCCTCTAAATAAATTAAAAAAATCATGACACATCAGCCATTGTAACCATTTTCCTTGATTATGGGGAGTAATTATTGAAAAAGACAAAAATGACAAAATGGATAGTAACATGTGCCACCTCTTGTAGATTGTTGATCATTATTGATAAAGGTTAAAGACATCTAAGTCCCTACAAATATGAGAAAACCCATATAAGTCCTTAGTAAAATTGAGACAGACGTACGGGTCCCTGAAAACTCATAAAAACTCAATTATCATCCCTGAGTTAAATTTCTATCCAAACTTAATGGAATATTCACATAATATTCCATCACATATATTTATGTAGATATTAAAGTCCCTATAAATAGTTTATAAAGACAAATTAGTTCCTACAAAAGATAAAATTGTCCCTAAAAAACTTTTACATTAAATTGTATACACATCGCAGTTCATATAAATAATCATAAAGACAAATTATTCCTTTTAAAAGATAAAATTGCCCTTGAAAAACTTTTACATTTAATTGGGTAGACATTACTGTCGGTATGTAAAAACTGGGGGGGGGGAGGTTTCTGCGAACTTGGTCCTGGTCCGTCTCGCGACTGATCAGGTCACCGCCCGGAGAGTCGTTCCTGAGCCGCCCGACTGCTTCTCAGAAATGACGGGGTTTGTTGTGATCGCCACCTGCTTTATCAAAAAGCAGGAAAAGTTGGTGTTGGATTTGATCGCCTACGTGGGGAGTTTGTGGGGTCTCCGCTCTGAGACACGGATATACCGTACACAGAGGTGAAAAACAGGTAATCCTATTCTGCTTCCGGGCTTGACTAAAGGAGTCTTGGGACAAAGGGGTGTGGATAAGGGGGGCGGCTAGTTGGATCTAGCCGTCTGGTGAGGGGCGGCTACTAGGGTTTAGCCGTCCCAGGTCTGGTTTGGTTAGGGCAGAGCTTTGGTAGGAAATGGGTTTGGTTTTGGGCAGAGGCTAAGCCAGGTTTAGCCCGGGTTTCTGGAGGGTGGAATGAGAGAGTGTTTTATGTAGGGAATGGGTGTTTCTCTCACAAAAGAGGGTCTCTCTCTCTCTCTCTCTTGGGATTTCTAGTGGTGGAAGGGTTTGATCAAGTGAGGATGGTGGATTGGTGATTGAAGATTGTTGTGGATTTTTGGTGTGTTTATTTGGGCTTGGGACCCCCTCTATTTATAGTAAAAGAGAGGCAGGGAAATATCCCGGGGGTAATGGAGTGGGTTGGCTTCGATTAGACCCCTCATTAATTCTCTGGTTCTTCTGTCAGAGACTAGGTGAAGGGCGGCTAGTTCCAACTAGCCGCCCGGGATGGGGCGGCTACTTCCTGGTAGCCGCCCCTATCATGACCTGCCAAACGTCCCATCTCTGACAAGCGGTGGCCTGGGTCGGTTACTCGGTTTGATCCGTCCAAGAGAGGGCGGCTACAGGTCACAACCCGCCGCAATGATCAGCATTTAATGCTACTTTATGTCACATCCAGGGAACTGGTCCAAAGTCGGCCAGGGGGCGGTTAGGGGGGCGGCTAGTTGAAACTAGCCGCCTGGTATGGGGCGGCTAGTTATGTCTAGCCGCCCATTTTCCAGGGACTTGGTTTTTTTTTTGGGTTTTTTTAGGGTTTCTCTAGGTGGGGTTCTCGGGTTTAGGGTTTTTGGCTAGGTTTAGTTTAGGGCTAGGGTTAGGGTTTCCGGCTAGGTTTAGTTTAGGGCTAGGGTTAGGGTTTCCGGTTTCCTGAATTTTGGTTCTCTACTGGATGTCCAAAAGTGGGATATTTCCGGGTGTTACTTGAAGTATTTCTGTCTTTCTGGATGGTCAAAATTGGGGTATCTACAATTACAGTACTTATAAACAACCGTAAAAACAAATTGGTCCCCGTAAAAGATAAAAATGCCCCTGAAGGATTTTTACATTTAATTGTGTAGACATTGCAATCTTTATAAACAATCATAAAGACAAATAATATAATCCCTGAAACACAATTAAATGTAAAAATCCTTCAGGGGCATTTTTGTCTCTTACATGAACCAATTTGTCTTTATAATTATTTATAAAGACTGTAATATCTATCATATTAAATGTAAAAGTCTTTTAGGGATAATTTTATCTTTTACAGGGACTAATTTATCTTTATGATTGTTTATAGAGACTGCGATGTGTATACAATTTAATGTAAAAGTTTTTCATGAGCAATCTGATCTTTTGTAGGGACTAATTTATCTTTATGACTGTTTATAAGGACTTAAATGTCTACATAATTATATGTGATGGAATATTCTGATAATATTCCATTAAGTTTGGATGAAAATTTAACTCAAGGGTGATAATTGGGTTTTTGTGAATTTTTAGGGACTCGTATGTTTGTACCAATTTTAGTAGGGACTTATATGGATTTTTACATGTTTGTAGGGACTTAAATGTTTTTAACCATATTGATAAATTGATAGATTCCCAAATAGCACTATTATATATTGATAGATTCCCAAAATAGATAATTATTGATAGATTGATCATTATTGATAGATTCCCAAACACTTGTGAATCATTATTGTTTCATGATGGGTCTTCTGGATTGTTGATCGAATTTTGTGTTTTTTTTTATTATTTACCATTCAAGCATTGTTCCACAATTTGATTTTTTTGTTAAGTTTTCTGTTTATGATTTTTTTTTTTGTTCCTAATTTCTTTGAAGATGTTTTAAGTAAATTTTAGTTAAATCAATAATTTTTTTATTTTTTGAAGGTTTAAATCAATAATTCTTGAATTATAATTGTGAATGAAATATACAGGTGAGATAATTAAAAGACAAACTCCAATCACTTTGTGGTCCAAACTCTATAATACACTTTCTTTTTCATAATAACAAACATTCCCACCCACTTCCTTCACCCCCTAACAATTAATTGAAGCACACGTTATAATGTAACAAGCCAATACACTTTTTCTGTTGAGATTGAACATTTTGAAGTAGAGTTCTTTTCTTCAGGTGTGTTGAATCCTTTGTGTTTTCTTTGCTCTTGCTTCGATATTTCTTGATTAGAATTGTAATTTTAAACTATTATTATTTCAATGAATATATTCTTAAAAAATATAGCCAATGAAACAAAAGAAAAAAAAAAGAGAGAGAAATAATGAACCCCACGGCTACAATGTTGCCCTTATAAACCGGATAGTGGAGCGCTTCAAAATTGTAATGATTACAATCGCAGCCTTCAAATATACAGGTGTTAATATACATTTATGCTATTCTATTAAAAAATCCTAATTATGAAATGATCATTTCACCCTCAAGCGAAAATTTGTACTAAAAAAATAACAGAAAAAATGGATTGAAAATAAATTGGGTATTTAAAGTAAAATGTCAAATATATTAAAGCTAGGAGCATGTATAATTGAAAATTTTGAAAATATAAAATGAAGCTTTAAAATTCTTTTTAGTGTCTACTTTTATATATATATATATATATATATATATATATATATATATATATATATATATATATATATATAAAATGAGTCGTGATATTATACGGTCGTGTGGTCGTGCGGTCGCGATTCACGGGCCGTCGATCACGGGTCCATCGCATCGGACGGTCGGGTGCGATTCACGTCGACCGTTGGATGCGATGGACCCGCGATCGGACGACGCACATCGAATCCGCACGACCGCACCGACCGCATATTATCGGAAATCTATATATATATATATATATCATAGAAATAAAATGTAAGAAAAATACTATAAAAAATCTTTTAAGTATTAAAAATATTCAAATTATCCATTTTTAAAAATTCTACTTAAAAAGGATTTATAATATTTTACAATTTTATAAAATAAAATGACTTAATTACCTCTATGTTATCTACTATTTAAATATATATCATCACATAATTTCATTTTTAACTCTCAATTAAAAAATATTAATAAACAACAAAAATATTTTTTAAATTTGTGCACGAAGTTTATTATTATTTTTTATATTTAAATATATCATTAAGAATTAAATTTTAAAAATTAAAATTTTCATTATAAAATATTTGGTAGATATAAACTTTATAAAGTCTTTTAGACTTTTTTAAAATTTTAAGAATTATAAGCAGCATCACATAAGATGATTTAATTTAAATAAAATATATATAATTTTGAGATTACAACTTCTTATTATTAGATAAAAATTTAATTGGGGAACTACATTGATCATCAAATTAAAAATGTATTTACATGTTTATAAAAAAAATATGGAAATTTAAATCCAAATAAAAAAAATCACAATGTCTCTCATTTTCTTTATCAGGTGGTCCCTCCAAATCCGTCCATATCACCGTCCATTCTCTCTCTCTCCCCCCTCTTTTTATTCCCTCTCTTTCTCTCTCCATCCAATGACAAGCGCTTCCAATCCCTTCTGATCTCTCTCTCTCTCTCTCTCTCTCTCTCTCTAAAGCTATGCCGATCGAGGTCCACCTCCGAAACCCTTCCGCGTCGGCGACGGCGGCAGTAGCCCTGAAGCGGAAGTCGCCGCCGCCGCCGCCGCCGCAGAACCGGTGGAAGACGGGGACGCAGCAGAGGATCTACGGCCGGAGGCTCCTGGAGGGATCCGGTCCGCGAGGGGCGAGGGATCGTCGTCTCCGGCGACGAATCCGACTCCTCCGGCGAAGATCAGGGAGGCGGCGGACTCGGCGCTGGCGCTGACCGACCGGGGGCGGAGCCGGTGGAGCAGGGCAATCCTTTCGCGGCGGTGGAGGCGGCGGAGGCTGATCGTGAAGGCGGCGTCGGCGGGGGGGAAGAAGATCCGGCGGCGGTGGGGGCTGGCGAAGAAGGGGGAGGTGGCGAAGGCGATCGGGGGGGAGAAGGTGCGGGAGAGGCTGCGCGTGCTGTCGCGGCTCGTCCCCGGCTGCAAGAGGGCTTCGACGCCGAGCCTTCTAGAAGAAACCGCGGATTACGTGGCGGCGCTGGAGATGCAGGTGAGGGCGATGCGCCTCTTAGCCGATGCTTTATCGGCGGCTTCGGCTTCGGCTAATGTTGAGTGAGAGTTGAAATTTGGGGGTGGTGATCGGAGAGGGGTATGATTTGGATTGTGTTGTGTTTGTTGGGGTTTTTTTGTAAATTCTCCACGGCTTTTTTTTTTTTTTTTTTTTTTTTTTTTGTATACGTCGCTTACATATTAACCACTCTTTTGGGTTTGTTTGCATTGTTTGATGTGTATCATTGATATGTAGTCAATCATGGTGTTAGTACTATATGATTTAATATGCATTTCTTGTTGCACCCCCCACAAAAAAAAAAAATTAAATTTGGTGTACTTTGATGAATATTTTGTCTTCATTGGATATAATGTATTTGTTTCGCGAAATCATTTCCCTTTCTTGAGAAGGTATTAGATATATTTTTATATGTCAGTTTTTTATCTGTATTTTTGTTCCTGCGTTTTCTCAAGTGAATTTTAATGTCATGCCTGATAAAGTTGGCTTCACGTATTGTTTTTAAATTTTAATGACACACTTCACATAGAGGTCAATGGATGAGTAGATTTTCTTTTCTGTTTTTTGTTTTATTTTATTTTTTTGAAAAGAAAATTTTAATATGGGTGAAACGAATTTAATTTTTACTAATTCAAAGCGATTAATTTTTTTTAATTAATTTAAAAAAAAAAACCAAAATAGAGTATCTGTATACATTTATCCCAGATTCCCAGTGAAATAATTTCTTATTTCATTTTATAAAATATCTGGTTCATGATATATATATATTTCAATTGATTATTGTTAACATATTTAATATCAATTGAGCTGTATAAATGGCCAAATTACAAATTGCAATGCTTGCCAAACGTGCATTCCAATTACTACAATCCTATTTGCGGAGTAGAGAACTTACTTGTTCAAAAGCTAGCTCTAATTAAATCTTTCATGATCTCTTCTCGATTAGAATTACATGCACAATCAGCAGATTATTTACAAGAAAATCCCACATTCACCACTCAAATATCTCTCAAAATCTCTCTCTCTCTTTGGTTTCTCATATGAATCTTCGCAAAACGGATGAGTTATTAAAAATTGCAACCCCCGAAGTTGATACGAGAGGGCAGGGCGGCTCGATTGTAAGGCAAATTAGGCAGTTGTCTAAAGCCACCAAATGCATCAAGGTTCTAGTTTTTATTTATTTATAAGTAGATCCAGATATGGACCAATAATATCTTAATACATTATCAAAAAATATATTTTTTTTAAATTAATAGCAATGTTGATAAGTTAAAAAGTAACCAATAATAAATTGACAACATTTATCTAAAGAATAACAAAAAAGTTACATAACCGATAGAATTAAATGCGTTTTTGACTCCCAAAAAAGGGGATGTGAAACGGCAAGTCTAAAAAACTGCCGTTTCTCTTCTTTTATTCTTCACTATATGTCTTCTTTACAATTAAAAAAAATTATTTTCACTCTTTTTTTTATATCAAAATCTCTCTACACTTCCTGCTTGTTGTGGACTAAAAATAAGCTCTATGTAGTGTGGACAACAACAAAGAACAATGCTTTTTTCTATGTGATAATCAGGTTTTACTGTTTCAACTTTTTATTTTTTATTTCGTTATAGTTATTTTACAATTTATTTATAATAGTGATTATTTTTATATTTTAGTTTAATGTCTACTAGAAAATATGCATCTGGATATAAATACTTAAAAAAGGAAAAATATAAAAGTTAATTGAATATCAGAAAGGATCTTTAGATAAATTTGTTGCTAGCAATACACAAAATATAATAGAAAATAAAAATAAAAATCTCATAAATGAAAACATAATTAGTAATTTTGGATCGCAAAAGGTTAGAAGAATAATTTTTAAGTAAAAATTAATAATTAAAAAATTAAAATAAATATCATTCAATTAACAATTAAATTTAAAAAACTATAGTTAAAATTACAGAATAGTTGTGTTATGATAAGTGAGGGCATCAATTAATATGTTGAACACACAGCATTTCGTATGTTTGTGAAATATGAGATTTTAAAATAATATATTAATCAATTAAGAAAATAACAAAACACAGCATTTCGTATGTTTGTGAATATGAGATGTTAAAATAATATATTAATCAATTAAGAAAATAACAAAATAACTGTTCAACTAGATATTTATTTATTATATATATTTTATTGAAATCGTACAATGTTATGTGTGGATGGCAGCTAAAAAGGCAGGCCTGAATAGGGAACTGTTTATAAATATTAATAATTTAAGGTGAGTGTGTCTTTTTGTGTCAGGTGAGGCGAATGTGTTGTTCAAGTGATCGATAACAACAGCACCACCACCTCCAATTAGTCCAGTAACGACAATAATCTTTGATGAAGAAAAGCAAAGAAAGTGTATATTGATTATTCTTTTCCAAATTTGTTGGTGATTGTTGTGTTGGAACCTTATCCATTACATCCACGTGGACTCACTAACTCCACTTTTTATATATGCTGGGCTGTGATGCTGTCATCAAAAGAAAATGATGGTGCAGTATTTTATACCTAATGTATTTTATTTTAAAAAAAATAAAAATTTAATTTTCATATACTATACATAATGGTGCAGTATAATAACTTAGTGTATTATACTATCACTGTGTATAAACGATTAGAAAATCACTTCTCCACGCTCTACAAATTGTTAGTGTACACCAATATGGTTACAAAACAGTAGTGTATTAGTGCTTGTCTAAAAATAATAAGCATTACCGGTATTATTTTTCTTATCATAGTTTAAAAAGTAGTTTGAGTGGTTTTTAGCAATGTTTTAATAATTGAATAGTTCAATGACTCGAAAAAAAAGGGGTCAAGGATCACTGGTTCAACTCCTGGTTTACTGGATTTGAATCGTGACATTATCAAATCATAATAAATATTAACTATCATTGCTACATTAACAAAGTTTTAAAAAATAAAATGTTTTAAACAAAGTTCTAGGTGAAATGGGCGTATAACTGGTGGCTACTGCGGTCCGCATCAGACCTATTCGAAGTACCACCAAATCAGGCAGACGAAGATACCACTCAAAATCAAGGTGTTCGCGTGGTTGCTAAATAAAGAATGTCTCCTCACAAAGGTCACTAGGGCTCGATGGGCGACAAACGATTCGACAACATGCGCGATGTGCGAGAGGGCACTGGAGACCGTCCAGCAGTTATTTTGTGAGTGTGAGATGGTGAAGCAATTTTGGGTTGTCATAGGTGCGCACACGGGCATGTCTACAGCTTTCCTATCCTTGGAGGAGTTGTGGGAGGTGGGGAAAGCGTTGAAACGAGGGGAGGATGACGAAGTGACAGCAATGATCTCACAGTCCATCGTTCTAGCGGGGCATAGACGATTTGGCGCACCCGTAATGAGAAAATCTTTAGAAGCGCACGAGTCTACTAAGAAAATATGTGGGAGCTAAATGTTCCTCAGACTAGTGCGATAGTGGGGAAAATGCATTGCGTTGACACATGATATTCACTTCCACAATGACAGGTTGCGCTTGTCGGCGTGAGAGTTGTCTTGGTTTGGGTCTCACTCGGGCTAGATGCCTCTTCTATACAGGAGACGGTTGGTGGGAACTTGACCATATTTTTTTTTTCTATGCTTTCGTTATCTATTCTCCCTCCATTCAGAGTTTGTAATTCGAATTTTCAGATATGAAATCGGGTAGCAAATATCTACTTTCAGTTAAAAAAAATATATTTATAAAACAAGTCTTAAACCATACTAATTTTTAAGCTTTGAATTACATCATAACATAATTTTATCATATAAAATCTATTATTTCATTAAATTTAATATTTTAACAGGTAATTACTCACAATTTGTGTGAATAGAGACTGTACGATTTAATAAACCGATGTCTAATTCTCATAAATCAACAGTTCAACATGTGTGTTGATTAGTTTTATTGATTTTTTATAATATCGAATTTTAAGAATAAATCAAACTGAAATTCAGATTAACTGAAGGTTTAACTAATTCAACCAGTTAGATCGGTCCAAAACTTTAAAACACTGGATACCTTCCCCATGTTGCCTTTGACATTGTCCATTGAGTTACACATGCAAATTGTACATTTTTTAGCAACCCCAACTAAAAGACGACTAAAAGACTGTTGTTGGGATGAGAAGGTCTATCTGTAGAGGCTAGGCTTTTTTTTTTTGGGAAAGCCATGACTTCAGACCAGAATTCAAAAGAAAGAGAGGTTCACGTGGGGTGTGGATGCTAACACATCTTTTTCTAACCTTTATTCCTCTCCCCAACCTAATTGTTAACCTATACATATATGTCCTTTTCATTTTCAAACTTTTCTTTTCCTTTCACGTGTGCATAAACACCATTACTGAACCTTTAAGTGGGGTTACGTGATTAAATAATATAGGTGCAAGCTCAAGGTGATAAGAAATATATCATTGCATTCATTCATGATTGTACTTGGTATTGCTATCTTGATCTACTTAGTGATAGAGATGAAGTATAATCAGTAGTTGAGACAGAATTTCAATCGAACTACAATGACTGAAGGGGGATGAAAGGATGTAGAGCAAACAAACGAAGCAAAAACAAAAAAGAGCTGAGGTGAGTCAATATCCACCACCCGGTGGGCGAGAGACCACCTGGAAAAGGGACCGCCTACCCTTCTACTCCTCGACGTACACCCTTCCACTCACAAACCACACACTAAAATAAATATTAATGAAAAAATTTCATATTCAAAAGATTTTTAAATAAAAAATGATTGATCATTTAATAAATAAAAGTGCATTAAAAACAACAAAAAATTACTCCCTTTCAACATCAAAACAATCCATTGTTTAAAACACTTGTCATTTAACCCAAAAAAAAATTATAGACTCCTGAATTTTGAACATGTAAAAATTGAAAGAAAAACTTGAAACAAAAATCCATGAAAGGGGAAAGAAGCATTCCATTATATTTGTTTTGAGATGAAAGAATTAGATTGTGTATTTGTGTGTGAAATAGGGGCAAAAATTCAATGAAACCGGAGAGATGGAAACTGCTTACTATTAGATTTACATTGTTTAATATTTGAAGATATATTTCTCTTGCAAAACCAAGCTAATTGAAAGCTTCAAAGCGAATGTCACTTACAGTTGTATGTTTCCACACTTATTTGGGTTTATGGCTGACCCGCAACCATTGTATTTTTATGAATCCTCAAGTGTATGTTGAGAATATATGGGACATGGTGACAAGTTTATTAAAGATTGGGGGATCATTTGCTGAGGGGCAAGTATAGTGAGTTTTGTCGGGGGACAAAGGAATATTTTTTTTTTATTTACTTTTTTTTAGGTGGTAGATCCTTCATCTACCATTTTAGATTGCAATTTCCTTTTCCCTTAATTATATTTAAGGTGCATGTCTACCATATATCTCAAAAAAAAAATATTTGAAGATATATTAGAAAGATTTTTTTAAAAATATGTTGTCAAGATAATAATAGGTTAGTTAAGACTTGCAGATATATTAAAATGATGTTTTGTAAAATTTGGGCCAAGCAACGACCCAGCTTAGACCACATTAAGATTCTCCCCTAGGCTTTTTTTTTATAAGTGGTGATCACAAGTCATCAACCTTTAATGAACTATGAGCAAAATTTGGAACTATTCAGTGAAAAATGGCATCATATACACCTCAATGAATTGGATTGCTTAAAGGAAAAATAAGATTAAAAGATACGGAAAATTCTAGCTCTCCATTTGGGGGTGAGACATAACTGGGAAATAAGAAAAAAAAACTATTTATTTTGGAAGAATAATCTCAATAGTTATGTCTGTTTATCCATTGCCAATTGATAAAAAATATCATTATGTGTCATTTTATAAAAAATTTCCTTACCTAACACTTTCATACACATCTCAAAAACATATCACATATATTTATTACACACACATTTGTTACCTTTATTCTCAAACACAAACAATTCATGCATGAGTATAATTTTATCTAATAAGTTATAAACTCTTATTTATTTCTTATCCACCACTTATCTTTATTTTATTAAACCACCTCTTAACGAGATGTACTCCTTTTTTCACTGATTGGTCTTGAGTTCAAGTCTTATCACTCTTGATAAGAGCTTAAAAAAAAATAAGAAGGAGAAGCAATAAGAAAGAAAAGAAAAGAATAATGAGAAGCCGTGGGAAAAGAGAGGAAGGAGGTGAAAATAGGTAAAGTAAAGATAAAAGAGTGGAGGGGAGGAAAGTAAGGGAAAAAGAGTAGAGATGAGGATAAAAGGCGATTAATGGGAGAGAAGCCATTTGAGGGGGAGGAAAAGAAAAACCCCAAAGAGGGGAGAGGGAAGGAGAGAGAAACATTGTAGCAAAAGGCTTTGAAAATAAAAGATAAAACAATCAAACAAAATTTATTTATTCTGTATGGATTGTAATATATCATGACTATCAGAGATGAATAACTCTATGTCATATTCCAAACGGAGGGTGAGCTTATAAATTCCTAGACTATCACATAATTTATGGGGGTTGCTTTATTACTAGCTAACTATAATCTTAGTAAATATTCTAAAGAAAACTAGTAATATAACTTATGAATTATTTGGAATATTGGAATTACATAATGCCTACATATAACGAAGTGTGGGGGTTTCTAGCAAATGTTGTTATTCTACCATCTAAGAAAACTAAACTTGGTTATAAAACTATTGACTAAGGCTGAGTTTGGTTGCATGATTACAAAATTGATTTTAAGTAAAAGCTGGGTTTAAAATTGATTTTGCAGAAAGCTATCTGTCCACAGATTCTGAAAAACTCAAGTTTTGGACACTTTTTCACAAAATTTATCTGCAGCTTTTTGTCCTTTTTTTTTTGTTTAGAAACGGGTTTTAAAAAAAGCTTTCTGCAAACACAAAAGTTGCCCAAACCCATTACCAAACTAACTCTAAATCTTTATTGGATATGCATGTAATTATAGTGTATTTAAATTTCGGATTTTTAGGTTCGAAATAAATGATATACATTCAAATTAGAAAAGCAGATAATTACATGTGTACTGTTATCTAATGGGGGGAATCAATTAGGATTTTCACAAAATGTCATTGTCCATGGATTTATAAATCATGTGTTATTCAATTAGAACATTAATTTGTAAACAAAAAGTCCAGCATTATTTTATTGAGACATTATTTCATGAACAAAAAGTCTAGCGCTTGATTGAAGCTCCTCATACTACACATTTTGTCATGTGTTGTTGAATTTAAACATGATTTGTGAAGATTTTCATAAGTAATGAACTTTTGTGGATTTTAGAGAGATAAATATAAAGGAAAAAGTCATTTCAAAATCTCAACTACATGGATGGGATTCTCATGGACTTTTATTTTAGCATTGTGAGTAACTTCTTTTTTTCTTTTACAAAACTCCTTTCTTTTTTTACCTTTTTTATGTTATTTTTTATGGATCATAGTTATCTCATGTCTTTCATACTTTTTCAGTTCTTTTTTTAATTTTTTATTTAGCATCTTTTTTTTTTAAAAAAAAATTAATGTGTAAGTTAATGAAATATTGATATCATCCCATATGTTTGATGAATATCTGAGAATGGTGGATTTGCTTGTGTTGCAATCAATCATTTCATTATTATATATTATATAAATATATGCCTAGATCATCCACCATTATTTTCTAAAATAACTCTATAATATTTTATTTGATTTGCCTTAAGGATGTTTCTATTATGTTCAATATATATGCCTATATATGTTTTTATAATGCTCAAGCATCTATAACATAAAATATATATAGTTAGACATATATACATATTGATTGTTTTTATTTCATTTTTTATTTTAAATAATATAATGAATACTTTTATTTTATTTTATTTTACATAATAAAATTTATGATTTTATTTCATTATATTTTAAGTGATGTAATATATTATTTTCATGTAATATATATATTTTCTTATTTTATTGCCTTCCTAACTCATCCCTCCCTTTTATAAAAGCTTTGTGAATCTCTCTCTATAACAAAAAAAAGATCGATGTTATAAACTAAATAAAATACATGAACATAAGAATGCATAAACAAAGCGCACACATATAGAGAAGAAAATTAGAGAGATATTTCTTATTCTTCTATTTGTTGGTTATGGAATACATTACAACCTAAATTTATAAGGTCAATGGAGGAAACTCAATGGTTGAAAGTTACAAGTAATAAGAGGTGGGGGTACATCATTGGGTGTTAAAGAGGTGGGGGGGTTAGGGAAGTGAAGAGAGAGGGTTATGGAGAAAGTGGTGGGAGTTGAGGTGGTGGTAGTTATCTACAATATTCACAACACTCCCCCTCGGATGACCACCATGCTAAAATAATTGCCTCATTAAAACGTTGCTTGGAAAACCCAGTGGAAAAAAACTAAAGCAAAGAAAAAAGAGTACAATATACTTTATCTTAGATTGGTATATGCGCTTTAATATTGCCTCGTTAAAACCTTGTCAGGAAAACCTAATGGGACAAAACCTAGGTGAAGGAAAAAAAGTACAACACGCAAATGTCATCTAAAAAAATTTCACCCTCTTAATGATAAGGCCAAAAAGATTAGTTACAAATACGTCACGTCCGATATCGTACACCACCTTTTTTAATGTTGATGTGGGCATGCTTTAGTGAACAAATTGGCATGGTTGCCCTTCCACTAAATCTGTAGAACATCGATTTCACATTCACAAGCTTCATAATGATCAACTTGTAAATAAAACTCCAAGATATAGATACATAATTGATCGTTATACCATCATATATAGATACATAGCCTGTTTGTGAGGATCTGAAAAATATGTTGAATATGCACATAATATTCTTTCAACAAAAGACTATTAGTGGAATTCTTTAAGTAGAATAAACCAACATATGTTGTTCCACGAAGATAACATAAAATGTGTTTTAACATCATGTCAATGCCTTTAAATTGGTGCAAATTTAAACCTGACCCACAAATTAAACTAAAAATGCAACGTCGTCAGGTTTAGTACACTGTATCAAATATAATAAAACATCAATTGTAGAAAGATATGATACTTCAAGACCAGAAGATTTTCCTTTTCTTCTTTTGGGCAAAAAAGAAAATAGTTCTACTTTGGATAAAATGACCTCACAACTATATGATAACTTTAATGAATAATATTTATCCATATTAAAGTGTTTCAAGACTTTTTCAATATATGTTGTTTGATGGAAAAATATCTCACTTGGGCTTTGCTCAATCTGTGGGCCAAGACAATATTTAGTTTTCTCAAGGTTTTTCACTTCAAATTCATTCATAAGATATTCTGCATTTTTGTTGAGCTCTTCATTAGTCCCAATAGGATTTATGTTATCAATATAAACTATCAAAATAGCAAATCCCTTACTAGATATATTTATGACACACGGACAAATGGGATTGTTTTCATATACTGCTTTTATAAGTATTCACTAAGATAGTTGTACTTACTGCATTAAGCTGTACAATAAACGTCTTAGCTTTATTGAGTACATACTAGATTTTGCTTTAGGTAATTTATATCCTTTAGGGATTCATGTAAATTCTCATATAGATAAGTTGTTACTTCGTCCATTAGTCTCATATCGAGTTTTTTTAAAAGTTCGAGACTCTCTAGGTAATTGAATGTTATTGTATACATGACTGATGAGTATGTTTCTTCATAGTCGAATCCCAGGTTTTCACAGGAAATCTTATGCCATAAGACGTGTCTTATATCTAGCAATTTTATTTTTTTCATTTCGCTTTCTTACAAACACCCATTTGTAACCTTCAGGATTAACATCTTTTGGAATCTATATTATAGGTTCGAATACACCACATTTTTCAAGAAAACCCAATTCTGCTTGAATAGTATCTTTCCACTTTGGCCAATTATTTCTTTGTCGATATTCATTTATGCTGTATGGTTTATTGTAATCATCGCCCTTTAAAATTTCAGTAGCTACTTCGTATGATAAATATGTCATCGATGATCATTTATTTGCGATTCCACATGTGGAAGGCCAAATTTGCACGAAGAATTAGAAATAAAATTATGCTAGAATAACAAGAGAAGATGAGGGCAGTCTGTGAGGAAAGCTGACCAATGGAAGCCCAGTTGTCTCTCACGAGGCAGTCGGTTAATGGGCCCACCACTGAGTAGCTGCTATCCAGCCCAATGGGCTTGGCACAAGAGACGCCCATCCAAAAGAAGCCCAGAGGAGGCTGGTTGGGCATTAATTAATGTCTTACAAGTTCAGTGGTGACTACCACCCGACCAAGGGAGAAGTCGAGCAATGACATCTCGGCTAGCTTAGCATTGTCAGACCAAGGAAAGGATCAGGTCGAGAGGGGACCACGCGTCCACATCATGAAGATAACGGCAACTGAGAGAATATCCTTTGACATCACGGTGGCAAGCGGACGCCAGGGAACGGTTACGCCACAGAGACATGCGTGGCGGCCAATCTAGGTGCCACCTAGAGGATTCCGTCCGTACCCCAAGGAGTGAGGACGGCATGCCCTCTTCAGATATAAAAGGGGAGACATCATCGTCTCCAGGAGGGATGAAAAAGAAGAACACTCACAACCCCTTGTCTCCTCGAAAGCTTAAGAAAATGCTGACTTGAGCGTCGGAGGGCCGTTAGCCGGCACCACACTTGTGTGGGTTGAAGGTTATTGAAGCCGGAGGAGGAGCGAGGAGACTTGACAGCGTGACCTGCCATCCTCAGTGAGGAGCTTTGTCTACCCCCATCCAGATCCACATTCGAAGTCCGGATCACCTCCTAAATCAGGCCGCGTGGAGGGAGACCAGAATTCACCCCCCACACCACATTTCTCTTATATGCATATAAAATATAGAGATCTCAATATTATTAGGTACCTTTTCCTCTTCAAGAGTTTGTGTAGTCACTTCTGAAACTCGTTTCTCTTCAGAGACATTATAATCTTATGTAGTTTTAGAGAAAATGGATCTATTGTTCATAATCTCTTCTAGAGCATTATGTATAACTTCTTCTGGAGTATTATTAGAGCATGATTTTTCATTTGATCTCCACTTCTGGAGAGATGAATCTTTTGAACCTATAGGTCTATCATGCTTCTGGCGTGCATTAGGAAATTGATTATCACGTTGAGTGGTACGTGAGTCTAGATGAGATAGAATGGATGTATTCCACGATAATTCTCGTCGTTCTTTAGGAACAGATCGTACTTCAGGTACATTATTCCCTCCCCCTAACAGTGGAAATATTGTCTCATTAAAATGACAATATGCAAATCATGCGGTAAAGACTATCATCGAGCAAAAGAATCTTCTGGTTCTTTAGTATATGCCCAAATGAATAGTTCGACGCATCATCGTGTACCATAGATATCCGAGATGGTCATGCCAAATCATAAAGATTATAGAACTTCTAGTTCATATGAGTAAATATGGATATTTATAATAACCCCCTAGGAGAGAGCATAAAACTTTTATAATGTATGATTTTGGTATGAGGCATTATTAATGCATAGATACTCCATAATTTAAAAATGACATATGTTGAAATAGATATCTTAAGTGGACTTCTTCTGGATCTACATGAATATAAAGATCATAGAACTTCTAGTTCATATGAGTAAATATGGATATTTATAATAACCCCCTAGGAGAGAGCATAAAATTTTTATAATGTATGCTTTTGGCATGAGGCATTATTAATGCATAGATACTCCATAATTTAAAAATGGCATATGTTGAAATAGATATCTTCAATGGACTTCTTCTGGATCTACATGAATACAATGCATCGTTGATACAAAATTTTGCATCGCTTGATAATATGATATCTGCTCTTCTGGAATCTTCAATCAAGTTTCTAATACCAACAAAAAAATTTCATTTGCATTAACTAATGTTAATCTCAAAAAATAAGATAAATATGAAAGTGCATTTCATATAATAAAGAAAAATAAAGACGTAAATATAAAATTGACAAATATCTAATCATATATCAAGTACATGACCAATAAAGAGTTTAAATGTACTTTAGATACGTAACCAATTTAAAAATTTGGACGTACTTCAGGTACGTGACCAAAATTATGTTATGAAATATCACATAGATGACAATAATTTCTCGTCCATCCAATGGTAAATAAACGGATTTGCATTTTAGGGGTTTGTTATGCAAACTTTTCCTTTGCTTTCATTCAATAGCATTCCACTTCTCATGGTTTCAAATGATTTGTAATCTCTACAATTTTTGTGGTTATATAAACCATGAAATAACCCTTTAATTTTATATAATCCTTCAAGGATAATAAAATTGTATGTAGTTCTTCAGGTACACTTTTAATCATATCTTTTACATGATTCTCCAAGTATCTATATAATAATTTTTGTATAGTCCTTTAGGAACAAAATAAAATAAAATTTGCATGGTCCTACTAGGATATATTATTCATAACTTTTGCATGGTCCTTCAGGGATCCATGTAAACACAATTTTTGTATGCTCATGCATATAACTACAGTAAATTCAACACCGATACAAGGTATGAGAGAATATTTTTGATATGGGAAATGATTCAAAGGCCCCAATTTATAGGCCCCAAATAAGCTTCATATGCATAATATCTGTTTTATCCTTTTTGTGATTTTATTCTTTACTCGGTAATTATTCCCATAATCAATGAGACATTTATAATTACTTCTTTCCACCTGTATAAAACAAGTAATGACAGTGACAATAAATATTTTTCATTTATAATTCAAATTTCTTTTTTAGTTTTTGGATTCATTTCAATTGAATTATTTATACATCCATAATTCATTTCTTTCTTAAAACATCATTATTATTTTTAAAAACATCTAATAGAAGATCAAATTTTTTTTTTTGAAGATCCATCAACAACTAATTTGATCTAACGATTTTTATTATCATGTTAATGTATGTCGATTCATGTGTGTCTTTTTTATTTATTTGGTTATGCAATTGAGGTCTAATCATCTGATTTTTACATATATTTTTGTTGAAAATAGTGTTTGATATTAAATTATTTTTTATTGGTACATTCTTTTCTTTTTAAACAATCTAAAGCAAATCGTTTTCATTCATTTAAATATTTTGCCGTGCAGTGAAGTTTATATTAATAACTATGTGTGTGTAACATTCGTAAGTCAATTACATGTTAAACTATTTTGATCATATTATGTAATATTTTAACAAGTTAGTTACATTTATGAATGTAACTTACTTTTATTATATAAGCCAATACTTGAAACTGATACTAAAGTCAATTACATTTACAAATGTAACTTTTTTTTTTTTTCGAACAATTGATCGATTTGGCTATTATTTTCAGTGTCTATCAATTTAAGTTTGACCTTTGTTATTGTTTATTCTTGCATTTGTTACAATTTATTCTTCAATTTGGTGTTTGATATTAAATGTGGCAGTCTTTGATCTACCTTTTGTTTATCATTTTTTCCTTTAAATCCGACGTTTGATGTTAATTTTTTTTTAAGGATTTATAGAATTTTGATGTTGTATTGGCGTGTATTTGTGTAACATTTCAAATTAATTTGAATCTTTATGCATTATATTTTATAAGTCAATTATATTTTTGAAATGTAATTGATGTTTATATGTTTATATAATAAAAGTCAGTTACATTCACAAATGTAACTAAACTTTTTGTACAATAAATTATAATCACAAAATGTAACTAAGTAAAAAAATGTGGAGTGTGGAGGAGGACTAGAAAGGTAGTCAAACCACCTCTCATATGATAGAGGGCGACGAGAGGAATCCAGTGGTGGTAACGCCGGTCGCCGAAGATGAATAGATTGGCCGGAATGATTTTTTTAAGTGGAGAATGTCTATAAAAATATTGATTAGATATTATTGGGATGTGTTTCAGGAGATGGAAACATGAACAAAAAAAAGGTTTGAGTGTGATTCAAATAAGGGTGGTTTGTACTTTTCTTTTTTGCACTTTTGTAAAAGTCAACTAGGAAACCAATAGCATATTAACATATAATGGGGCCTGTGGCTGGGGCCTAAATAATGGGGCATGTGTAGCAAGACTCTTTTGATATAGATCATTATGAACCCACCGATACAAACCTTTATCTTTAATAAAGAGTTTTTCGTGCTGATAACGTATTATAAACTAAATAAAATACATAAGCATAAAAATGCATAAACAAAACACACATGCATATAGAGAAGAGAAGTAGAGATAGATTTTTTATTCTTCTGTTTGTTGGTTATGGAATACATTACAAACCCCTCAATTTATAAGGTCTATGGAGAAAACTAAATAGTTGAAAGTTACAAGTAATAAGAGGTGGGGGTACATAATGGGTGTTAAAGAAGTGGGGGTTGGAGAAGTGAAGAGAGGGGGTTAAGAAAAAAAGTGGTGGGAGTTGAGGTGGTGGTGGTTATCCTCAATATTCACAACAATTGGCTCAGTGTGGATTGTTCTTGATAGAAGGTATTTTTTTTATTTTATATTAATTAATAAGATTGCAAAGTTTTTTTTTTACCGGTATCAATTATATTGATAGATAATCACTTAAGGGGAGGGATATTGCCACCACCTAAGCTACTTTAGGCACCACCTCCCAAGGCATTCAAACCCTTCTACAATATGATAATTAAGGGCATCACCTTTCTGAATAGGGTTAGACACATGAAGTGTCTACAACATTATCAATCCTAGACATTTTTTTCATAAATGGAAACAGTATAAAACACCTGTAGATTCTGGATAGGTTTAGACACATGCAGTGTTTATGTCCCTAAGTTACCTAGACAACACTTCTGTCGATAGGAACAGAAAAATCCTCTCTTTGGTTATGGAATGGGTTCACTACAAGAAAAAGCACTTTTTGCGACGGTTTTTTGCGACAGCTTGCAAAAACCGTCGCAAATGCTCTAATTATGACGGTTTTTTCCGCGGTCGCAAGTACTTTTCAACTTTTGCGGCGACTGAGTTAAACTGCTGTTTAAAAAATCTATTTGCGGCGGAAATATCTTGCCGTCGCGAATAATACATTAGATGCGACGGAAAGCCATCCGTCGCAAATACTTAAATTTAATCCAACCGTTCATTTTAAGTTTTGATCAGAACCGTCCATCTGTCTACATATATTAAAAAAAACTTGACAGACCCAAAATTTTTCTATCAAACACTGAAAAACCTAAGTTGCCGTCGCCGTCGAAGTTGAGAATATCGTCTGATCTTCGACCACCGCCGTTGCCATCGAAGTTCCCGACGAGGTTCACAGGGCAGATCCGAGATTTCAAGTCGGAGGGGTACATCGACGGGAAGAATGACCGAAGACTCAACGACTGCCTCATGTACTGCATTGTCAGCGGCAAGAAGCCCTCGAGAGCGCCGGCCTCGGCGGAGTGGATCTCGATAAGGTAAGCTAGTCGATCTTCACCGCTCATGGTTGTTTATTGTGTTCATTGTATGATCGATTCGTCTGATGTGTTAGAAATTTTGGGAATTTTGTGCTTGGATTGTTAATATTTAGATACGTGTTATTATTAGTTGAAAATTCATTCAATGATAATTACTGTTTGTATCACAATGTCCTTGCCTATGTGGATTTGAAAAATTGGAACACCATAGTTTCCTTGGAATACCGTGGCATAGTTACTGACAAAGCGCGAATCTTGTACCTAGAATTGTGTTTTCAGTTTGATTCCCATCACACCTTAATTCACTTGATGCGGTGTGCTTTTTGTTTTTAGTCAAAACTCTGTCTGATCAATTTCATTTCACCGTCAACGATTAGTTCTGTTTGGACTCACTCTGAGCTCGAACTATTACGGTGAGTGATATATCAATTTCATTGTACATTGTATTTTAAATGCATCCCCCCTAATCTATTTATTGATCTTTGTTATTTTCAGATCTATTCGGTTATTTCATCACATTTTCAGAAATCCCCTTAAGCTTGGCCTTGTTAAAGATTTCATAGGTATAATAACAAAATGAAATTCCTCTTTGTATTTTTGCCATTCTCTACTTGGAAAGTATATAAGTATATCCATGTTTCGTTTGAACAAAGTATACAAGTAGATGTCAAATTTCATTTCGTTTGAACAAAATGAAATTCCTCTACCATTCTCTACATGCTTTATTTGAACAAAGTACCTTTGTCATTCTCTGCATGTTAGTGAGTTATCCAATGTGGGTTTGATGGGCATTGAGTAAAGATTGTTTGAAAGGCTTGAATGAGCAATGCTAGTGAGGGTTGAAAAGGTTAGTATAAAGAATTTCAATAGATAAATTTCAACACTTTTTACCAGTGGCAGTTGTGTCTATATATAGTTTTGTTTGTTCTTTTTTATAAGAAATGTTTACAGAGGATTGTAGTACTTAGAATTGTAGAACTTTCAACTTCTTCTAAGATCAAGTATGAATTTCCCTTTCATATGCAATATTGCTAACGAGTAACTATATTCCCTCTCTTAAAAGGTTGGTGCAATATCACAAATAGAGAAAGGGAGATTGGTGAGCTGATTGCTAAGGCAATGGAAAACGTTGGGAAGGAAGGAGTTATCACTATTTCTGTAAGTTATCTATCATTTTGGGGGGGACTTAGTTGACTGTATTCAGAATTTATATAAGTGCAAAAAAGTAAAGAGATTGGCTAATAAACTTAACATTTAGTGACAGGTGCATCAACCTATCTACACATATAAAATTGATACACACACACGTGATGTACATATGAATCATGTTCTCAATATGCTCTATAAACTTTTCCATAGTTTTTTTTTGCTGTATGTGTGTTGTTTCCCTGCATTCAGGATGCGTTGTAGCCACCAATGTGTCCTGATGAGTTTGAATTTTTTTTCATTTGCAGGATGGGAAAACATTACACAACGAGTTGGAAGTTGTGGAGGGTTTGAAGCTTGACAGAAGATATATTTCTCCTTACTTCATCACTAACCAGAAAAACAAAAAATGTGTAAGCTTTTATATCTTGAAAAGTATGAGATGCACTCTAAATCAAATGGTTTTGGTGTGCTAAATACCATGTCTGCAGTTACTGGAGGACCCCCTCATTTTGATGCATGAGAAGAAAATAACAAACATGAATGCTAGTTAAAGTTTTAGAGTTGGCCCTAAAGGTAGGTGATTATATTTTCTTCTAATAGAAGTCTACTTCATGTTGAAAGATAATTGATCATTTTTACATGATTTGATTTTTCTTCTCAGACTCAAAGGCATTTACTGATTGTTGTTGAAGATGTGGAAAGTGATGCACTTGCTATGCTTATTTTGAATAAGCTTCGTGTTGGAATTAAGGTAATTTGTTTTTTGAATTTGATAGCTTATTACCAAGGAACTTGGTATGAACCTTGAGAAAGTTGAAATGGATATGTTTGGCACATGTAAAAAGGTAAAATATTCCGTGGTGATTGATTTTTTTCCTTGTTCCCTTCTGGGTTGTAAATTACCTTGTGAGTATTCGTATAACATTAATTTATGTCACTGGATTACTATGTCATTTAATTAATTATTCCATATGCATGTTTAGTTGAGATTTTTATTCTGAAATATATTTTTACTCATCTTATGTGTCACTATTGTAGGTGACAATATCAAAAGGTGACTGTCATTCTTGATGGGGCTGATGACAAGAAATCCATTGAAGAGCGGTATGAGCAGGTTCATTCCTTTCTGTTGATATCTTTACAGTTTCTTGATATACAAATGTGTTGCATTAATATTTAATGCTTCAATGCACTAAAGATCAAATTAAATGCAATATTCTTATAAAATTTTATTTCATTTATTGTTTTATCAGCTAAGATCTGCCATCGAATTGAGCACATCAGATTATGACGAGGAAAAGCTTCAAGAGAGACTTGCAAAACTCTCTGGTGGTGGTGTTGTTTTGAAGGTATGCCTATTATTTAATTTTTTTTGTTGAGTAGGTTGTTCGACCGCCACTTCATGTTTGTTGAAAGCGTGTGTGGGTGGGTGTTTTCCTGTGTGAGTGGTAGAGCGTTGAATGGAAATGCTACTTTGAATGGGTGAATTTGCATGCATGTATAGATTTTTTTTTATAATGTTGTTTGATGGGTGTCTGTTGATTGAATTTTATAGGCCTTGGAGGCTTAAAAGGACTGGAGCAGCAGATCAGGAAAGGTCAAAATTGTCATCCAATTACTGCATATTTGGACTCTTCATTTTGATTTGATGGTGTTAAGCAATAGCTTTAAGTACATGCTTTTGTTTGTAATGGTATGGTGAATTATGCCAGAAATTTATGAATTTCAGCGTATCTTGTCAATTTGTTATATTACGATTGATGGATTGCTGTTTAGATTTAGCAGGGAAGATAGTGCCATATGTGGTGATTCAATACAGAGGTCAGGAGCGCAACAGCAGCATTGCTAGTGGTTAGTTTGTCTCTTCTTCTTTCTCTTCTTTGTTGTTCTTGTTTTAATTGATTCATGCATGTGAAATGTTTTGTCACCATCAGATGGTGGATGCTTCTTTGTTTTCCATTTTTATCAATGATACTTTGCTGAAGAATAAGTTAGAAGTTAGAACCACCTTGAATTGTGATTTATCTTCAACTTTATAAGATGACTTTATAATATTATCATGCATTATTTTGTTACCTTGAATTTTATGTTTGTATTTCTACTGCATTTTAATTTGCAGCCACTATGGAGGTGAGATGTAGATCTGACTAATTATTTATTTATAGTGTTGAGAGGAAGGTACAACTTTCAAGTAATCACCAAGAATCATTTTTTATAATTTATTACAATCTCTTGTAAATGCCAGGTTTGCTCAGAATTGAATTGGGTCTGATATAATCAAATCTGTGATAGTTCATGATGGTTTAGACCTCAATGGGCCTTCACTGGGGTGTCATTTTTCCTTATTATTAATATAATCACTATGAATGGTGAAGGTTTATATTATTATTGTTGATGGTGATAGAGTTGATTGATGTACTTTAAAATTAAGAATAAACCATATTCCAGAACCACTTTAGACCAATTTTTGCATTACATATAGGGCTATTATATAGGGAGCACCGGAGCAGTCTTTATTTGCAGTTCTTCCTTGGACGAATTATGTATTTTTTTTATTGTTCTATAAGTAGGTTTATACAATTCAGCGTAGAGTATATAATTCATTTTTATGAATGTAGTATATATTTTTTAGTAATGTTGTTTTATAGGCCTTGGAGGCTTAAAAGGATTGGAGCAACAGAACAGGAAAGGAACGCACGAGATGCGGGATGATCCGCTTTCATTAAAATGTTTACCTTTTAGTACTCTTGTTTGTGATATAGCATAACATTTTTTTGTTTAAAATAATGAAACAAACCTATGAAGAAGAAGACTTTCATTTGCTCATATAGTTATAAAGTTATTGAACTCTTCCATTTGCTTTTTTTAGTCATGAATTAAGTTGTTATTGTCATGAATTAGATGGATGGTATTAGCATGGGTTACATATGAAAAATTTTGCAAATCTAAATGAAGAAATAATATGAAGACGAAAAAAATTTATTTGCGACGGTTTAGACTCATGTCGCAAAAGCCAAAAAAATAAAAAAAAAATTTTTTTGCGACGACTAGTTTTTCCGTCGCAAAAGATATAGTTTACACTGTTATAGTAAAAAATAAGCTTTTCCGACGATTATTTGCGACGGTAGAAAAATCGCTATAAAAAATATTTACGATGGTTAAAAACCGCTGCTAATCTTTTGCGACGCCGTTTGATACGGCGGAACGCAAACCGCCGCAGAACCGTCGCAAAAAGGTATTTGCGACGGTTTTGAGACTATTTGTGACGGTTTTAAAACCGTCGCAAATACATGTTTTTCTTGTAGTGATTAAACATACAAGATGTCCATATATTTATATAACCTAGACAATGGGTTAAAAAATTAATCCATAGGTTCTGGGATGGGTTAGACATATGCAGTGTATAAGATTTTGAATATTCTAGACAATACTTATATCTATGGAAATAAAAAATAATCAATCTATAGGTTCTGGAATGGGTTAGACATATGTAGTGTTTAAGTTTTTAAATATTCTAGACAATATTTCTATCTATGGAAACAGAAAAATCAATCCATATGTTTTGGAATGGGTTATACACATGTAGTGTCTAAGTTTTTAAATTTTCTAGACAATACTCAAGTTGATAGGAACAGAAAAGTCCTCCATCTGATTTTGGAATAGGTTAGACACATAATATGCTTATGTATTTATATATCATAGACCACCTTTCTGTCGATGGAAACAAAAAAAAAATAGAAAAAAATTGGGGCTTCTGTAACGAGTCTACTGTGTTTGACTTCATGAATCAAGTTTCCTCATGAAACATGATAGACATGATTGGTCTAGATGTATTACATTGATCGATCGGCTCAAAATCCTATCGAAGAGAGTTGACAACATCACAAGCAGACTAAAGAGATGGGGAGCATCTTCACGATGACCAATCATTTGCGTTCTCATGAGGGCAACGTATGGGATGTGTCGAAGAGGTATTCGAAAGGCTAGATTGAAAAAAAAAGAGGAAAGAGAAGGAAAAGAGAGGTCGATGTGATGAAATATGGTGGGTGGTGAGAATAATGTTTCTCGTAGGGTGTTTATATAAGGTAGTGCACTTGGTAAGTGGAAAAAGTTAAAAGTGGTGAGCTTTAAAAGGTGGTGCCCAAGCAAAAAAGGTGGTGGGAGTATTGCTGTCCATCACTTAAGCATAAATTATCCATAATCTAATTATACTCTTTTCATTAATTAGTTTTTATTGAAATTAATTAACATATGAGACTGAAAACAAAGTGAGAAAAAACAGCAAATTAAACTCTCTTTCTCTCTCTCAATCCGGGGTTAGGGTTTCTGATGAACCCTCTTCGATTCTCTTCTTTGAAATTGTACACACTGTTCTGCTGGCGCTGCTTCTGATGCCGCCGATGCATGAGCGGATGAACCGTCCATGATCGCCGCCTTCTCCATGGACGAATTTCCTATATTTCTTATCGGATGCTAGTGTTTCTTGGTCTTCTTCCATTCGCGGCAGTGGAGGACGGACGGTGTGTCGTGAGTCGGAGCAGGGTGGGTGGGGCCAGATGTGGTTGATCTTTCGGGGAGGTGTTTTGAGAGAGAAAGGAAGAGCGCGAGAGAGAGTTGGGTCGCTTGTTTTAATAATTGAAGGAGAAGGAGAATATGCGGCCGGAACAGCGAGAGAAGGTTGGGGTTTGAATAGTGAGAATTGCCTCGGAATTCGGAAATTGTAGAATTGATTGTTCTTCTTATGTTTTTTTTTTTAATTTATAATTTTTGCTTTATTTGGTTTGTTTAGAATCTGATTTTTTTTTTAATTATTATTGTTCCTGAAGCAATAAATATTTTTTTGCCACCATTTGATTGGAATATTTCTTTGGTCTTGATATTTTTGGTACATTGAAATTGTTTGTGGTTAATTATTGTTAATTGTTGTTGTTTCTTGAAGGGATTATTATTCACCACTAATTTTTCCGATTTTTGGAGCTTGAACTGAATTGCTTATCTCAGTAAGTGAGAGTGTTTTTTTTTTCTTATCACATTGCTAAATCCAAATTAACCTTTAGTTTTATACGACCGTATATTAGATTGTTGATTTTTGTTTTTCTGAAGTATCTGTAGATATGGGATCCCATCTTCTTCTTTTTTTATTTTTTTTTATAATTTGTTCAAATGGTATTTGTTTTATGCAGAACTTGATATTTATCAAATATGAAGAACCCAGTTGCTAAATCACCTGCTGATATTGTAATAATTAAACTGTTGGCTTGGCACTGCATGAACCCAGAGCTGCATTCAGACATTAACTTGTCCACAATTGAGAAATTTGTCATTTTGGTTTATGTTGTGACCAGTGTATTCACTTTCTCACTGGGTAGTTCAGGTTTCCAAGTCATATTCTGTTTTTAGTTTGGGAATTAGTGTCATTGTTGCTGCTGCTGTCTTTTCTTCTGCTTTGATATCGATTGAACTGTCTGCTCCTGTTATTGTCACTTTTACTTTATCAGCTAGAAATCCAGAACTGCTAATTAATTATGTTGTTTGCTGCTCGTGATTAGTTTATCAACTAAGAGGCTGCATTTTTTTTTCTTTTTTTGATTGGTAAATGGTGGGGCTTGAACCCAAAACCTTGTGATTGCAAATTATGTTATTGTCACTTTTAATTTATCAGCTATAATGCATTTTTATTGCATTTGCTACTTTGCTTAGAATTCTTATTGGCATATTTCTAGAAGTCACGATTATATCTTCTTTCTTTTTTTTTTTTTTTTGCTTGGTTTTCAGAATTATATCTTACAAATGCTTCTAAGTTTTTTTCTAGGATTATGTTGCCACAAGATGGTATAGAGCTCCAGAGTTGTGCGGATCATTTTTCTCTAAAGTATATTCATTGTCCTTTTTTATTTTGGGTTTTTTATTCTCATTTTTCATTCACAACATTTTAGCTCCTGCAATTATCTCTTAGGACAAATATTTCTCTCTGTAAATTCTGTACTTTGCTAGGCTGTACCCTTATCTTTGTGAATTATTTTTTACTTGTTGATATCTAGTTGTATATTCAATTATATGTTGATTCATGAATTAAGTAGGCTTATTAAGTGATATTGAATTCTAGGCTAAATATAAGATAGTTCCTGATCCTTGTGTACATGAGCAACTGAATCAATGCGTTCCTACATTGATGTTTTGATTTCTTGGTGCTAATTTTTTTTCTATGCACATATGATACAGGTATTTGTATTACTCCTCTGTATTTTATTATTTTTTGTGTTTTTTTTTTCTGTGGTCTTGTTTAGTTTTGTAGGGACTATGACAATGGTTTTTCCTTTATTTTTTTTTTTTGGGGGATCAAACGTGCTTTAGCAAGTTTCTAGCTGCTCAAATCGTGTCAGTGAAATTGGCTCAATGAAATTAAATGTAGAATGTATTTGATGGTTGATCAAACTGTATGATGTGCAGAAGTCATGTGCCAAGCTTTTTGCTTGATGGAGAGTTTTCCTTGACCATTTATGTTACTTCCCCCTTATGTTTTTGGCTTGATGGGGAGACTGCATTGCCCATTTTAGGAGAAATCCAGTTTTGATATACCTTCAAAGACATTTTTTGAAGTCCTAGCAGAACTTTCTTGAATGTTATTATCCTATGAAGTTGAGTTTTTGGTGAAATATTTCACGTGATTTTGCAAAATATTACTGTCTATTATTAAGGGGAAAACGCTTGTTCAGGAAGGAATATTGAAATCTCCTGCAAGCTGGTTTTTTTTTTTTATATGGATAATTGTCTGCAGATTTTGTTTTTATGCTATTCATCACATGGTTGGTGATTCATGATTTTGTGTATTTTCAGTATACTACTTCAATTGATATTTGGAGCATAGGTTGCATCTTTGCTGAGGTATTGACAGGGAAACCCTTCTTTCCCGGTAAAAATGTTGTTCACCAATTGGATTTGATGACAGATCTTCTTGGTACACCTTCCTTGGATACAGTTTCTCGGGTAAGATGCATTGTTGTTACTGTGCATATTTTAACATCAGAACTTATTGTCCATCTCCACATTCTGTTTTTTTCTCTTGGAGATTGATAATGCTGCTTCTTTTTTTAAACCTTTCCAGGTACGGAATGAAAAAGCAAGGAGAAACTTGAGCAGCATGAGGAAGAAACAACCTGTGCCCTTTACACAAAAGTTTCCAAATGCAGATCCTTTGGCTCTAAAATTGTTAGAAAGGCTGCTAGCGTTTGACCCTAAAGATCGCCCAACTGCCGAAGAGGTATGTTGGTATATGATGGAATTTAAATCTTGCTTCCTCTTGTTACCCATGGTTTTTAAGGAAAAATGGGAGCATGCCACTTTTGTTAAAAATAGGTATAACTCTGGAAAAGAGTGTGGGGCATAAACAAACATTGGAAATTATATAAGAAGGGACACATGAGGTTTCTCCATCAAAAATACCAACAAAAATGACACTCAAAATCCTCTCCATTTAATCAGACCCCAAAATATATCCAATGGAAACGAAGTCATCTGTTTCTTGAAGGTATTTGTGTTACATTTTATCTTTGTTTGAACTGTCATTGCATGTAAAGGATATTTGGTATTAGTTCCATTTCTCAATTTGATTTCACTTCCTGAAGATCTTGATATGTAATTATCTTTAATCAAAATGTATTAGATCTGCTCAATACCTGGTTGCTGTCCCTGTCATGTAAGTTAGACTTTACCGATAATGTTTTCTTTTGTCAGGCACTCGCTGATCCGTATTTTAAAGGCTTGGCCAAAGCGGAAAGGGAACCATCTTGTCAGCCAATCACAAAGTTAGAGTTCGAGTTTGAGAGGCAACGGGTTATGAAAGAGGATATCTGGGAATTCATATTCCGTGAGATATTGGAATATCATCCCCAATTGCTCAAAGACTATCATAATGGGACAGAAAGAACAAATTTTCTTTATCCTAGGTTAAAATATCATTTATGGGATTAAATTTTGTTGCTTGTTATTTCTCATCTTTATTGACATCCCCACATTTTTTCGTGCAGCGCTGTTGACCAATTTAGGAAACAGTTTAATCATCTTGAGGAGAATGGTACAGTGGTCCCTTTGGAGAGAAAACATGTCTCTCTCCCTAGGTAATTCTACCGCATAAAATTTATTTTATTTGTCAAATTATAATGTCAATCATCTAGCAGAAATTAATGAGTTAAATTATTCCTTCTGCGTTGTGCATTTGTACAATTGTACCTGAACAGATATGCAATTGTACGTGTTAACTGGCATGTGATTGTCAATTCATAAAATAAAGTGAGAAAAAAATCATTGGAACATGTTAATAGAGATGGTATTATTAATCAACTTGAAACTATCAGTGTATGTCACAAAGCTTATCTCAAAATGGATTCGGACACTGTTCTGGTGCTCAAGAAAATAATTCAAGGAAAAAGCAGTTCTCGTATTTTAAATAAGCAAATATGGCCTGTGGAAATTTTTTTTTAATATCTCGTCTGATGATACTCGCATAACAGGTCCTACTCCCTGATTGATTTTTAAATTTGATACCTCATAAATTGGAAGAGTGACATTCTTGCTTCTGCTTTTTCTAAGCCCACTTGCACTGTTTCTTCTATCTAAGGCACCTTTCGTGCAGGTCAGAAACTGACAAGGAATTTTTCCATTGTCGAGAATGAGAGTTAACTCTGAATTTTATCATTATACTACAACTATTTGAAATTTAGCCATCTTGTTCATCAACATTTTGACCGATGCTGAAATAATTCCATCAATCTTGAATAAAGTGGTTTTCATGAGTGAATTTTGTGCTTTTTATGCTACAAGTAAAATGTTCTATCAATGACTAATGAGAGGAAATCGGAACTGCAGCTTTACTCCTGGCCCAAAACCTTCCAACATGTTCACTGAACCTCCGGATTTATAGAAGCTGACAACTTACTGTATGTCATGTTCTTTGGGGTTAGCATAACAATCAGCTTGTGCATTTGAAAACATTTTTTAAAAAACATTCTGCTGGGATATCTATCTGAAGGGCAAAATTTGGAAGTAATTAGAGACATACATGGAGTACCATAACTACTGATAGATGGGTGCTAATAGTAAGCACCGATACGATGGCATGTCATTCTGGAGGAAAATTTTTATTACATCCGTTGAAATTATCTATATTTCACCAGCACTATGATATAGCTTTCCAACCAATAAATTTAGGCCAGTTTTTTTTTTTTAAAACAAAGATAGGAGCATCCTTTATTAAAAGAAGCCTTCGAACAAGGAAAGAGATGAGGGTTATCCATACAAAATTAAAAGAAAAGGAAAGGCAGGGCACCTTCAAAAAGAGAGAGCCGCCCTTAAAATTCCTGGAAAGATCACTCGTACCATAAGGCTCCCATGATATCATTTTTATCCATTCTTTAAGAAGAGAGGAAATAGACGTCCAAATGCTTTCTGGGTGGGCCTTTTTGTGTTGGAAGATGCTTTCATTCCATGTATTCCAAATACCCCAACAAAAAACGCATGCGGGTCGAGCCGTTGCGATCACATTTTGGTACTACATTAATTGTTTCTCCCTTGGATTTGTTTGAAATGAATTAGATTTTCTGTGTCATTTTCATATCATATCATCTATGTTCTGTTTGTTTGTTTATTTTTTTTGTTTATTTTTTTTTTTGTCCTTTTTTTGTGCAATCATCTATGTTATATGTTCTATTTAACAAACAATGGTGAAGATATATAGGATTATTCTAGGTAGCCAAGTAGGTGATACAAAAAGAGTCTTGTATGTGCATGAAGTCCTAGAAAATCTGATATTTGGTAACATAGCTCATGCGTTCTCTCAGCAATATAACTAAAGATTTCTAGTTTGGAAATTATGTTAGAGCCTTCTTACATTTGATGGGAAAGAGGTTACTCGAGGTTCAAGAATGCTAAGCAAATTTTTTCGCTCCTCCTCACTTACAAAACAACCCTCAACTTGTAATTTGAGGAATGAAAATTGTTGAAGATTTTTTTTTTTCACTTTTCAATTTTAGTTCTATTAGAGTAGGAGCTCTAGAACATGTTATAGAAATAGGTAAGAATAAAAAGGGCAGGGTACTGAGGACTGGATGACATGTGATGGAAATACACAAATTCTACTAATTTGGTTTTCACACTTTGTCTGAGCCACAAATACATTTGGTCTATGACTACATTTGTTTAATGATGTTAAAGGCGCTGTTTGCTGGTTTGTTAAATCTAATGCATGTTGCTCTGCAGATCTACAATTGTTCACTCAACTGCAATACCTCCCAAGGAACAGCCGCCGGCTTTTGCTCGATTCAAAGAAAGGCAGGTCCCTGATGATTCTTGCAGGAATTCGAGGGATATGGACGAGTGGACTATAGATCTACAAAGATCTCAGGCTACACAAAGGATCCCATTGGGTATGAAATGTACTTGAACATTTATATAAAGTAATACCATGTTATTAGCAAGAATTATATGTATATATATACCTTTTTTCCCAGCTAAACCTGGGAAGGTGGTGGGACCTGTTGTACCGTATGAGAACAGAACCATTAAAGAACCATGCGATCTAAGAAGGTTGATAAGGAATACAGCCTTCCCTGCCCAGCCGGCAGTCCATTCGGCATACTGCTTCCATAGGAATGCAGTAAAGCCAGAGGGCTCTGACAGGGACATGGTGGCGAAAGTGGCTCATGAATTTGCATGGATGTGAGACCTTCCCCGTTCTACCTATCAAGAGGGGAAAAGGCGGGCATGATGGAGGACTGTATCCTGATGGATGTAAATATGATACAGGGGAGATCTCAGTTTGCCGGCGCCCCTGCTGTCGGCGCTCACAGGAAGATTGGGGCCATGCAGTCCATAGCGACAAGGATGTATTAACCATGATGAGAGGGATGACTACATGATTTGACAATGAGAAGTGTTGGGGTTCATAGTTTATGAACCTCCAATGTTACAAAGCAAAACAAAAAGAACAGGGGAGATAGAGAAGAGTAGAAGCACGCGATTGGTGGGGTGAGAAGGGAAGCGAAGGGTGGTGATGTAATGACCACTGAAATGTGAGGGAGAGGAGGATCAGAGGTTTTCCCTTTTTTGTTAATAATTTTATTGTTTTCATTATTTCTTGGTTTTACCATGTATATATGGATTAGTGGGAATTTGGATTTATTCTTCTACATGTTTGGTCAAGATATTTGCTTCCTGCACCCCTACTGTTTTTTGTGATTTTAATGTCCTGCTGAGGGTTGCATCATCTAGTCATGTGTTAAACGTCTAACAATTTAATTGAATTGAATAGTCAAGACTATTGTACAATTATGTAGTATCTCATATGTTGGCCACTAATATTCAAGGAATTTTAGTTTATTTTCGAAGATTGGTTGTGTGTGATTCATAAATTCTCCATTCAAGCAAGAGATGTGAGAGTGATTCAAAACCAGCATGGAAGGAATATGGTTAGGGTTTTGCAGCCCAGCCCATAGTCTTTATTTTCGTTTTGGATGTTGATAGTTGATACACTCAGTCCTTCCCTTATATATGAAAATCTTGATCAACTATTCTCGATTATGTGAATATACTTGACCAGGAAAATGTATGAAGATACGCATTCAATTTAATGGACTGTAAAAGTGGCTACATAAATAATTGTTTCCAATCGTTTTCATATTTTGGTTAGTAAGCTTTTATTTTTTATTTTTGTGGTTATAGTTTTCCTGCTAGAAATTAAAATACAAACCCAGGTCCTGACTTATCTATATCAATTTGCTCTATGTTTCATAGACACAATGATGCATATAGTTACGTGGTTTAGTGAAAGTGTGCTAGTTAGTATTAGTGGCTGGATTTGCACTGACTGCATTTATCATATTTCCATAAATACCCGAAATAGAAATTATAATGAAAACCAAAACCAAAACCACCACCACTAACAACAACAACAAAGAGGACTTCAGTTTGAAAACTTAAATTGAACTCAATTAATTCTTGAAAACCAAGTAAAGCTTTTTTGTATATTGATTGCAAGAGTGGCTTCATAGTGTGGGAATCTATGAGGAACACACCAACCACATCCTCCAATGACAACCTAAAAATTGCCCCTCTATGGCTGGTTTTGGTTGGCCCTCCTTAATAGTAATCCACACAAACAAAGTTAGCCATGTCACCTTGGACAATGACCTGCCCAAACATTATTTAATTCCCTACATCAAAGTAGGGCTTCAACTCCAATGTGGGTCCATTGAAAACATTAAAAAAAGGGGAAGAAAAGCCATAAATGTCTATTGCCCTCGCATTGTGTTTTTCCTTTTTTTTCTTTTCATGAATTGAGAGATGGTCCCATCCCCTCCCTCTCCCAATAACAATTGCAAGAAGGGGTGGTTTTAATTCTTGTCTCCAGAGGTTTCTTATATAGGTTGAGTGATGCAGTCCCCCACCCCTGTTGGAATGCCCCTCTTCAGTACTCAAATTGATGCCGACACTTATGTTCAAGGGGATACCCATTTCATGTGTCACATGTCAATGTTATTGTCATCTTTTTTTTCTTTTTTTTTTTACACTACGATTACATGCCGTCTTTATGTAGAGTCTCACATATAGTCTTAAATATACAATGATTTATTTAGTTATATAATTTATTATAATATATTTTATTTTTTTATGAGATGTATGTTTTGTCATATGAAATATACATTTAAAAATTATAACATTTGAGTGCATATATAATTATTTATGAGATTATCATTTTTTTGTTAGGTGAACATATATATGCATGATAACAATATTGTTCATATTTGTTTTGGGTGGATGAGATTTGCCACAAGTTTTGTGAGAAGTATCTTATTAAAAAATAGGGAGATTTGCATATATACCCCTGGAAAGTTATAAAATTACATGTATACCCCTGTTAAAATGCTAATTACTTTTATACCCTCAAAAATCCTTTAAATTGTGCATGTTTACCATTCCGTTTGTCTCCGTCTGTTTGGACTTAGTAACCATAGTTACCTGATTAACCACACATGGGAAAATTATTATTATACCTCCAATTGATCTTTCTCCCCTTTCAATGAAACCATCGAAGAAAACCTTAACCCCCTGTTTGGATAGCGGAATTGAGTTATTCTGGATAGATAACTATGCCAGTATAGATAACAAATCTACAAGAATAAAAGATTTTCTGTTTGGTTGTATTTTTTTTATTCTCATTGGAAAACGTAAGAATAAAGGTTGAGTTGTTTGTTTGATAAATAATAAAATATAAATAAAATGTAAAAAAGTTGATTTGACATTTGATGTATAAGAGGTGTTGATAGGTGATTTGATGTGATGAGGTGTAAAAAGTTGATTTGACATGTGGGCCCATGGGAATAGATAAGGTGAGTATAGCTTATCATAGGGGTTGCTTAGAATTGTTATACTCTCTTATACTCGTTTAAACTGGCTTAGTAATACCAAATTATACCCTTCAAACAAACAACTATTTTTCTTATCCATTCCTATACCACCCTTATACCGCCCTTATACTTGTCTATTCCGCTACACAAACGAGGGGTAAGTTTATCAAATTCCCCTTTCATTCATTTCCTCTTTTGACCCACCAAAAAAACCCTAGATTCACCGCAACAAACCATCGAATCTTACCCTCCTTCGATCAAATCCATCGAGACTTCCCCTCTTTCGATCAAACCCACACGAAAAAAAAATATTTTCATAAAAAAAAATATGCCCTAGTTTCACGATGAGGAGATACGCAATGAGAACTATGGTGAGGAGTCCTGATGGGACCTTCGTTCCTAGATCAGCCGCAAAACGATTACCAAATAGCAACCGTGAAGATCCCATTGATGTCGATGTTTCCTATGTAAGGTTCTCTGTTCAGATGCATCATCATTTCATCATTTTCTTTGTATATTTTGCAATGGTGGTGAATGTTTTTGTTTTAATTTTGTTTATGTTGGACTGGATATGAATGGATTTGAATGAACATGTTTTGCATGCCTGATCATGTTATTGTTTTGATTTTATATATTTTGGACTAGATGGTGTTGTTTTTCATGTTTTGTATAGACTTTCCATTTAATTAGATTTACATATTTTGAGTTCTCTTGTATGCATTTTTCAATGTTTGTATGTAATGTATGTTGCAGTTAGAAGAGAATACCAAAGTGACCATTTTGTTTCGATGTGGAGGTTTCTGAAAAATAACAAAGAACACTGACATAAGGATATACAGACTCGGTAGATAAAAAAAATCACAATGGATAAATCAAGTTGTACCATGGATGAGATGATGGAGGAAGTTAACCAACTTATTGCATATGGTACTGAAAATGCAGTAAGCATGCCATACCAAAAGCTTGAACTATATGAATATTTTTTGCTGACATGGAAGGAAGCTAATTCTCAGGTGAAAGCCTATATTGCTTCTTCGGTTGTTCCAAATATCTGTAAACATTTGAAACCATTCATTCAACCAAGGAATATTGGGACTTTCTTAAGAATTTCTACACGCATACTGATGATGCTCAGGAATTCTATCTGCATCAGGCAATTTCTACTTCTTATCAAGGGGAGCTTTCTATTCGTAATTTTTATTCTCTTTTGTCTGATTACTGGGATCAACTCGCGCATATGGATCATCAGATGGAGGGTATTTTTCTGACACGCTACCGTAAGTACCGTAATCGTCAGGGATTATACCAATTCTTGATGCATCTTCGTCCTGAGTTCGAGGCTATTCGTGCACAGATTCTTCATCGCTCTCCCAAACCGTCTCTCAATACGGTTCTTTTTTAGTTGGTTGCTGAGGAGACGCGTCTTCGCACTGTTGTCACTCCGTCGATCGTTAATCACAATTCTGTCAATGTTGCACATCATCAAGACAATCGCTCCACTCGGGTCACTTACTACTATTGCCATAAACTTGGGCACGTGCAATCTAAATGTCGTAAGCATGCTCATGATGGTGCTCCTCTTGTTTATGTACCTCACACTTCAACTCCTGGAGTACTTTCTCCAGTGCCTCGTCCACTAGATCATGCATCATCCTGTGCACCAGCATCTCGGGCACCAGCTATAGTTCCTCCACGTCGCTATCAGCCTTGATCTGCAGCTGTTGTTGCTTCTGATTTTTCTACTGATTCACCGGCATATTATCCCTTTCAGATCACTAAGAGTCTTGCGCGGCTCCATCTCCAACAACAACTCGAAGATATGCTTCGCTCAGTGACTGTTAGTGATTCATTTGCTCCCCTTTCTGCTTCTACTGCGGCGACAGGTAACCTTACTTCCTCATAGATTATTGATTCTGGGGCTTCCCATCATATGACTTATTAGGCATCCTTTATTAGTCGTCCTACTCGCTTTTTTCTCATTCCTATTATTCGTACAGCGGATGAGACTTCTCTGTCTGTGTTGAATTCCGGTTCTCTAGCTGATCATTCTCATCGTTTTCAACTTCTTGAAGTTTTTCATGTTCTTGGCCTATCATTAAATTTGATTTCTGTTGGTAAAATTGCTGATCATGATTGTATCATTACCTTTTATTCTTCTACTTATTCTGTTCAGATCGTCGTACAGGGAAGCAAATTGGGACAAGCTCTAGACGCGGTGGGCTCTACTACATGGATCATCTTCATATTCCTTCATATTATGCAGCTTCTGCTCGCATGATTTCCTCTTCTCCTTCCTCCTTTGATATCTGACACCGCCGTCTTAGTCATCTCTCTCCTCCAAGACTTCGTTATCTACTAAATACCGGTGTTTTATGTTCCTTTTCAAAAATTGAACCATATGTGGGCTGCAAGTTGGCAAAATACTTGGCTCTTCCATTTCCTACTAGTAATAACATTTCTGCTTCTCTTTTTGATCTAGTACACTCTGATGTTTGGGGTCCCTCCCCATTCCTTCTAAAGGTGATAACCGTTATTATGTTATTTTATTGATGATTTTTCTCGCTATACCTGGATATATTTGATGAATAGCCGTTCTGAGTTGTTACCCATCTATAAATCTTTTGCTACAATGTTTAAAACTCAGTTTTCCAAACGCATCAAGGTGTTTCGCTCTGATTGTGGGGGCGAATACTGTTCTTATGCTTTTCGTGATTTTTTATCCTCTCAAGGCACTCTACCGCAGCTTTCCACTGCTTATGCTCATTAGCATAACGGGATTGCTGAGCGTAAACACCGTCATATCCTCGAAATGACCCGGTCCTTACTCCTTTCTGCTTCTGTCCCTGTTCAGTTTTGGGGTGAGCATATTCTTACAAGTGTGTATCTCATCAATCGCACTCCTTTGCCTATCACTGCTGACATCTCCCCCTTTCAGCATCTTTATCACAGTCCTCCCGATTTCTCGTCTTCGTATTTTTGGATGCACATGTTTTGTCCTACTTCTCCTCTTGAGCGTATGAAGTTGTCTTCTCGTTCCGCTATGTGTGTCTTTCTTGGGTACAGTATTGAGATCAAAAGATATCGATGCTATGATCATGTTGCTCGTCGTCTTCGGACATCTTGTCATGTCACATTCTTTGATAATCATCCATACTATACTCTTCGTTTGCCTTCTGTTCCTCTTCCCTCATCCACGGTTGAGGAAGTCACATTTTTGAACTTTTATATTCCTGATTTCTCATCTTCATCTTCTGCTCCTGAGTCATCTATTCCGTCTGTACCTAACCACTCTTCATCGTCAGTCTCATCTTCACCCTTGCCGTCTTTGTCCACCTCTATTCAAGATGATTCACGTGGGACGATCCCGTCTACTCCTACCCCTATTCATGTGCTGCTTCACCAAAAGACGATTCTGCTTTCCCACTAGTTGCTCCTCGTCGCAATCCACCTCGCGCTCATCGACCTCCTCAACTAATTAGCTTGGTTGCATCTGATTCTTTTTCTTCTAGTTTTCATTATTTTCTTTCAGCTGTTTCCACTCATTGGGAGCCCCAATCATATCGTGAGGCTATCGGCATTCCAGAATGGGAATGTGCTATGACAAAGGAGCTTAGTGCATTACAACGCACTCATACGTGGGACATTATACCACTTTCTCCAAGGAAGACTCATATCAGCTGTAAGTGGGTATATAAAATTAAGACCAACTCTGATGGTTCGATTGAGCATCACAAGGCTCGGTTGGTTGCCCGTGGTTTCACTCAGCAATATGGTATTGATTGAGATGAGACATTTGCTCCTGTAGCGAAAATGACGACAGTTCGTAATTTAATATTTGTTGCTTCTGTTCGTCAATGGCCCATTTATCAGTTTTATGTCAAGAATGCTTTCCTTCATGGTGATTTATCAGAAGAGGTTTACATGACTCCTCCTCCTGATCTTTCTCATCCATCTGATCATGTATGCTATCTTCACCGCGCTCTCTATGGCCTCAAGCAGGCTCATCGGGCTTGGTTCGATCGATTCACTGATGCTATCTGTGCTGCTGTGTTTGTTTCGAGTTCCTCTGATCCAGCTTTATTTGTTCACACATCTGGTCCTCATCGTACTCTCTACTGCTTTATGTTGATGACATGATCATCATCGGTGATGATTCTTCTCATATACAGTTGGTCAAGCAACATCTTCAGTGTCAATTTGAGATGAAAGATCTTGGCAAACTTTGAAATTTTCTAGGCTTGAAAGTTGCTTCTGCTACGCGTGGTTATCTTCTTTCCCAACGTAAGTATACTGCTGACTTGATCGACCGTGACTGTCTGACTGACGATCGCATTTCTCTCACTCCTATTGAGCTTCATGCTAAGCTCTGGCCTGACGATGGAGAACCACTTTCTGATGTTACTCGTTATAGACAGCTTGTTGGAAGCCTCGTCTATCTCACTGTCACTCGTCCTGACATTGCCTATGCTGTGCATATTGTCAGCCAGTTCGTCGCTGCCTCTCGTATTGTTCATTATGCAGCAGTTCTACAGATTATACGCTATCTACGTGGCACTATATCTCGTGCTCTACTGTTACTGTCTTCTTCTACTCTTGAACTCCGTGCTTATACTGATGCTGATTGGGCAAGAGATGTCACACATCGAAAATCCACGACTGGTATATATATGTTTCTTGGTGACTCTCTTATATCTTGGAAAGCCAAGAAACAAGACATTGTTTCCCGTTCGAGTACTGAGGCCGAATATCGTGTTATAGCATCAGCTACTGTTGAGGTTGTTTGCCTTCGACGCCTCCTCTCTGACATGGGTGTTATCCTCTCTGCGTCTACTCCTCTATATTGTGATAACAAGAGTACCATTCAGATTGCTAGCTATTCAGTTTTTCATGAACGTACGAAGCACATCGAGATCAATTGTCACTTTGTCTGTCATCACTTTCTTGCGGGCACTATATCACTCCCATATATTATTTTTTTCTCTTCAGTTATCTGACTTTTTCACAAAGTCACATACACTTCAGCCACATGGCTTCTTATTGAGCAAACTCTCAATGTATGATCCACCATGAGTTTGAGGGGGCTGTGTATATATGTTAGGGTTAATGGTAGATTAGTCTTTTTTCCGTTTTTCTTTTCTGTACTATAAATATTGATATAAACCCTAATAATATTCTTGGTTAATTCTCTTCAATTGATTCTAACACAAACTATTAGTATCAAATCTATGCAAAGATGGATAAAAAGATCTCTTATGGGCTCTAGCCTCTTCGATCTTTAATTAAAAAATAATTAAAATTAAAAATTGTAGGGAGCTTATCATTGAATTATGAATTGTTTGCTTTGTTTACAAATGCATTTGTGAATATATGAATGATGAAATTTAATAACAAGTCTACACTTGAATTATTGAAACTGTGTATAATAATAGTGAATAGTCCTTGAATTTGGATTAAAAATTTTAGTTGTGAGTACATGCATTTGTAAAAAAATATTGACTGAACAATCAAACTCATTATTTTGACAGACGGAGGTAGTCTTCCCAGCTCGACCGTAAAGTCAGCCACGGGAGTCCCATTCGATAGCAAAAAAAAAAACCCGATCATTTTGATAAACTTGTACATGACCTACATGCACACTATCTTCACTCAGAGATCCTAAATTCAAGTCTGATTCCTACTGATAGAATAATATTTAACAAAAAAAACACTTGCATACCCAGTAAAAAATTAATTTGACACAACCATATATTTATATTCTACATATCGCAGTAAAACAGAAAAATAACACACCGAAAGTGATTGATCATCGCAAATGATGCAAGATAAATTAGATTATTATATTTAATGAACTCCCCCAATGAGTTATGATGCGACTTGTAAACAAACCATGAAAGAAGGAATTAAAATAACAACCCCACTTGATTAATCTAGTCAGAACTCATGCAATTATTGATCAATATTAACCAATATTCCACACATGATAAGCAAATGAAGGAAAGAAATCAAAGAAAATAAAAAAACACAAATATGGTGGTGATTGTTATATGAGCTAGGTTGTTATTCAATGATTTCACACACTTGGGTCGGGTTGAACCCGAACCCGACGGGGAACCCGATTTTTTTATGGGTTGGGTTTAATCGGGTTCGGGTTCGGGTTCGGGTTGGCCAAATCGGGTTGGGTCACAAATCGGGTTGGGTTCGGGTTGGCCTCCGACCCAACCCGACCCAAGAACCCGTAAATTAATATTTAAAAAAAAGGCCATTTATTTTGTAATCAAAGAGTCCAAATAAAAAAACTTATGGGTTGGGTGGGGTTGATTTATTTAATTTACAAATAGAAATGGTGGTGATTGTTATTCGGGTTGAAAATCGGGTTGGGGCTTGACCACGTAGTCGGGTTGGGTCGGGTTGGTTTAAATTTCAGGTTGGGTTCGGGTTGGTATTCGGGTGAAAATGTTCGGGTTAGGGTTGGGTCGTTTGGAATTCGGGTTGGGTTCGGGTTGTCAACCCGAACCCACCCGCCCGATGCCCTAATTTCAATGAAGTAAGACTCCTTTAAATTTTTCAAGTTTGGGCCCGTCTATCCCCACCAAACAATTTTCCAATCCCACCGATCAAAAAAAAAAAAAAAAAAAAACGGTGTTTGTCTGTTCCCACCGATTCAGTTCGACCGAATCCGGTCGTCATTTCAAATTTTGGGCGACCGTAATGGGTCGTCATTTCAGGTTTTGGGCGACCGGAATGGGTCGAACAGGGTTCAGAATTATATCTACTTATTTTTTGTAAACAAATAAATTTTTGGATTTATCCATCATATTCTACATTTATTCTTTCATCCAAACAACAACTAAGGGATTAAAAAAAATATAAGTAGATATACTTTCAATTAATTCAAATTTTTATAGAAAAATATCTTATTAGACAAATATATATCATTTTTAAGCTTCGTTTGAATTCATAGTTAAGATGAATTTTTGTTTGAAAACAAAAAAACATATCAGTTGATTCAAACACATTTTATATTTGACTTTTGAAATTTGTCTGTAACCTATGTAAAAAAAATTGTTCTTATATTCTACATTTAAGAATAATGATTTATTCTCCCTACATTACAACTCAGACTTGGAGTGATATGAAAGATTCAAGGAGGATACACGTCGTGAGATTATGTTTTCAAAAAAAAAATTATAAATTTTATTACAAATCCTGTTCGACCAGTTTCGATCGCGCGAAACCTGAAATGGCGACCAAATCCGGTCGAATGGGTCGAATTGGTGGGGATAGCAAAACACCGGTTGTTTTTTTTTTTTTTTTTATTGCTTAGTGGGGTAAGAAAATACGTGGGTGGGGTTAGACGGGCCCTTCAAGTTTTTGTGTGGGTTGGGAGTGGGAGAAGTGAAGCTTTCCAAAAATGATGAAAATTCGTTTGGTGAGAAGAGTTGATTTTTTAATTGGATGGACAAGTGACATTTTCGAGTGGGTGAGTTGGCCATTGTGAGGCCCACATAGATCCAAAAATATTGATAAAACAATGATTAAAACAAGTGAATTGAAGGAACCTTATATTAGGTTTTTATTTTTTTTCTCTTTTGTATCTATGGTTGTGTGACTGTGATGTTTGGCCGGTGATTTATATGTTCACGTGGGATACAGTGAAGTGTACGTTAGAGACTGTATTTTTTTTGTTGAGGTTTTAATACATGCATGTACGCTCTACGTGGAAGGGCATATTTGTAAATGCATATCATTCTTATTCTATTGTTTGATTGTGTGGTATTATAGTGGTTGAGCAACAAAGAGAAATCAGATATATTCATTTGATCTAGATACTGAGGCTTCCTTTCTCTATGTTGGGATATCCGAAATATCTGTGCAGTGTGTAATGTATTAGATGACATGATCTGCTTTCTGAATTGTTTCCAGAAGTGTCTGTGATTGAATTATTCACATCACAATTCATTGATCAAATGGCTAACCAAAACACAAGCTAATTAATAATCTAGATGCTCTTGAAATGAGTGCGGTTACATATATAATTCTTTTTTCAGTTTTATTTTCAATCTCGCATGTCTTAATAGCGGTCTATACTCACACATTAACAATATTTATAACTCATTAAATAATTTATAATTTTATTTTTATAAATGAGTCCATATAATTCATTAAAGTATTATATAAACATACAACTTATTAGTCTATGAGATATAGTATTTAAAAAAGAAAAAGAAAAAGGATTGGAACATAAAATAAAACTGAAAAAAGAGCAAAGTTATTCCCACTACCCAAGTTCCACTTTCTCACTACCTAAAATTATGAAAATGACATTATTTATTAAAATTTTTGTCTCTCTTTCCCACTACCCAGTTTGACAACGTTCAGTCGAAATGTTCTTCACTGAGACGACAGAGGTCCGTCGAACTGTGTTTCACCAGGACGACAGAGATCCGTCGATCTGTCTGAGCAAGTGTCGACATGGATGTGTCAAACCCTTCAAAACAAAAACTTTCTTCAAAGAATCAATAACTTATACAATCATTTAAGTCCTTATGGAAAAACAAAAATGTCATTCAAGTTATTTAAGTCTTTTTTAAAATCATTCATATATATATATATTTATTTTAGTATAAGAAACAAAAATATCAAACAAAGAGTTATTTGGATCAAATAAACAGTAAACATTATTTTTTTCAAATTCTCATCCCCAGGGTATAATTAAAAAAATACTCATAACTTTTGCTATATGAATACAGATGATCTAATTCCACTTTTGTATGAAATCTAACTCAAAATTGAATATCCCATGATAAAATTAGATTTAAACTACTTTATATTGGACATTAACAAAATTAAATCTGAATACCAATCGGAACTGCATAATTTCTAAAAAGACGTCAAAATGTGATGAAAATTTATACATAGGCCAATGCTAGTACCACAGGAGAACAGATATGCAATTAGATTTTGACATTGAATGCTTAAACTTTTAAAATAAATACAAACACAATATTTAACCACCAAAAAATGACACATATATACATAACATTTTTATTGAAAAATACCTCGTTATGTTGGATTGTATAAAGTGTGTATTTACATGGTTTAGTCATAGGTTATTTGGACGTGTGGTCCATGTATCTCTTTTGTGATAGAATTTCTCTCGTAATAATTGCGTGTATGTCTAATTAGTCAGGCACAACTGTGATAGGCATAGGTGTTATCCATGGTCAGGATCATACTTTGTTTTACTATGCAGATGTAGTAATTTATCTGTTCTGCATCCATGCGATGCTCTCATATGGGAATTCAAAAGAATTCATTTATTTCTTCGTTGTTTGTTAACCGATAGCTATGATAATATGCTTGGCCAATCTATAATAGGCGTGTGCATTACCCGCCTTTAGGGTCATGCCTTATCATTGTTGAGTGCGAGAACTTAACTATTTTTCCCCCGTCCAAGTGATTCATATGTATGGGAATTCATTAGCATTGGTATTTGGTATTTCCTAAATAATAGTAGTTGATCCGTGAGGATCTAATTGCGAGCGTGGAGTTTTTCTTCGCTACATCATCATGCGTTAAAGCTACCCAGCAATGGAGCTGCCCTACATGGTGTCACCTTGCCATCAGAAGGCATTCAGGGAGAGGGCTACCGGATGATGTTGCGTGCGCGGAATGCTTCTCCCCTACCTCGTATCCGCGTTGAAGCTACCCGGCGTTGGAGGTATCCTGAATTGTGTTGTCACATCATAGGAGGCTCAATGTGTATTTTAATACCCTTGTGGCTTCGTACCTATCTTGGAAGGCCATTAGGAAGAGTACTATCCAAAAGAAGGCTACCGGAAGGTTAAGGGAGTTAGCGAGTTGATTAAGGGTGTCACCACTAGGGGTGAGAGTGAGGATGAGTTGAAGTCATGTCATCACGTGCCATTTGTATTCATTGCAAATGCCAGTATAATACATTTCTGGATGATGTGACGCATCGTAGTGTAGTTATACCTTGATGCGAATAGACTTATAGTACTGTATTATCCAGTAATGCTATGCGTTATTGTTAACCGTTTAGTGCCTCCCTCAGAGTCCTAAAAGTTCCCCTCCGGGTCGAGGGTGAGGGTGGGGTGAGATCACGTATCCACGTGATATTTATATATGTTGGTTTCCCCCATATTTTTTTTCCTTGGAAGGAAAAATGCACTAATATTATATTATTATTGTAGAGTTTGATTTTTTGCCACTCACTGAGCTTGTAGCTCACCCATCGTGTATTGTTTATCCACCAAGGGCTAGGTTGGTGTGGAGCTGGAGATCCCTATAGCGTAGTTCAGCGTGCGTGGAGCGTCCCGTCTTTCGGTTGACGAGTGTGAGGCTACGAGCAATCCTTTTATTATGTATGTATTTGATAATCGTGTGTGTCGCACATGTTGTATTTGGACTAGACTTGGGCTCTCACAGGACAATGATTGTGTATTCGAGTCTGTAATAATGTTTTTTATTTATAAAATTATTTGTATTTTATGCTTCCGTATTTTTAGTTAACTATTGCTTGCCTATTACCTTATTATTTATGCGATCCTTGTTGGTTATTGTTTCATTTTCATTTAGAGTCATTGTTGACCTCTTGAGTATGACTCATCATATTGTATGATTGATACGATCCCGGGGATGGCCGCTCCGGGGTGTAACAAGAAATTTTTTACATTTTCTATAAATACAATCATGCAATTCATTGTAGTATATGTTTAATTTCTATGTAAACGTATGTATCTCATTAGATGATGTATGTTTTTTTTTTATATAAAAAAAAGCGTGTGTTGATTGGAATTAAAGATGAAAATGTGACTTTATGTAACATTATCCTACTAAGAGAGTCAAGGATCCTTTTTAATAAAAAATTTCAAGGACTCTTTTGACACAATTTCCATAAAACTAGAAATTATTATTATTCTTTTGGGGAAATCTATATAACTCCCTAGAAAGTTAGCTAAATTGGTTTCAATCTATCGCCACAAGTCCAATAAAGTATACATGGTTAACAAATTTAATCCCTGAGTTAAATTACTCCAATAAATTATAAAAATTTTGAAAAATCCATATGAAATCAGTAAACACCCTTATATTCAACCACAAATCTGGTTAGAGTACTAAAATCATTTATCAAGTAAATTTTAAAAGGGTGTTACAGTAATTTATCATGTATGGTTAGTGTCAACTACAGATCGGGTCAGTTTCGGTTATTGAATTGACTAAAATAAATATTGTTTAATAAAATAGGGACATGAGAAAAAAATTTCGATTTTATTGGGACTTTATCTGATTTTCATAATTTTCTTGGAAGCTATATTGATTTTTTAAAAATAAAGGGTGAAGGCATTCTGATAACTTTTAATATATAGTTAACGTTAACCATATATCTGGTTAGTTGAGTGTAACAATATGAACTGAAACGATGTTTTTTTAATAACAAAAAAACCTATGATGATTTTTAAATTTTACAAAGATTAAAATCGATTTAGCTAACTTTACATGAAGTGATATGGATTTTTCTCTATTCTTTAACAGGTGGGGTGTATGGTAAGTTGTCGGTCGCTATTAAAGCTTTACATTAAAAAAAGTTTGACTTCCAAACAGCTTTCTTTATGCAATTACCCCACATCCCATCTGAATATTTATTCATTTATTTATTATTATGTAAGAGAAACACAAAGGAGTAACTCCATATATTAATTAATTGAGGCATAAATTTATTTCACACGCAGTCGCTTTCAATGAGGACGGCTTCGTGGGTTTAACGGCTATCAGTTGATATTAATATATAATAATAAATGAAGATAAAAAATAAACAAAAAGTTGATGCATGAACCATGAAAAAAGATTAAAACAAGTGTCTGACATTCTAATATGAAAGTGTTTGTTCATGAAGCCCTTTTCGATGCATCACATTCAAGATGGATTAGTCGGGTTCCCAAAAATAAAAAATAAAAATCCTCTATTGATTTGAAACTTTGAAACCAATCTTTGATATTGATGATGTGACTGGCAGATGTGCAGTCTCAAAAATACATTGAATTTCTCTTTTAATTAAGTGTATATTTTAATTTATACAATGGAATATTTACTTTCACATGAAGATATATATACTCCAATGAGAATAAGTCATTTATGTGAAAGAAAATTATATGTTTCATCTAGCAAGTATATATATTTTTTAAGAAAAATTAGAATGCAATAGGGTTAAATATAACATTTTCTTTAATTACCAGTTTAAGGACTCTGTAATAGGCAAAAAAACTCTAAAAAATAGTCATGAAATACTAATTTCTTAATTAACAAATGGAGAGATGAAGAAGCATCCAAGTGAAACAAAAGAATTTTATCAATTCACAGAAAAAAAATCCACACAAATTGAGCACATGTATATTTCCTACTTGGAATTCATGATCAAGATTTTCTAACATTGATTTTTTAAGTTATAAATTCAAACGAAATATATGTCTTCATTTTGGACTCGCTTTTGGTTAATAAAACTTTGTTTTATTTGAGAAGACCCTTCATAGTAATGGTCCAAAGAACATAAAATGATGAATAAATTTACTAAAGGATATGTTCGGATGACTTTAGATAAGAACCTTTCATCAAATATTTATAATATGTTGGATGTGTCACATATGTTAAATGTGTCACATTGGAAGGCATGCTCTCGTAAAATATTAGTGAAATTTATCAATTTGTTTTATTTTCTAATTAAATATTTTCTTGTGAGCTATTCAAGTTCGGTGATTAAGAAATATTTCTGTCAACCTGACAAGAAATAATATGGTCAATTAGGTGGATCACATTTGAGAAATGGATTCACTTTTGTAAAAAAAAAATGAATGAATTGATTGAGTGATAGGGATTGATCAAAATCTCAATTGATGCCTTTCAAAGCCTTTCTCTTTATGGGAAGGAAAAAAATAACCTGCCATGTTTGGAGGACTCCATGTACTGCCTTTTTGGGGACCTGATCATTCTTTACTGATTCACCACATGAGTTTGTTTGACATCCTATCATTGCCTGATCTTAGATGGGTACTTCACTATTGGTTCATATTTAATCCACAGATAAGGACCAAAGAGATACAAAACAATGAAAGAACAAACAAAAGGAGAATGCATGAAAAGAGGTTTACATGCAGCACTGAAAAGAACTAAAGGGGAAATTTTTGGGGTGGATGTGATGTGGGGTCATTGACCACCAATGGAAAAGATTGGTGGGTATTGCATTGCACTTTCTTTTTTGTTGTTCACAGTAGCATCTTCAATGGACCACAGTGACGTGGAGATCTACTTTGATTATTTTGGTTATTAATGATTTTGTTTTATGAATGACCATAGTTTATCAATTTTATGATTTTATATATTGAATATCCGCTTAGTAAGATGAGAAAGATATCCTTTATTTAGTGAGGAGATTTAAGTTTGAATTTTACCGCCCCTGATAGAGAAAGATTTGTATACAATGAATTTTAGTATTAATGAAAGTTTCAGTTGTCTGGAGGGTGTTCTAGAGATGTTTTTCTTGTTTCCGTTCTACTTGTTTCATTTCCGTCTTATTTTCTCTTTTCCATTTGGATTTTAATTTTAAATCATAATACATCGTCTACCTTCAACTAAAAAAAGGGTGTTGGCATATTTTATTGGATACGGTAATATGTAGTCTTTATATATATGCATCCTTACATTCAATATTATTTTACTAACGAGATACAAGTCTCATTTAATGAAACATGTGATATTTTAGTTTTTGGTATTGAGATATATAAAATTTAGCAGAGGATATCATTTTCTACCAAGATAAATAGTTTACCTTCAATAAAATTTAAAGTTGCATCTACATGTACGACTATACGTGAGATTGTCCCTAATATCATTCTTTTTTTTTATTGACTTTCATGGAATATAGTTACCTAGGTTTTAAAGGATTTTTTGGATATTTTTCCTTTATTATAAAGAATCATCAGAATCAGAATAAAAATTTGGATAGTTATCCGGATTTTAAGATGAAAATGATTTTATTTCAAAAAAATTGAAAATAATATTTATTTTATTTTTATCTCTATGTTGATAACTTTTTATCCCCCAAAATGAGGATTAATTATTCTCAAATCTCTAATTCCTTCCAAAACAAATCCTAATAAAACATTACCCTTTTAAAATCAACCCACAAATAAGTCGATTTTATGACTAAAGTCATAAATTTTGTTTCCTCAAGTTCATATTGATATGTACAAGGTCCATGAATGATATGAAATCTTGTGTGATATTCACTAACAAATTTATGGGTGGGCGGTTATTTCAACCCCTCTAGTTATGCAGCCCACCCCGTTTTCTGTCCCACCCCATCAAATTTTTTCATTGCTAACTCACCCCCCAATATATACATGATTATATACTTGACAACCCCACCCCAGCCATTTTTGAAATCTCTTTATGTTCTCCCTCCTCTTCATCTCCCATCCGAAGACATCTTCGTCAGAATCTCCGCCGCCTTCCACGTAGATGTCGGTGTCAATGTCAGATCCGAACCTCTTTTGCATCCACATCCTTCCGAGCCGACGTCAGAGGACACGCCGGCGACGGAGGTGACGAAGACCATCGCGTGCCTCTACTGCTCACGGTGGTTCTTCACCTCTCAAGCCTTCGGAGACCATCAGAACGCCCACAAAAAGGAGAGTGCCGCCGCCTGACTCTCTTTCCCTTCGGAGACCTCCGCCATCACCGCTACCGCATCTCCTCCCTCTGCCACCGCTTCCATCATCGGCTCATCGTGGATGTTAGTCCCCCTCTACCACGTCTTCCCCGACTAGTCCCCGCCAATTCGTCGTTGTGGATGAGGGTGGCGCAACACCGCCGTCCCATCGGATATGTATACGATACGTTCGGGTTAGCAGGGGAGCCGATTGAGTTCGGGTCGTCGGAGTCTGGTCCAGTCCACGGGGACCTCGACCTCTCCCTCCGCTTGTAGAGGATGGTCTCTTTCCACAACCCCATCGGAGAGGATGACGATGGAGGCGACCGAATTGCGGTGGTGGTAGTCTGTTCACCGAATACATGGGGTGGATTTGTTTGCTTCAAAAAAACTCAAAAACATATTGGTTAATAATTTAAGGTGGGGTGGGGGAGTATCTCTTGGGGTGGTAATAAACGCCCCCATTTTGGGCACATCTCCCGAAAAAAACCAAAAGTCAATTGTGTAAAATTCATTTCTGTCATGAAAAAAATGATTGGAGACGTGTTGTCACCCCACGCTGACAAACCATACACATTTTGGTTGATATTTTCTGAGAATGATTGGTGCATGTGTATTATTTTTTTTACTTGAAAAGAAAATGAAACAAACCACTACAACATGCCCTGTTCAAAATGTTTCTATAAGATGGCAAGTCCCTATCCTTGACTACAAGAACACAATGTCCCATTTGAGAAGAAGGAAACCGTGCGGGAATCTCGAGCATGTCCCATTTGATTACAAACTTGACAACACATAACACTGATTTCAAAGGGTCTAATTGTGACAGTGATGGTTAACCAATTAATTAAGCTCAACCTTACAAGAAACAAAGAGAGAGGTTCAAGCCCTTTTTGGGGATGTAACATAGCATTATTCGGGATAGATAGTTATTAAAAGAGTTTTTGTTTGGTTACTTTTAATTTGTTTTTTTTAATCTCGTCCTCATCATTTTTGTCTTTAGTGTTTTTCTCATTGTATAAGATAAAAAAAATAAACTAATTCAACCATTCTTTGGAATAATTATAAGCCCCAATTTAGATAGATAAAGTGTTTTTTTTTTAGTTATTTTTATTTGAAAACTATAATAATGAAATTTTTTGTTGTTTGATTGACTATAAATAAAGTGTAGATAAATATGAAAAATGATTTATAAAATATTAAAAAAATAATTTAACATATGAACCTTCTAAATTTATAAATGGTGAAAAGACAATTTCACATGTGACCCTTTTATAACAATGACATAGATCGAGGGAAATAACTCAATTCCATTAAAGACCTAGAATATCAATATCATCTTATTATTTGTCTATTATAGCATATCAAATCAAAACCAGATTATTAATGCTATCCAAACTTTTTTTTTCTCTCTCATTATTCCACTTCATCTACTGCTATCCATATAGCTATCATATTTATCTTTTTTTCTCATAAAAGGTAGGTTAGTTTATCTAAACATAGCTATCATATTTATCCACTAATAATCAATGTTTTTTTTAGATAACCCAAACTGGGGGCTAATTGGGGGTAGTCGATACGGACTTTGATTGATTTCTGTAGACATTATTTAAGTGATAGACTTTCGTAGACTTTTCAGACTTTCACAGATTGACTCTCATGTACTTTTACAGACTTTCACAGACATTGGCAGACTTTCACATATTGACTCACATGAACTTTCACAGACTTTCATAAACATTTGTAGACCTTCACGTATTGACTCTCATGTACTTTCATAGACTTTCACAGACTTTAGCAGACTTTCACAGATCGACTCTTTTCACATGTGGATTTTCATTAATAAACACAATAATGTTTTTGGATTTTTAAATAACAAATAAAGAATTCATCATACCAAACATAAAATGTAATTTAATATATTAAATATCAATATTCACTTATCTGAAATGCATATTGCTAGAATGCCATGATAAAAACATCATTTTTAACTAGATAATATTATATTAGTTCATCATGAATATTGATGTCATGGTCATCCCACATACGTTTAGTTATACTTAACCACCAATTATTGGCATCTCCACGTTGTTGCTCTTGAGTTTGAACTTTCGGAGGGTCTTCATTGTCCTCTCGTTATTGCTCCTCAGTTAGAACATTTTTATCATCATCTTCTAGATCTTCTGAAAACTCATCTGAATGATACTCTTTACGAAGAAAGTTATGTAAAGCTGCATAAGCTAACACTATCTTCGCTTGAGTCTTATAAGAAAATGGAGGCGCTGATTTAAAAATGGCAAATCGAGATTTGAATATGCCAAATAATCTCTCGATCACGTTCCCAAAGGAATCTTGACGAAAATTAAACAACTCCTCAGCACGATCTGGGTCACGCCCTTGGCCAAACTTTGAAGATGGTACCTCTCACCATGGAATGGGGCTAGAAATTGGCGTCGGTTTGGATAACCAGCATCAACCAAAAAATATTTACCTAACTTATAAAACATTTTAATTAGTATTTTATGTTAAAATGTGAGTTGATCAACTTTAAGAAGTGTATTTACATTTTGAGTTGATATGAGGTAATAGCAATATTTCATACATATGGACATTCACAAAAAAAAAATGTAATAAAAAAATATGAAAAGCATGGGATAAAAATCATAAAGGAGATTTGTTAAAAGAAAAAAAGAAGAAATATTCACAGTAATGGAATAAAAGTTCATGAGAATCCCACTCATTTGGGTGGGATTTTGAAATTATTTTTTCCTTTATATTTTTCTCTCTAAAGTCTACAAAAAATCATCACTTATGAAAGTCTTCACAAATCATGTTTAAATTAAATAGCACATGACAAAATGTCTACTATGAGTAGTCTCAATCGAATAACGCTGGACTTTTTGTCAACGAAATAATGTCTCAATCGAATAACGCTGGACCTTTTGTCAACGAAATAATGTCTCAATCGAATAATGCTGGACTTTTTGTCTATGAAATAATGTCTCAATTGAATAACACTGGACTTTTTATCCATGAACCAATTTTCTAATTAAAAAAAATACAAGAATTACAAATCCATGTACATAGACATTTTATACATAAAAATCCTAATTGACTATCCCTATAAGAGATCAATGGGTCTCTTTTTCACATTTCTTATTTCTCTTTTTTCAACCCCTAAAAAAGGGGAAAATGGTGGTGGGTGCATTAATGTACCGACACGTACTTGGCAACAAAGATTGGCCAAGCTTACCTAACAAACTAGAATAAGAAATGCATTAAGAAAGTTAGAAGTGGTTTATCCTCTTCTGTTTGATTTTAAATCTTAATTTTTTTAAAATCTAGTGGAGATTGCTTTATTTTTAAAAGGGACATGAACCCCTTTTCTTTTATTTGGTTAAAATGCACAAACATGTCTTTACATGCATCTTGTTAGATTTTATGTAAATTGATGGCATATCTAATTTATTAGGTTATATATTTTATATATTTTATTAAAATAAATATCATGTTTTAAAAATTCAAAGTTTCTATTCCTAACTTTATGCAATGCAATAGTGAATTACAATAACATAATATGGGTTTTTAACATGTTATTTTAGTCTCTGATTTTTATTTTTATTTTTATTTTGTAAAAGTGGAGTGAGAATTAAGAAAATAACAAGACAATTGGATAACCAAACTAACAATTCAAACGAGGAGAAGTGTTTTTCTTATTAGTCGTCGACAATTACTAATCAAATAATCCATTTTATAAAAAAAAATGAAAAAAAAGCTTCGGATTTGTCATCATAAAGCAATAAATTTGGATTAAACAAAGTGTTGGTGTTACGATGCTACAACCACGCGCACATGAGAATATATTATATTTCTAAATTTGGATTAAACAGCCATATGACTAGATGCCCTTGTTATTGTTGTTTATATTTTTTATGACTAAAGTCATAAATTTTGTTTCCTCAAGTTCATATTGATATGTGCAAGGTCCATGAATGATATGAAATCTTGTTGATATTCACTAACAAATTTTGGGTGGGGCTGTTATTTCAACCCCTCTAGTTATGCAACCCACCCCGTTTTCTGTCTCACCCCATCAAATTTTTTCATTCGGATATGTATACGATATGTTCGGGTTAGCGGGGGAGCCGATTGAGTTCGGGTCGTCGGAGTCTGGTCCGGTCCACGGGGACCTCGACCTCTCCCTCCGCTTGTAGAGGGTGGTCGCTTTCCACAACCCCATCGGAGAGGATGATGATGGAGGCAACCGGATTGCGGTGGCGGTAGTCTGTTCGCCGAATACATGAGGTGGATTTGTTTTCTTCAAAAAAACTCAAAAACATATTGGTTAATAATTTAAGGTGGGGTGGGGGAGTATCTCCTGGGGTGGTAATAAACGCCCCCATTTTGGGCACATCTCCCAAAAAAACCAAAAGTCATTGTGTAAAATTCATTTCTGTCATGAAAAAATTATTTGAGACGTGTTGTCACCCCACGCTGACAAACCATACACATTTTGGTTGATATTTTCTGAGAATGATTGGTGCATGTGTATTATTTTTTGGGCACATCTACTCCGACCAACCAATTCACTGTTCCCACAAACCAAAAAATAAAAAAATATGTATGTAGATCTAATTTGAACATGATTAGTCCCACCAACCATTCGACAATCCTTCTGTCAACCTTTATTCAATATATTCGACAGTCTTCCTGTCAACTATTGTTTAAAACATTCGACAGTCACTATGTCAACCACTATTTACAATATTCGACAGAAACTCTGTCAACTAATCTTTACAATATTCGATAGTCGAACCAAATATTCAAATAACATAGATACTACTCTCATCGTAACTTGTGATTTTAATCAAACTTTATCATTTCACCACCACCACCACCACAACAACAACAACAAACTTCCACAATCACATACTCATGTTTAAAAAAAATAATTCTCCCCACTCAATCAAAAACCCAATTAAGGAAATAAATAAATATAATTTTTTTTTCATTTGCTCTATCTTCCTCAGCTGAACATTTGAAGTGATTGGTCGTATGCACCCACCACCTTCCAATTCCTAACATGCAAATCAAATCCAAAAATGGAAGAGTGAGCATGACATGAAATTTCATCACCCCATCCATAGCTTATTTTTATGTGGTGGGACTAATATAGTTAGTAAAGCATACATATTCAATGTCATATAATGTGACTCATTTTGTATAGACAGCGTAAAAGTCACATAGTGTGACTCATTTTGTATATAACAACCTAAATGTTTATAGATATATTGCGATCCAATCGTGTTTATGTTTTTTTTAAAGTGTAAATGAATCTGAATGTTGTGGGTTTGTGGTATGTAATTCACTTATTTGCAACTGGGTATGTTTAGATTCATGTTATATTATGGAATCTCATTCTTGGGGGCAAAATTTTTAGGGTTTATTCTGTTCGACAAGACTTTCATTGACATAGGAAATATAGGTCGACAGAAACCCTGTCGATTTAACTGTCAGAATCCAAGGGTGTTCTGTCAATTCTTCTCGACAAACCTTCTGTCGACCTCTGTTCGACCCCCCTGTCGATACTCCAAACAGAACTGAGGATGTTTTGTCAATTCTCCTCGACAGACCTTCTGTCGACCTGGGGAACAGAGGTCGACAGAACCCCTGTCGATACGCCAAACAGAACCGAGGATGTTCTGTCAATTCTCCTCGACAGACCTTCTGTCGACCTGTGGAACATAGGTCGACAGAACCCCTGTTGATACTCCAAACAGAACAAAAAATGTTATCAATTCTCTTCGACAGACCTTCCGTCGACCTGGGGAATAATGGTCGAAAAGACCCCTGTCGATACGCCAAACAAAACAAAAAATATTCTATCAATCCTCTCGACAGACCTTCTGTCGACCTGGGAAATACTGGTCAACAGACCTTCTGTCGACTTGGGAAATACCGGTCGACAGAAACTCTATCGATTGCCCAAACAGAATTAAAATCGCATTTTGTGTGATCTTTTCGACATACACCTCGTCGACCTGTAAAATATAGGTCGGCAGAAACCCTGTTGATATTCCAATGAGAATCAAACAATTCTATCAAACAATTCCGAAGAGAATCAAACTTCATAGATACTTTAATTACGATAAAGATATAAATAACAGGTATATTTAATACTCATCACACTTCAGCATTCAACGATTCATAACATCCAACATTCAGTGTTCAAAAGTTTTACAGAGGCTAGTTTACAAGATCTACATTCAAAGACAAGTACTGATCTTTAGTTTTCCCAACAACAAAAAAGACAAGTACTGATTGAGGCACATGGGTTGACTGTATTTTGAATTATTCTTCAGTCTTCCGTGTCAACCTTGTCTTTGCTTTGACCACCTTTGTACACTTTGTGCATCGGGGAGTGGCGTGCCATCCTTCAAGTAATGAATAACACTCCTAAGTGAGGAAATAAGAGCATAGAGAATGAGAAGAGGTCTAACAGTCAACAACATTAAAGATTTGTTTGGCTTTTCCATAGTGAAATTGAATTTTTCAAGTTGTTTTTAAATTACAAGCAGTTTATATATCTTAAATGAAAAATTGAGCATCAATAGCCTATTTTCTTCTTAATTATTGATGGGAGGGAATCTATAATTACTAGGATCACTCTGTTAAAAGTCATCTTCATGATCAAACTAATGTTCCTAATGTTCATTTAAACAATTAAGACTATTAAATTTATTAAAACTGAAGATGAAGCTCTATAAGGATTTCTCTACCTCGACAAAGTTCATCAATTTTCCTAAATTTATAGCATACTTGGAAAGAAAATTCAAAAGGCTCACATTTCACACCCATTACTAGAATATTTTATGAACAAAATTCCAAATCTAACTAGAAAAATTTACATAGACCCACAATAACTTCAACATCATGCATTCCAAAGGAACGCTGCAATAGATGACAAGAGAGACAATGTGCGTGGACTAATTTCATAACCAAATGAAATACGATTGAGAAGAGGTTCTTAGGGAAAGCATACAAAAATAGGGTAGGTAAATAAACTTCATCGGTAAATGAATCAAATCAACCATGACATCAAAGTGAGCAAGATACATCACAACCTGAACTCCTTATGATAATATGCAAAGGAAAGCAACACCATGATGATGATACATAAGTTGGGACTGTACCTCACAATAATGGCCTCCAACATGTCATCAACAATGGAAATACCCTAGGTTTCTATCCAAAACCCACACAATCCAATTTAAACATAAACCCTAGGTGTCCAATGAAAAACCCTAATTTTTCTTTTTTGAAATAACTAATCTTTCAATCCACATTTTAGTTTTTCTATACCCTAAAAACAAGATTTGAGCAATAACATTAATATTCAAATGATTCAAGAAGAAGAAGGAATGATGGATTGCCTACAATGTGATTCGCAAGGATGACCTCCGTTTCCTCCTGATGAATCTCCGACGATGCACGAGGATGGAAGAGGCGGTCCGAACAAAGGGCTTTCACTATGCAAATTGGCTAAGGGGGAGGAGGAGAGGGAAAGGATGAGAGGGAGAGCAAAGAGAAGAAGAGGGAGAGGAGAGAGTAGTCGGCTATGGGGAAATAAGGGAGGTGGGGGTGGGATTAGATGTTTCAATGAGTGTTATAAAAAGTGTGGTGGGATTAGGCATAATAAAATTAGTGGGTTGTGGGAACAGTCAGTAGGGGGGAGAGCAAAATGGCTGGTGGGGTTAGACGCTCCCTTATTTTTTTACTTGAAAAGAAAATGTAACAAACCACTACAACATGCCCTGTTCAAAATATTTCTATAAGATGGCAAGTCCCTATCCTTGACTACAAGAACACAATGTCCCATTTGAGAAGAATGAAACCGTGCGGGAATCTCGAGCATGTCCCATTTGATTACAAACTTGACAACACAAAACACTGATTTCAAAGGGTCTAATTGTGACAGTGATGGTTAACCAATTAATTAAGCTCAACCTTACAAGAAACAAAGAGAGAGGTTCAAGCCCTTTTTGGGGATGTAACATAGCATTATTTGGGATAGATAGTTATTAAGAGAGTTTTTGTTTGGTTACTTTTAATTTATTTTTTAATCTCGTCCTCATCATTTTTGTCTTTAGTGTTTTTCTCAATGTATAAGATAAAAAAATAAACTAATTCAACCATTCTTTTGAATAATTATAAGCCCCAATTTAGATAGAAGAATTAAGTTATTCATGATATATAATTATATTGGTCGTATAAGTCTTTTTTTTAGTTATTTTAATTTGAAAAATGTAATCATGAAATTTTTTGTTGTTTGATTAACTATAAATAAAGTGTAGATAAAATATGAAAAATGATTTATAAAATATAAAAAAAATAATTTAACATATGAACCTTCTAAATTTATAAATGGTGAAAAGACAATTTCACATGTGACCTTTTTTATAACAATGACATAGATTGAGGGAAATAACTCAATTCCAGTAAAGACCTAGAATATCAATATCATCTTATTATTTGTCTATTGTAGCATATCAGATCAAAACCAGATTATTAATGCTATCCAAACTTTTTTTTCCTTTCTCATTATTCCACTTCATCTACTGCTATCCATATAGCTATCATATTTATCTTATTATTTTCTTTCTCATAAAAGGTAGGTTAGTTTATCTAAACATAGCTATCATATTATCTACTAATAATCAATTTTTTTTTAGATAACCCAAACTGGGGGCTAATGGGGGGTAGTCGATACGGACTTTGATGGATTTCTGTGGACATTATTTAAGTGATGGACTTTCGTAGGCTATTCAGACTTCACATACTTTTGTAGACTTTCACAGATTGACTCCCATGGATTTTTCAGATTTTCAAAGACATTAGCAGACTTTCACATATTGACTCACATGGACTTTCACAGACTTTCATAGACATTTGTAGACTTTCACATATTGACTCTCATGTACTTTCATAGACTTTCGCAGACTTTAGCAGACTTTCACAGATTGACTCTTTTCACATGTGGATTATCATTAATAAACACAATAATGTTTTTGGATTTTTAAATAACAAATAAAGAATTCATCATATCAAACATAAAATGTAATTTAATATATTAAATATCAATATTCACATATCTGAAATGCATATTGCTAGAATGCCATGATAAAAACACCATTTTTAACTAGATAATATTATATTAATTCACCATGAATGTTGATGTCATGGTCATCCCACATACGTTTAGTTATACTTAACCACCAATTATTGGCATCTCCACGTTGTTGCTCTTGAGTTTGAACTTCCGGAGGGTCTTCATTGTCCTCTCGTTATTGCTCCTCAGTTAGAACATTTTCATCATCATCTTTTAGATCTTCTGAAAACTCATCTAAATGATACTCTTTATGAAAAAAGTTATGTAAAGCTGCATAAGACAACACTATCTCCGCTTGAGTCTTATAAGAAAATGGAGGCGCTGATTTAAAAATGGCGAATCGATATTTGAATATGCCAAATAATCTCTCGATCACGTTCCCAAAGCAAGCATGATGAAAATTAAACAACTCCTCAGCACGATCTGGATCACGCCCTTGGCTAAACTCTTGAAGATGGTACCTCTCACCACGGAATGGGGCGAGAAATTGGCGTCGGTTTGGATAACCAGCATCAACCAAAAAATATTTACCTAAATTATAAAATATTTGAATTAGTATTTTATGTTAAAATGTGAGTTGATCATCTTTAAGAAGTGTATTTACATTTTGAGTTGATATGAGGTAATAGCAATATTTCATACATATGGACATTCACAAAAAAAAAGGTGATAAAAAATATGAAAGGCATGGGATAAAAATCATAAAGGGGATTTGTTAAAAGAAAAAAAAAAGAAATATTCACAATGATGGAATAAAAGTCCATGAGAATCCCACTCATTTAGGTGGGATTTTGAAATTACTTTTTTCTTTATATTTTTCTCTCTAAGGTCCACAAAAATCCATCACTTATGAAAGTCTTCACAAATCATGTTTAAATTAAATAACACATTACAAAATGTCTACTATGAGTAGTCTCAATCGAATAATGTTGGACTTTTTGTCAACGAAATAATGTCTCAATCGAATAACGCTGGACTTTTTGTCAACGAAATAATGTCTCAATCGAATAACGCTGGACTTTTTGTCCATGAAATAATGTTTCAATTGAATAACACTGAATTTTTTGTCCACGAATCAATATCCTAATTGAAAAACACAAGAATTACAAATCCATATACATGGACATTTTATACATAAAAATCTTAATTGACTATCCCTATAAGAGATCAATGGGTCTCTTTTTCACATTTCTTATTCCTCTTTTTTCAACCCCTAAAAAAGGGGAAAATGGTGGTGGGTGCATTAATGTACCGACACGTACTTGGCAACAAAGATTGGCCAAGCTTACCTAACAAACTAAAATAAGAAATGCAATAAGAAAGTTAGAAGTGGTTTATCCTCTTCAGTTTGATTTTAAATCTTAACCCCCCGTTTGGATGGAGGGTTAAGGGTTGGATAAGGGTAGTATAAGGTGAAATAAGAATGGATAGGAAAAAATGATTGTTTGTTTATAAAGTATAACTTATTATTACTATGCATATAAATAAGTATAAGAGAGTATAACAATTCTAAATAACACCTAGGATAAACTTAAACACATCTCATCTATTCCCATGGAAGGTGGGGCCCACCATCACATAAAAAAATCACATTTTATCGCATTAAATCACCTATCATTATCTCTTATACATCAATAAGGCTCACATGTTAAATCAACTTTTTACACCTTATTCACATTTTATTCTTTATCAATCAAACAACTTAACCTTTTTATTACGTTTTTCTATGATAATAAAAAAAACGCAACCAAATAGAAAATCACTTATTCCATTAATAAAGTTATATGTTCTTGTTATAAATATAAACCCTAGAATAGTTTATTCCCTTATCCAAACGGGGGTAAATTTTTTAAAAATCTAGTGGAGATTGCTTTATTTTTAAAAGGGACATGAACCCCTTTTCTTTTTTGTTTGGTTAAAATGCACAAATATGTCTTTACATGCATCTTGTTAGATTTTACGTAAATTGATGGCATATCTAATTTATTAGATTATATATTTTATATATTTTAGTAAAATAAATATCATGTTTTAAAAATTCAAAGTTTCTATTCCTAACTTTATGCAATGCAATAGTGAATTACAATAACATAATATGAGCTTTTAACATGTTATTTTAGTCTCTGATTTTTATTTTTATTTTGTAAAAGTGGAGTGAGAATTAAGAAAATAACAAGTCAATTGGATAACCAAACTAGCAATTCAAACGAGGAGAAGCGTTTTTCTTATTAGTCGTCAACAATTACTAATCAAATAATCCATTTTATAAAAAAAATGAAAAAGAGCTTCGGATTTGTCATCATAAAGCAATAAATTTGGATTAAACAAAGTGTTGGTGTTACGATGCTACAACCACGCGCACATGAGACTAAACAGCCATATGACTAGATGCCCTTGTTATTGTTGTTTATATTTTTTATTTTATTATTATTTTTATATAAACGAGTCTCGTCAGTAAGAATATATTATATTTTTAAAGCCCATGTTTGAATGGAAGATAGAATAAATTGGTATAATATCGAATAAAGGATGGTTTAAAGCTGTTTGGATGGCTGGTTGGAATAAATGAGAATTTGTATGTCAGAATAAACTGGTATAAAATGGTATATGGATGTCAGCCAACCCCTGGAATTAAGTTATTACAGGTTATTCAATCTAAAAGAATATGTGAACCCACTGTCAAATCAACGGTCACCACCATTGATAAATCAATTATCATCATTTTTCATCTTTTATAAATTATTATCCACACCTGATTCACATTTTATCCAAACAACAAAAACTTTATTATTACGTTTTTTTAATGAGAATAACTCAAAACACAACCAAACACAAAATCATTACTTCCTTCTTTATACTAGAATAATCATAAACCCCATAATAACTTAATTCTCTATCCAAACGGGGCTGCTATGATACTGTTACTACCAACCCCACCCTCTAATCCCACTTCTCACTATATGATCATAGTTATCTTTTGGATAAAAACATAAGCTATTTTTAGATTTATAATTATTCTAGGAATAGATAATTATAATGGTGGAATAAGTTATTTCTGTTTGATTGTGTTTTTAGTTATTTTCGTTGAAAAATGTAATAATGAAACTTTTATTGTTTGGTTGATAATTAATAAATTGTAGATTAAATGTAAATATGATATATATAAGGATTTAACATAGAAAGGGAAAAAGAGAGAGGCCAGGGAGGGGTGTTACGAGGGCAATGGGTGGAACAGGGTTTCGGTCCCTTTTCTCTTTCTCCCTCCATTCCCCCCCCCCCACCCTCCACTGCCGCCTCCTCCCGTTGTTGCCCTTTGTCACCCTCTCCCTTCTCTTCAATCTTCTCTATCTGTAGCCCTCCCCCCACCAACTGTCCCTATCTTAAATTTTTTTTGGGGGTGGGGGGGGGGGGGGGGGAGAAGGGGGGTATTTGTTCCCATAATTAGGCCTGTCAACGGGTCGATAGAAGGCATAAATATCCAACCTGAAAGACCCGACAATGAAAACGGGTCGGGTTTGGGTCCACCCTGACCCGATCCTATGGACCCGATGGACTCGATTGACCCAATCCAAATACTTTGTGATTTTTTTATTTATGATCCAACCCAACATTCATGATCCAACCAAACATTTATAACTAAATATTGAATACTCATTTAAAATTTTAAGCATTTGAAATATTTTTACAATATTTTAACTTCACATAAAAACGTAATAATCTAAATCATATTCCAAATGTCATCTTATTAAACATTAAAAAATTAAAATAGTGAAGAACTATTTATAATATATTATACTCTATTAAAAAGAAAAAAAATGAAGTCATTGTAAACATTTGAGACGTTTTCAATCTCTCTTTGTCTGGTCTACTTTTGTTAATGGTCAACCCGACCCGACCCGACCCGAGACCCGATGTGGACCCGACCCGAAGGACCCGCCAATCAAACGGGTCGGGTCTGGGTCCACCCTAACCCGACCCGGACCCGACCCGTTGAAAGGCCTACCCATAATCATATATCTTGTAAATTATATCGCACTCATGTACCTTTCTTTCAAAAGTATATGCATGCATGGGACTATGGAGAACATTATTTGTTTTGGACATATTTTAAGGGGTCATTTGGGTATACAGTGTGGGACACCGCATTCTGAATTCAGTCCTGCAATTGAAAAGCAATGTTTTCAGCTATTTTTAATACAAAAATAAGTTGTCCGCCACCATCAATCTCATAACGCCAATGCTTAAATTTTGTTTGGATCTAGGGTGGCCGTAGACCATATTCTCTGACATAGAAACTGCTTCACCATGGATTCAAACATGCCCTAAATATGTTTTTTTTAGGGGGGGGTTGCCCATATACCCTTGGACCAACCCCCTTATTTTTTCTGTACCCCTTGATCTGGGGGGATTTTTTTTTCCCCTGCTTTTTAGCCTACTTGTTTGTATACCCCTCCCACTGCCACCTCACATTTTCCTTCCACTTATACCCTTCTCTCTCACTGCTCTCATTCCTCCCATTTCTCCCTCAAATCAAATAAAAAACTCCCTCAAATCACCAAGAAAAAAAACTCCAAATCAAATAAAAAACTCCCTCAAATCAGTAACGCCATTCCCTTCTCATCTTTCCATCGAATTTGTTTGCTCGTCATTACCATCGATTTGATCGCCCACCTTCTCTCCCACCATCACAGCTCACTGTTCTCCAACCATCATCATTCACTGATTGGACAGTCAGACTGGCCTGATCTGCCACTGCCCGATCTTACCATCCAATCTGTAAAACATATTCTGAGTAAATAAATAGTTACAGATTTATAATAATCAATTACTGAAATAGAATAACCACTTACAAAAATATACAAACCAATTACAAAATAATATTACAAGTGAACAACTACAGAAATAAAACGTAGACTTCTTATACATAATAATATTTACTTGAAAAGTTTCATAGATTTTCTCTATCTGATAACTTCTAAACCATCATTTACTGAGATACACTCAGAAAAAATATACAGAAAATTAGTACACAAAAATCTATTGACTACATATACTGAGTGAATAGATAGTTACAGATTTATAATAATCAATTACATGAATAGAATAACCACTTACAGGATAGTGCAAATAATTACAAAATAACAATATAATTGAACAATTAAAGAATGGAAATTATGACTTATTATACACAATTTATATTCACTTGAAAAGTTCCATAGATGTCCTCTCCTTTACTAACATACACTTAGAAAAAAAGTATAAACACTTAGGGTGCGTTTGGTTGCGCGATTGCGCTGCGATTGCGATTACAGGAAGCTGCGTTTGCAATCGCGCAACCAAACAGTTTTGTAATCGCAATTTTAAACCCAGCGATTGCAGGCAAATAATGCCCAAAAGCTGCGATTTCAAAAAGCTGAGAAAGTGAGCTTCCTGCAGAATCAGGTTTGCAATCGCAGATTCCTGCAGAATCAGTTTTGCAATCGCGCAACCAAACGCACCCTTAATAGAAAAGTAAATAATGATTAACATATTATTTAAATATGGTTTAAGTGGCATTGAAAAACTATTTAAATAATTATCTCCACATCCTCTGTGTAATTTGTTTGTTTTTGTTCCATATTATTTAAAGTAAATAGTGATTGACATATAATTTAAAGTAAATAGTTATGTTTTAGTTGTTACATTGGGTATTGTTAGGTATCTTGTAGTTATGTTTATCATGCTGTAGTTGTTACATTGGATATGTAATGTTAATATTTTTAAATTGATAGTTTCTACTATTGGTGGCCTTTGTAATTAGTTTGTTTTTGTTCTGTAAATGGTAGTTTCAATTATGTGAATAATAGTTTATATTATGTATATAGTAGCTTATGTTTTGTAAATGATGTTTAATACAGTTCTATAAGTTATTATTATATTTCCATGATTAAGAATTATATTTTTGTGAAAATGATATGCATTGACATTTTGTGGTGTTTGGATTCATAGGGGAGTGTTTCGTGTCCTACAACTCATTACCCCATCCTCATTATAAGAAACATATGATCGATTGAATAAAATGGATCTAGAAGTACTTCAATGAATACATTATCATTGTCAGTATTTCTATAACTCTTTATGTAAATACATATGATAGATATTGTGAATCTTAAATATATTAATGTAACTAACATATAATGTTTCTGTAAATGAATATATAAGGGGAAGGAGGAACTTAGTAGCAGGCTTACATAACACATAAATCATAAATATAGATACCTATAATATATTCATGTAGTTTCTCACAACATTCATTTTCATCCACTATACTGATTCTCATTAAATCCCTTTCAATCACAAGAAACATAAAAAATAACCCAACACAATCACCGTTTCAAGAGCTCATTCAAAACACCCATCATGTATCAGAACCGACACCCATCAGAGAACCATGTTAGATCGGTGAGGGCGGCGGAAATAACGGTGGCAGTTCGATGAGCGGCGAGTTGACGGCGGCGGTGAGCGGCAATGTGAAACAGCGAGGTGAACGGTGATGATGTGAAGGTGATCGGTGTCATCGATTGCGGCCAGCAGACAAGGAGGCTCTCATTTGGGGAAGAAGAAGAAAACAACTCGTTTGGGGAAGAAGAAGAAGAAGAAGAAGAAAAAGAAAAAATGGGTTTTGTGATATTTGTTTGTCTTATATGAGGAGGCAGTTCTGGTATTAGAAAAAAGTAGGGATAAAAAAATAATTGTACATCTCTGCAAGGGTAAAAAAAATAAAAAAAAAGTTCTGGTATACAGAAAAAGTAAAGGAGTTGGTCCAAGAGTATATGGGCAATTCCCCCTTTTTTTTTATGACCGCTATTACACTAAGTCCTTTTTACATTTCATTTTGCAGCTCCATACACTATGATAGCATAATATATATTTTGCTACCAATGTGTATGGGGTTCTATCATAGTATATAGAGTATTTTTTTAATAAGAAAAAACATACTATTATATTTCAATGCATTCTTCATTTCATATAACAATACATACTTCAATAAAAGAGTGTATGTTTTTATAAAAAATAAAAAAATATCGTGGACTGCAAATTGGGCTACACAAGGGATTGAACTCATCATTTTCTAGGTTGATTTTGTTATGGATATATTCTAAAATGGAAAAAGATTTAATAATAATGCAGTATTTCCCTTAAATTGAATTTTTTATTTGACATAATCTAAATTGAAAAAAAAATTGACACCAGTACCAAAAGGGGCCTATAACCAGGACAAAATAATAATAGGATTATATGTCTTCCTTAATTGGTTCAAAAATGAACTTTAAGTACCAAATTACATAATCTTGGATAACTGAAATCGATTTTGGAGAGTGATAAGAAAACTCATCATATCAATTTTTAAAAAGAGTTCAAATTAATCATAATCATGGTTATTATAACTTTTTTTTTATTAATAACGGGTGATTGTCAAACACCTGTCACCTGTTTTTCTGTGTTTTGACTGAGATCCAATGACCCCCAAAAAATTGATATTGAATTATCTTTGTACTAATCATAATAGAAACATGACAATCTTATGAAATTTTGGCATGCATGGTATTTCTTTTTAGATTAACCCAAATCTTTTTAGGTTAACAGATTGATCAAATTTTTTTGTATTGAAATCTTAACCTTTGTTCCATTTTAAGTGTCCCCACTTTGAAAGGAGGAGATTAGTCCACCATCCATGACTAATTTTTTCTATGATAAGATACCCATAAAAATAAGACATATTAATAAAATATTTGTCACATGCAATTTTTTTATTCTCAATTCCAATATCATATACTCATATTCACGAGATATATGTCTTGTTAGAAATTGTTCACATTTTTCATAAATATATTCATATAATTTATTAGAATATATAATTTATTTTTTTATAAAAACATATGTATCATTAGACGAAATATATATTTGAAAGCATTTAAATGATGTGAGAACTGAAATTGAGACTGGAAAAAAATGTTGTACCTAACCATTCTCTAAATCCTTAGCATTGTTGAAAAAAAATACTTGTTTATGACTGATATTTACTATTTATGTTTATTTTAAAAATCAATATGTAAAGTTGGTGACAGGTCCAAAGAATACCATAAGAAGAAAATGATTTTATTTTCATAAGGTGCAAACTATAGGAAAGAGGGATATACCTTCATTGAAATTTCTGAGAAACTCCGACGAAGATCCGAATAAGTTATTTCATTTGACACGTTTTTACCCGAATAGGATTAGCAAACTCCTCCGCTCTTATGTTGCAACCGCTTTGTGCCTCCTAGTATCACATTGCCCCCAACAGGTCCTCAGACCTCAAATAAATGATTTATCAACTAATATTGATAATTATTATTTTATAGATAATTATACCGGTAGAATAAATCATTTTTTATTGTATTTTAATTTTTATCGTTAGAAAATGTATAAAAAAAAATTGTTGTTTAGTTGATCATGAATATGTTGTGAATAAAAAATGTATAAGATGTAAATAATGATTTATAAAAAGTGAAAATATGATTTAATATGTGACACTCCTGATTTATGAGAGCTGTGATAGGGGATTTGACATGTGGGTTTCCTTATACTATATTGATGGAATAGATTGGATGGAATAAGGCAATTCTAAGGGCGGCCTAGAATACCAATCATAAACTATTATTATATATTTTGACATAGTTATATCAACTTATTTCTTGCAAATAAATATATTTTTAAGTCTATTCACCCATATTTCAAATGTTCTCAACCTTTTACACTACCCATACAAGCGTTATGTGGAATGAATATAGTGATATAGAAATGACTATATAGAAAATTTGTCCTGATCTCTTAAATTTTGGACCCAAATCTAATCCGCTCCAACTTGATGCAGATGTGATACATGTTTGATTTTAAGTGTGAAACCCGCCCCGTCATGTACCTTTTCCTTGTTTATCTAAAGATAGATGATATGTATATAAAATTTAGGGATTTTTAGTTTGTTTATGTGAAACACTGCCCATACAAGCACTATGTGGAATGAATATAGTGTATCTAAAGATAGTAAAACAAACTCTATCATGTTATTATTTATTTTTTCACAATTGGTGAAATGACTAAACATGTATCAAATAATATTATATAGCATAAAGATTAAAAGTAATTATTTAATTTTTTTTAATTAACAGTAAGAATAAAAAATATTAAAGATATTTGATAATCGAGATTCTTAGACCAAACTGATCTAAATAGAAGACACAAAACGAATTTGGGTTTTTAAGTATGATTGAGGAAACCAGTCATGGTTTTAAAAGGCATTTTGTTAGCAGGCTTGGATACTCCTTTGACGTCCTCAAGTGGATAGGGAAAGACTAAGCTTAGTTCTCAAATAAACAATTTATAAACTAATATTGATAAATTTGTAATAGTTAAAACTTGATACAATGAACAATAATAACTATATAATTTTTTTTTTCAAAATCTAGATATGAATAGCAATCAAACATAAAATCATCTAATTCTCTTATATTCTCATATAGCTATTTTATTGTTTGAATAAACTATCCATTGAACCAAATGGAATAGATAATATGTGCTCGGAAAAATCAAGATTTCTGTATGATTTAGAATATATTCAGTGCTTTTTCGTGATATAAAAATAAATATTTTATTGTTTATATACTTTAGCTATGCAAAAAGAGAAAATAAGTAGATGTTAACCTTTCTCTATGGGGTTAATAGGAATCTCAAGAAAAAATAATTTATTGACTACCGAACTTAATTTGAGTAATAAATGGGCACAATTTTATATATACCACAATATTATAAAATAAAAAAGTAGTATTAGGAAAACAAATAAAATTTTTATTTGGAGGGAGCATATAATACAAAATCTCTAGACAAAGTTTGATTTTAAAAGGGCCATTGTTTGGAAAGATGAAAATGTAGATGTTTGATGCATTGTGAGCCGATTTTACATATTTTTGTCACATGTCTCAAATGTTAAATTCATTAATTTAATTAAGGAATAGGACTTATTCATTAGTCTTATTCTCAGATGTAAAATTCATTAATTTATCAGATGTCTCAAATGTCAAATTTATTAAATGTTTTATTTTAAATTTATCATTCTCATCATTTTCAACAATTTTAGAACAAAAATTAACTCCTATAAAATAGCTAGGATTATGTAAGGTGTAATGGGCATTTAGAGAAAGTCTAATAAATTATATTCCTTAGGGTGCGTTTGGTTGCGCGATTGCAAAACTGATTCCGCAGGAATCTGCGATTGCAAACCTGATTTTGCAGGAAGCTCACTTTCTCAGCTTTTTGAAATCGCAGCTTTTGAGCACTATTTGCCTGCAATCGCTGGGTTTAAAACTGCGATTACAAAACTGTTTGGTTGCGCGATTGTAAACGCAGCTTCCTGTAATCGCAATCGCAGCGCAATCGCGCAACCAAACGCACCCTAAGTATCTTATAAAGTGCATGTGATTCTCAAAGTGCATGTGATAGGCACCACACGTGTTAGGATAGAATCGGATCTTTAATATTTCTTTTCGGATCTCTTCTTCAACAATTCAATCCAATTCGGACTATTGAAGTGAAGAATTTCACCTCGTTCAATGTGCATGTACATGTCTAATATAGTCATAACTTAAAATTCAGATCTAATTCTTATAATTTTTAAGAAATACCTCCAAAGCTCATCAAAAATATCTAAAATCCCAGTTTGGTAAGAGGCAGCTGTTAGAAGAAAGGGATACTCGATAAAATAAATGTGTGAAAATAACTTATCCAATTATAAAAAATGATAAAATCAAGTGTATTATGAAAAAGATCCATATTTTGATTTCTTTATTTCTTTTCCAAAGAGTAGTAGTATTTTGATATTCAATAAATGTGAATGAAAACTAAATCCAATAATTTTATATTAACTGAAATTGTTAAGTTAATTTTAGAATATTAACATAACAAATTAAAATAATAAAATATTTTTCGGTATTGATAAACTTACTCTTTCTACAACCTCGATTACAATTGTTTCATCAATATATGAAATTGTCTAATGCACTATATAATTCAGTATTTCAATGATTTTAAAATTATATTTAATTCATGCAGATATTTTATTTCTATAAAATAATACTAGTTTTATATACTGCTAAATGCACATGGGTCCAAAATGTATAAGATATAATTATAATATTAATATGAATGACAAAATACAAATGAAATATTTTTAGAATATTAAACCATTAAAAATACTCATTCCATTTAACATATAAAGTAAATTTGTATTTTTTCATATTATAATAAAAATAATGTAACAAATCTTTATATCATTCAATCGAGATGGGTTTTGTAAATATCTTTACTTTTAAATTATTAAAATTTAAATATATTAACATAATTTAGTTAAATGTGAAAAATCTTGTAACATATGTTCATATTATTAAAATTTGATTTGAAATCTTAAATTTGGAACAAATATGAGAAACTCCTAAATTCATTAGTATGTGTGTGACTATATATCTATTACTTATTTATAAAAGAAAAAAAATGTCAAGATTTTTTATTTCCATTTTTACCCTCTCGTAATTTACTAATTATTTATATCATATTTATTCAAAATTCAAGATTTCCCGATAGATTTAGATAATTCATAATTATATTTTAAGATTTCAAAATCAAATTAAAGTAAATCACATAAATATATTGATTTAATTATTCATTACATCTATCTCAAAGGAATTATATATAAAAAATTTATTACATTATTTTATTATAATATAAAAAATATTACATGACATATAAATTTATTACTTTTAATATTAAATAGAATAAATATTTTTGATGGTTAAATTTTTTTGAAAAAATTAATTAGAGGTCACTGGGTACATCTCTGTAATAACAATATGTCCCTTGATTTTTTCTTATTTTCTTTAGGTCCCTAAGTTAATTGTGGTATTTTGTTTAGATCATTCCATCTACCTTCCATCCAACTTTCATCCATTCTATTTTTTTTTTTCTCTTTTACCCCTAAGTAAACATCATTTGTCTCTATATCTCCCTCAACTTCTCTCTTTCTCCCCAAACAACTCAATAAATTATGAGACCACCTCCACCAGCCCTCCATTGGGCCGATTTCGACCACAACGCAGATCGCTCCCCCCGACCTCTCCTGGCCGTCTCCCGCATCCCATCGACGAGCCCAACCCCCTCGTCCGTGAGTCTTACCCCCTCTCGTGACCCCACCCGCGAGCCCAACTCCCTCTCACGACCCCATCCATGGGCTTAACCTGTTACAGGTATAAAAATGTACAAATGGAGCGTATACGCAGTGTAACACACAGAACCTGTAATATGTATAACAGTGTACACATTAGGAGTAATAGTGTACATAGTGTAACACAAAACTTGATATTTGTAACATGTTCAACAATGTACATATTAGGAGTAACAGTGTACACAGTATAACACAGAACCAGGAGATGGCGGACGGGACGGGGCATACGGTCGGAAGAGTTCAGAGACGCGATTGGCGTTGGAGTTGAGAAAACAAGAAAAAGTCAACGAACTTATTGTTATTACAGGGGTGTCCCCATGAACCTCTAATTATCTTCCCAATTTTTTTTAATAAATATCTCATCTACATTATATTATTCATGTCAATATTATAATCTTGAATATAATACAATATAAAAATGTAATTACATATATATAATAAGCGATATTGTTATATCAATAATGATTCACATGCCCCAACTTTACAGGCTCCAACTTCATGCCTCATGATGTGGCAACAAGACATTGTCTATTATGACTTTTACTTGATAACTATCTCAACATGAATCCCTATGATCGTGAAATATCATTTAATTCTATAAATCCTGTATTTCTTAACCATTAATTGATTCTGAAAATCATGCAGCAATATTAATCGATGTTTGAATTTCAAAACTCATTTTATTTATGAAGAACATGTGGGAACAGATCGAAAATTTTATTTTTGAGGTTTTGGAAGGTAAAAAATCATTTTTTTATTTGAATCTCACCTCAATGTCTCTTGGATCAGGTTTGACATTATTAGATTCATAATCGAATTGTGTTTTGCCTTTTGTTTTAAATGTTTGAACACAAATTTTTTTCATGTATTGAATGTCATTTTTCAAGTGTGATTTGCTTTTGTCTCAATATTTAAATGTAACATTGATAGCATTCGATACTGTTACATTTTATATATTGGTAGTTTGTTTGATGCTACTGCTACATTATTGGCAATGTAAATAGTCATTTTTAAAATCTGTGTTATTTTTATTACATTCTAAATGCAACAGTCAACCGCATGCATGTATTAATTTATATTTGTTACATTAAAAAATGTAACAGTTAACTATATATAAATTGCATGTAATGTAAAACATTTAGGTAAATGTAATTGTAATGTTATATTTATATAAATATAACAGTTTTTATGAAAATGAATCAAACAGTTCATGTAATATTTTTTAAATATAACTCACAACAAAAATTAGTAAATGTAACAGTTCATGTAATAAATGTTAGTGTAACGGTAGAAAATTAGTAATTTATTAGAGAAAAAAGAGGATTTGGGTTAATGGGATAAATTGGGCAGATTTGTATTTTGCTATTTTATATTTTTTTGACAAGTCAATAAGCCAACTGATGAGATTATGACACCTCATAGGGTTTGTAAATGAAACTTATATTTTGGAAGCTGAGTATCATGAATGTTGTTATATATATATATATATATATCCAGTATATATTACAATAGAAATAAACACGTGCGCAATATTTAATATCTAATCTAATAATTATACATGACTGCCTGTGTTATTGCTACCGAAAGTGACCATAACCAGAAATAACGAAATGACAATCCTACCCCTGCCTCCACCAATAATAATAAATAAATAAAAATGCGCACACACGCAAAGAATCTTATTCTCCGCACCCCACCAGCCCAAACCACCACGCCCCCCATCAACAAAACCACCCTCCGTATTCCAACATAATTACCATCTACTGCCACTTCCGTATATACGCCCCCAACCCCTCCTGAGGCATCCCTCCAAGAGTACAAAACCCAATCCCCCTCCCTAGATTCAAGGTCTCTCTCTCTCTCTATCTATCTAAATCTACGTTTAGGGTTCCAACAAATCCTGTTCGATCTCGTCTTGCGATTCTATACGCAGATCTGCCGTTGCTGCTTCTGTTGCTGTCAGTGCGTCTGATCTTACCTCCGGCGACTCAGTAGCTGTTACACCGTCCACATCGCCGGCCTTCGCTGCCTCCTCCTCCGCCGACGACTTTTCCGGTCCAATTTGCGGTGTTTTGGGAGGAGTGTATGCGGGATCGCGTGCTAGGGTTTCTTGCTCTTCTTCCATGCTTGTCGGTGGGCGGACGGGGTGTTTTGAGTCGGAGCAGGGGTAGGTGGGGCCAAATGTGGATTATCTCGTGATACGGTTCCGATCAGTTGATCAGATTTGGAGATTTGGAGAGGGTATTTTGGGGGGAGGTGTTTTAAGAGAGGAAGAGAAAAAGACGGGGACATAGATCGGTTGATCTACTGATTGAAGGAGAAAATGCAGCAGGAACAGCGAAAGAAGGTTTGGATCGTGAGATCTACTGTTTATTTTGGATTTTCGTGTTCTTTGTCTTTGGATTTTGGGATGTTATGTATCTTTGTGTTTGAATCTGTATTGGGAAATCGTTGATTTTTTTTTTTTTGTTTTTTTCTTCTTGTGTTGTTGCTTCTTTGAGGATAATTATTTAGAGAATTTGGGTTAGTGGTGTTGTGAATCATTATCTGGTTTTTGTGATTCAGATTCTTTGTTTTTTCCTTCTAAAAATTGCTTTAATTGGTTTTTTAAGAATCTGATTCTTTTTCTTTGAAGCAATATAACTTTTTGGCCACCATTTTATTTAAGCATTTCTTTGGTCTTTCCATTATCCTCGTTTTCATCTGGTTGATTGTGTCTTCTTCTTCTTAAACCTTGATTTTTGTAGAACTTGTTTGTGATCAATTCTTGTTAATTCCTACTGTTTCATTGTTCAGCATCACAAATTGTGCTGATTTGGATCTTGAACTGAATTGCTTATCTCAACCAGTGAGATTTTTTTCCATATCACATAATGAAATCCAAATTTTAACTACAGTCTATATATCTGTAAATATCGTATTTTTTTGGGAAACCTGTTGGATCCCATCTTTTTTTTTTATTGTTTGTTGATTTGTTCGCATGGTATGTTTGATTTTTATGTAGATCTTGATGTTGTTGTCCCTGAGGAACCCAGATGCAAATTCACCTGCCAAAACCATTAAAATCTGTTGCATACCTTCTTGGAAGAATTAAACAAAACTGTTAAGTTGGCAGGGCATGATATCCGGGATCATGAAAGGCTTTATTTACATGTTAACCTTTTCCATTAATTTGAGAATATGTCATCCATGATTTATGGCATAATCTGTTTGTCCACTTTCTCATTGAGAAGTGAAGGTCTGAAGTCATATTCTGTTTTTGTTTTGGTAATCAGTGTAATTGTTGCTGCTGCTGTCTTCTCTTCTGCTTTGAATATCTGTTGCCATGTCAGTCCCTGTTATTGGCACATTTTTATCTATTAGCTTGAAAATCGGTGACCGCTAATTAAATATGTTGTTGCTTTTTGTTATTAGTCTATCAACTAAGTCACTGCGCATTCACTTAACTTGAGTTGTCTTTGTTTTCTTTGCAGAATCCAGCAGAGATGGACTTCTTTACTGAGTATGGTGATGCAAATAGGTACAAAATTCAGGAGGTAGTAGGAAAAGGTAGCTATGGAGTTGTGTGCTCGGCCATTGACACACATACTGGTGAAAAGGTCGCCATCAAGAAAATACATGATATTTTTGAACACATTTCAGATGCAGCTCGGATCCTCCGTGAGATTAAGTTGCTCAGGCTTCTGAGACACCCCGACATTGTTGAAATTAAACATATCTTATTGCCACCCTCGAGGAGGGAATTTAAAGATATTTATGTTGTTTTTGAGCTCATGGAGTCAGATCTTCACCAAGTTATTAAGGCTAATGATGACTTAACTAAGGAGCATTATCAGTTCTTTCTTTATCAACTTCTTCGAGCGCTGAAATATATTCACACGGGTACAGGATGGGATTCTGTTGTAAATTTATACATTATTTTTATATTCTTAAAAATGTGTTTCTCTTGTATTTTTCATCTGATCTGTTTTAATGCTTGGCTTTCTTTCTCTGAATGTGTCTTACTTAAATGGTTTGTAACATAGTTTCCTACATGTCATAATGTATTACCTAAGATGTTACTTATCATATCCACCTGAAGAGTGTTTGACTTTTTGACTAGAAGTCGATAGTGGAGCCTCAGTTGTATTCAGTCAGAGAAGTGTTAGCTGCATATTATTTGAAGGATATGATGTTGAATTTTGATAATTCACAAAAAAATATTTAAACTTATGATATTGAATTTTGGTGGTATTTACAAAAAAATAGTTCTTTTTTTTGTGCATGTTTTGGTGCTTTTGTTCTTTTCTTAAATTTGTTTTTGAAGTAGTTAATTTGTTTAGATTTAAAGATAAAGAAATAGAATTCACTTATTCATCAGAGGGACAAATGTTTGTTGCCAGGAAATTTAAGACTTGCAAATGACTTTGTTTTCGTCAGAATAAATTTTAGTTGCATGCATATTCAGTTAAATTCTATTTCTGCAAGAAATTTATTTGTTTGCTGTTCTTTGGTGTGCATATGTTCTCATCTCAAGCTATTTGAATGCAGCCAATGTGTACCATCGGGATTTGAAGCCGAAAAATATATTGGCTAATGCAAATTGTAAGCTTAAAATATGTGATTTCGGATTAGCGAGGGTTGCATTCAATGATACTCCGACAACAATATTTTGGACAGTGAGTCAGCCGATGTTCTTTTAATTTTATGCACTGTTATAGCATCTGCTCCTTAATATAGATCAGTTTGGTGTATTTCTAGACTTCAGAATTATTTTATATCTTATTGATGATTCTAAATTTTGTTTCTAGGATTATGTTGCCACCAGATGGTATAGAGCTCCGGAGTTATGTGGATCATTTTTCTCTAAAGTATATTCCATTCTTCCTTTTTTTATCTTTGCTCTCTGATTATTTATCTTTCATACTGAGCAATGCATATTTCTACGATTAATTTTAGGCATACTTTATGATTTATTTTTTATCAGTATATATATATATATATATATATAATTGTGTTTCAGAATTTATGGAAAACCATCAATAAACACATGAAATGGTCTTCTTTAATTCTAGGCTACTTGTATGATAGTTCTTGATTCTTGTATACGTGGGCAACTGAATTGAACTGTTCCTACATTGAGCTTTTAGCCCCCATTTGGAACGGGGATAAGATTTATGACATGGTATACATTTATCCAAGCATAAATGAGTATAAATAAGGATAAAATGATTTTGTGTTTGATTGTGTTTTGAATTATTCTCGTTGGTAAACGTAAGAATAAATGTTTTGTTATTTGGATAAAATGTGAATAAAGTATGAATAAAGATTTAAAAAGGTAAAAAATAATGATAGTTGATTTGACATGTGATTTATAAGAGATGATGACAGTTGATTTGACAATGGACCCACATATTCTTTGGGTGGAATAACCTAGGATAACTTTAATTCCAGGGGGTGATTGAAATCCATATATACCATTTTATACCGGTTTATTTTGGCATACTTTATCAGGGGTTATCCGGGGCAAACAAACAGACCAAAATTCTTATCCGGGGTTATTCAGGGGCTTAATTTCTTGATACTGTTTTTTTTTTTTTCTTGTTTGATGTGGGAATTCATGTTGCTTGTATTTTAACATTCTCATGTTTTTTTATTGGTTCTGTAGGAAATAAGAGCTATCTATTGTTTTATTTGAATCTATGCTAGTTTAATGTGTTTGAACTGGTCTTTAGCTGCCTAAATAACATATTAGTGATATATGCTATAAGAAATTAAATGTAGAAGGTTGCTGATGCCTGGTTTAACTGTAAGATATGCAGAAGCCATGTGCGTCTTATGCTTTCATATCTTATCACCCTTTGCAAAAGTATGTTACTTTTCTCCCTATGCTTTTGGCTTCATGTAGATTGTAGAGTCTGCATTGACCATTCTAGGAGAAATCCGGCTTTGATAAACCCCCAGACTTTTTTTTGGCTGTTCTAGCAGAATTTTCACTGATATTGTTATCTATGAGGTTGAATTATTGGTGACATCTTTCATATGCTTTTGCAAAATGGCATTCAGTAATTAAGGGAAAAATGCTTTAAGAAATTTTGAATTCTTCTGCAAGCCGAAATTTCTTATCATACAGATAACTGTCTGCAGATTTTGTTGTTATTCTATTCATTGCATGGTTGTGATTCATGAATTTGTGCATTTTCAGTATACCCCGGCAATTGATATTTGGAGCATAGGTTGCATATTTGCTGAGGTATTGACAGGGAAGCCTTTATTTCCCGGTAAAAATGTGGTTCACCAGTTGGATTTGATGACAGACCTTCTTGGTACACCTTGCTTGGACACGATTTCGCGGGTATGTATTGTGCTCTGTAATTATGCCTTAATCGGAAAGTATTATCCGTCTTTCTGTTTTTTTTGTTTTTCATTGGGTAGAGTGACACAAGTACTTAGTATTTTTTACGTGTCCAGGTTCGAAATGAAAAAGCTAGGAGATACTTGAGCAGCATGAGGAAGAAACAACCTGTGCCTTTTGCACAAAAGTTTCCAAATGCAGATCCATTGGCTCTTAAATTGTTAGAAAGGCTGCTAGCATTTGACCCCAAAGATCGCCCAACTGCTGAAGAGGTATGTTTGTCTATGGTGACGTAAAGCATTTGATTTTCGATACCTCTTTTGTTTTTAAGAAAACCAGAGTGCACCGGCCAATTTTGTTAAAAATTATGTACACCAAAAGAGGGAGATGGGCAAAGCAAATCATAAACTGAAAGTCAGAGAATGAGTGGGCAAAGCAAATCATAAACTGAAAGTCAGAGAATGAGTGGAGAGGGCATGTCTCCATAAGAAAAAAAAAACGAACATGACACCCCAAAATCCTCAAATACACCATCTTACTCGATCACTCAAACCCTCCCCCACTCAATTCAATCATATATTACAATTCCCTCGGAACGTGGCACCGAAACAATGCATCCCCTGTTCTCCATGTGGACTATTTGTATCTTGAAGATCATGTTACATTTTATCTTTGCTTGAACTGTTATTGTTTGTCATAGATTTTTGTGTGTCTCTTTTTTCCAGTTAAATGACTTAATGCCTTGAAGATCTTGTTATGTTATCTTTTTACATTAAAGAATTAGATCTGTTCTAATACCTGGTTGCTTTCCATGTCATGTAAGTTCTCTTTATTGATGAAGTTTTCTTTTACCAGGCACTGGGTGATCCGTATTTTAAAGGCCTAGCTAAAGTGGAAAGGGAGCCATCTTGTCAGCCGATCACAAAGTTAGAGTTTGAGTTCGAGAGGCGACGGGTTACAAAAGAGGATATCCGGGAACTCATTTTCCGTGAGATATTGGAATATCATCCCACACTTCTCAAAGACTATCTTAATGGGACAGAAAGAACAAACTTTCTTTATCCTAGGTCAGAATATCTAACATCTTATATCTTTTTATAGGGTGAAATTTTGTTGCTTGTCATGCCTGATCTTTATTGACATTACCACATGCCTTTTCATGCAGTGCTGTCGATCAATTTAGGAAACAGTTTGCTCATCTTGAGGAGAATGGTGGTAAAAGTGGACCTGTGGTCCCTTTGGAGAGAAAACACGTGTCTCTCCCTAGGTAAATCTACTGCATATTTCTAATTTTATCAATCAGACTATAATGTTGACCATAATTCACACACAGTCAAAATGGATGAAGATTGGCGCTATTAATTATAAAATATCATTACGACATATTAATTATATATGGTGCTATTAATCAACTTGAAGTTTTTCCCTGGAAATTACCAACATGAAGTTATCTGTTCATGTCAGCATAATACCTTCTGTGAAACTTATCTCCAAATAGATTTGAACACTTCAACCATTTGGAAATTAGGTCCTTCACTTGTGAGCACTTTGACTGAGTGAAATGAATTTACTGAAATAGTTTCATTATAAAATTCATATTTTCCATGAGCAAAATGAATTTACTGAGCGATACCTTTGCTTTCCGTTCTAGAAGTAAAATGTTTAATCAAAATGAGAGGAGATCAAAACTGCAGCTTTATTGAGGGCCAAAAACCGTCCAGCTTGTAACTGAATCTTCCAGTTTTATTTAAACTGTAAACTTACCAAATGCCATTTTTTGGGTTAGTATATCAACTTGAGCTCGTGTTTTTTAAAACATATTGTTAAAAGCATTCAGCTGGAGGTATCTATCTGTTATGGAAATGCAATGAAGCAAAATTTGGAAGTACATACATTAAGTGCGAGAACCTTTGATAGTTGTATGCCAATAGTGTACAATTCTATGCACTGATATAGTGGTATATCATTTTGGTGGAATTTCCTACTACATCCTCAAAGCTATCTACATTTCACCTTCTATGTGGGGTTTGGGAGGACATTTGTTTAGTCACTGTTCATTGTTTCCTTTTTATGTTACTTAGATATTCTTTGTTTTGTTTAAAAGGAAAAAAAAAATATCAAACTAAAAAGTTAAGGTCAGGTTCTTCAACCCCCCCCTTTTTTATGTAATTCCTTGATATGTCATGTCTGGTTTGCTGTCATTCTTCTTATGCATGATTTTCATCTGATTTGCTAGAGATTTCAACCCTGTTGTGAGATTAGCCCATCTGCAATCACATTTTGGTATTACGTCAATTGTTTCTCCTTTGGATTTTTTGAAATAAATTTGGGTGAAGGGTTAAGGTTTTTTACTTCATATCATGTGTGTTGTGTTGAAGATCTGTGGAAAGATATATAGGATAATTCTGAAGGAAGAAGTGGAATTTGAAAATTCTGCTTGGAAAGGGGTACAGCCTTCCTAAATTGTATTAGAAGAAGATACTTGGAGGCTCAAGAATGCTAAGCTATTTTTTTAATTTTCTGTTAAAAAAACAAACTTGTACTTGAAATTTGAGTACAAAAAAAAATGTCTCACTGATTTATTTAATCTTATTAACTTTTCAATTAAGTCAGCCCCACACATTCTTCTCAAATTGCTGTAGGAGCTTAAAAACATGCTATAGAAATTGAGATGACTAGGCAAGAATAAAGGAATGCAAAGCACTGGGACCCGAGGGCACATAATGGAAATGTGCAAATTCTAGTTCATCTGACTTGTCTGGGTTGCAAATACATTTGATCTATTAATTACATTTGATTAAATGATGTTCTAAAATGGTGCTGTTTTCTGGTTCATTAATTTAATTCACGCTGCTCTACAGGTCTACAATTGTCCACTCAACTACAGTACCTCCCAAGGAACAGCCGGCTTTGGCTGGATTCAAGGAAAGGCAAGTCCCTGATGAATCTTGCAGGAACTCGAGGGATGTTGACGGGACGACTATAAATCTACAAAGGCATCATACCACACACAGGATTTCACTGGGTGAGAAAAGTACTTGAACATTTATATGAAATATCTGCAGTCATGTTACGTGAAATATTTATATCATCTCTTCCATTTTTTTTTGTTGCAGCTAAACCTGGGAAGGTGGTGGGACCTGTTGTACCCTATGAGAATGGAACCATCAAAGATATCTACGATCCTAGAAGGCAAAGGAACCCAGTCCTCCCTCCCCAGCCAGTGGTCCCTTCGGCCTACTGCTTCCACAGGAACGCAATGAAGCCAGAGGGCTCCTCTGACAGGGACATGGTAACGGATGTAGACAGTGAAGTGTCACAACAACAATCCAGGCCTCCCCAGCAATGCATGGCTGCAAAAGTGGCTCCTGACGTCGGCATGGATGTGAGGCCTTCGCCATACTACCATCTATCGCGAGGGGGAAAGACAGACATGATGGAGGACCGGATCCCGATGGATGTAAATATGATACAGGGGAGATCTCAGTTTGTTGGTGCCCCAACTGCTGGTGCTGCTCACAGGAAGGTTGGGGCCGTGCAGTTTGTAGCGACGAGGATGTATTAACCGTGATAAGAGGGTTGTTTCACATGAATCGACAATGAAAGTGGGGCAAACATTAAAGGTTACGGAGGAGGAAAAAAACAGAGATGCACAAGAAGAACAAGATTGGCGATGAGAGAAGGAAGAGAAGATTTGATTCTCATTTCAGCACATCAGCGAGAAAATTTGGTTTTAGACGTTCTTGGTCTGATGGAATGGCCACTGAAATCCGAGGGACATTGCCGTGTGTTGCTATCGGATTGTTGTGAAACTATACATACAACCCTGGGAGGGAGAGGAAGATCGGAGGGTTTTCTTTTCTTTTTTCATGTCAATAATTTTATCGTTGCACTTTATTATCAAAAACTTTGTTTCTTTTTTCTTTTCTCTTTTTTTTTTAATTCTTGGTCTTTTATTATGTATGGATTAATAAGGATTCAAAGAGGCGGAAATTTGGGTGGGGGTATATCATCCTCGTTGAGTCTCATGAGACTGGCTGGTGATAATTTCTTTTGCACCTCTTAGCTGCTGCATCCTTGTGTTTTTCTATTGGGTTATGTCATCTGTTTTAACTCTTAGCTCAAGTTATTCTAATTATCATGACTATTCTAATATAGATAAAAAGAATAAGTGATCTTTTGTTCGATTGTATTTTTAATTATTTTTGTTGAAAAATGTAAAAATTTAATTTTTGTTTGATTGATCATAAATTGTGGATAAAATATGAATATGCGTGGATAAATATTTTAAAAAGTGAAAAAATGATTTGACCTATGGGTCTTTTGATTTATAAAAGGTGATGATAGTTAGTTTAATAGTGGGCTCAAATGTTTAAATGGGTTGAATAACCTGTAATAACTTAATTTTATAGGAAATAATAGAGAATAATTATACTACTTATATCGGTGAACGATGGGCTCACGGGAGACAATATAATAGATTCGGAATAGCCGTGGGTAAGGTGGAACAAGGGGAAAAAATTGTTTGGATGAGAAGCATAAAAGCCTTTTATAAATAATTATCAAAATATCTTATTTATCTTTCATTCATAATTTATCCATAGCTAACCAAACAATAAAACTTTATTATTACGTGTCCCAATGATAATAAAAATATAGCTAAATAGAAAATAGTTTATTTAATTAATATAGTTATTAATTCGGAATAATTTAATTCAAAAGTTCCAAACATGCTCTGAAGGATATATATTTAAACAATAATATAATTTTATGGTATCTCATTTGTTAGTGAAATGGGATTGCTCAAGGGGTTACACCTTTGTGTTTGTCCACATTTTTCTTTTTATTATCAATGAACAACAATGTTAATTAATGATTTTTTTTCATTCCTACAAGACTCAGTTCACACAGATATCCTGAATGTTTGGAATCCTGGTTGTGGTATATGATTTCCTTTAATAAAAATTTGAATATGTGACTGCATGTACCAGTTTTAATTAATATTTAAGTAGAATATTTAACAATTACCATGACAACAAGAAGTTCAAAAATGGGTATTCACTTTAATGATTCAAAACCAAATCAAGCTTTTTGTATTCATTACAGGGGGGGCTTCTTAGCATGGGAATCTATGAGGAATACACCAACCACATACCAACCACATATTCTCTTTGACAACCTAAAAATGCACACACAGAGAAAGACACATGTATAGAGAGACACACAATAGAGTGAATGGACTTTATGTCTATATGGTTGGTGGTTTTGGTTGGCCCTCAATAATCATCCCCACACACACACACAAAAGGTATCCACGTCACCTTGGACTATGACATTGCTCAAAATTATTTGCAAAAAATTTGTCTCTCACACACACACAAAAGGTATCCACGTCACCTTGGACTATGACATTGCTCAAAATTATTTGCAAAAAATTTGTTTGTGGGCTACCCAAGCTCTTCGCCGAAAGAGTCAGAAATAACCTCCGTCAAGAATTTGGGGGACATATCCCTTACTCCGTTATAACATTCGGAGAACTCATACAAAAAATAAACTCGATAGGTTTGGCCCTTTACAATGATGTGAAGATAAAGAATCAGCTCAAGAATCAACATTTGACTTCCAAAAGAGAACTTGGAGACTTCTGTTACTAATTCGGGTATCAGAAGGAACACATTAAGAATTTTTCCAGATCTCGGAAATGGAATACCAAACATTCTTATAATAAAAAAACCTTTTGAGAGACAATATTATAAATAAAATAGAACCCCTACTCAGAAAACTAGAAAGCGATTCTCCAAAAGGAAACCCAACACCTCTAATCCTCCTACCTGCTTTAAATGCAAGTAGAAAGGCCATTATGTCAATAAATGCTTTAATAGCAAACCAAAAAATAAAGAATCCATACATAACTTAGAAGAATAGAATTCTGAATCTGAAAGCTGTAGTTATAACTGTTGTGACCCTGAATCCTATGATTCATCCTCAGATACAGATGGTCTGATGGTCTGATGGTCCTTTCAGTCCAATAACAGTTTATTTTAGATACTATTGACTCTATCGAGAATCCTGTCGAAAAGAAACGACAGTTAGAAAGATATATTAGCCTGATAAAAACTCCTGTCAGTCAGGCCCAAGATGATAACAAAGAAAAATACTCATATAAGGAGATAATTCAAAGATTAGAATCTGAAAAACCCAAAAGAGTGACTATAGGGGAATTAAGAAAAGAACAAATTGATATGAAAAAAGAAATCAAGGATCTTAGAGACAGAGCTACATACCTTGAAGCCATCCCTAGATTGGGAAAACCCACTGAAAATTCTGATAATGAAGAATTTGTCAGGGATCAACCTGAAGTGGAAGAAGAATTTATTAGCTCTCTCGAAAGATATACAAAACAAAAATGGAATGTTGAAGTCCTCTTGAAAATTAAAACATTTTCTCTAAAATACAAGGCCCTTACTGACACTGGGGCTGATATGAACTGCATTTGTGAAGGATTGATCCCTTCAAGATACTTTAAAAAGACAACCCACGGTATTAATACTGCCAATGGGGAAAGCCTTAAGATTAATTATAAAATACCCGAAGTTCATGTTTGTAATAAAGGATCATGTTTAAAAACATCGTCCCTTTTGGTTAAAGATCTTCGTGAGAGTGTCATCCTTGGAACCCCCTTTATAAATATGATAAAGCCCTTTTCGGTTGATAATGAGGGTATTCATGCCACCCAAAATGGAAAAAATATTTTATACAAATTTTGTACTACACCAAAGTTATCTTTTCTCAACCAGCTTAGGCAGGCCTTGGAATATAAATAAAAGTTTATAAATGAACTATCTGAAGAGATCATGATTCAAAAGACATCTGAACAAATCTGTAGTCCTATTTTCCAAAAGAAAGTCTCTGATTCTCAAAAGACTATTGAAAATGAGGCCTGCTTAGATCTACCATCTGCCTTATGGCATAGGAAAAAACATATGTAAGCCTACCATACATCAAAGACTTTAATAAAGAGAAAATCCCCACAAAAACCACGCCCATCCAAATGAATAATAGACTCCTAGAAATTTGCAAGGAGGAAATATCTCAGTTACATATCAAAAACCTTATTAGGAAGAGTTCTTCACCTTGGAGCTGTGTGGCTTTCTATGTAGAAAAAGCTGCAGAATTAGAAAGGGGAGTACCAAGGCTTGTCATAAATTATAAGCCATTAAATAAGGTACTCTAGTGGATCAGGTATCATATCCCTAATAAGCAAGATCTGATCAAAAGAGTCTATAATTCCAAGATTTTTTTTCCAAGTTTGACCTTAAATCAGGATTATGGTAAATCCAGATAAAAGAAAAAGATAGATACAAGACCGCCTTTACAATACTGTTTGGGCATTATGAGTAGAATGTTTTACCGTTTGGGTTAAAAAATGCACCCTAAGAATTTCAAAACATAATGAATGAAATATTTAATTCTTATGGATCCTTTTCCATTGTTTATATCGATGCTGTACTGATATTTTCTGATAACATAGATAAACATTGAAAACATCTTAATATTTTCCTTATAATTGTAAAACAAAATGGTCTGGTGGTATCAGCCAAGAAGATAAAACTTTTCAAAACCACAGTTCAATTTTTAGGATATAAAATCTCTGAGAATGATATTACACCCATAAAAAGGGTAATAGATTTTGCAGATAAATTCCCAGATAGCATAAAAGATAAGAAACAACTTCAAATATTTCTTAGTTGTCTTAACTACGTATCAGACTTTTATAAAAATATAGTTCTGGACAGGAAACTGTTGTCCAACATACTAAAGAAAAACCCTACACCTTGGACCATAGAACATACCCATGCAGTCCAACTGATTAAAGAAAAAGTTCAACAATTGCCATGCTTGAATATAACAAGCCCCAATGCACCAAAGATCATAGAAACTGATGCATCTGACATAGGATATGGAGGGATACTAAAACAAAGGATTGACAACAAAGAACAATTAGTAAGGTTTATTTCAGGAACATGAAATGAAGCTCAAAGAAAATATTCCACTATAAAAAAGGAAATTCTAGCTATAGTTAACTGCATAACACAATTCCAAGGGAACATTTTTAAAAAAAATTTATCTTAAGAATAGATTGTAGCTCCGCAAAATATGTTCTTGAAAAAGATGTTAAAAATCTTGCATTAAAACAGATTTTTGCTAGATGGCAAACATTACTAGGAATTTATGATTTTGACATAGAATATATTAAATGAGACTTTAATAGTCTTCCTGATTATCTATCGCGTGAATTCTTGTAGGGAAATGGACCAAAAGAAGAAGGCAAAGATCCTTCCCCAAAGGACCCTAAAAATTGAGAGCTCAAGACCTTCTGTGAACCTCATAAATCCAGAGGTTAAGGAAGAAAACTGTTCGAAAATCAAAATCAATTTGCCATACTTGCTGAAATAGGATCTCAAACTTGAGAACCACAAACCGAATATGAATTCAAAACTTCTGTTCCACTATTCTCTATTGAGAAATATGAAGTAGACAAAGAGATAGCAGAACTTATTAAAATATACTTTCCCAAAGATGACCATTCTGGTACTGGCTATCATTTTTATATCCCTGATATGATAGAAAAAAATCCTGATTACTATGAAAATATCATATTGGAAACAAACAGTGCCAGAATTGTGCACCACTATAAGAACAAGAGCACCTTAGAGATCTCATACTCTAAACTATGCCTCCAAAAGATATTAACCTTAAAAGACTGAGATAAGAGCCCCAATGCCTTTAGTAAAAGAGGGCAAATAATTTTCCTGAAGAAGACATTGCTCAAAATTATTTGTCAACATTGTAAGCGGGGCTTCAACTTCACATGGGTCAATTGAAAGCATTAATTAGAAAGGAAAAAACCTATAAATGTTGGAAATATAATTACATAAATGAATGCAACATAGGGTAATTTGTCACTTATAGCTATTTTAGGATAAATAATTATTCATGTAGAAGAAATATTTTTTATTTGATTGTCATTTTTATTATTCTTATTGAAAAACATAAAATGCTTTTTTGGCTGTGTGGTTCACGCCGTATAAAGTAAGGATAAATGATTGATAAAAATTTAGGAGAATTTTTAGAACTTTTTATAATGAAAATTATACTATTGCATAATTGTTTGGGCTTAAGAGTAAACGTAAAAAATGTTTATGTGATATGAAAGATGTGAAATGTTATTTTGATGTGCGTGAGGGGATGTTACGTGTGATAATGTTTTTTAAAAATTATATAAGATACTTTTATCCATTGATATAAATAACATCTGATAAACAATTTTTACCCCCTAGAACAATAGATATCAGGATTTACTTTAACTTATTCTTGTATATGTATCATGATTTATTCTTTCAGGACCGTATGTGGTGTGATATAAGCTCATTCGTCCCTAATAGTTGTACCAAGATAAATAACAATTTATGCTGAATAAACAATCTTTTATTTTATTGTCTTTTTTGTTATTTTCATTATAAAACGTAAACGTGACTTTTTGTTGTTTGATTCATCTTGGATAAAGAGACGGTAAGTGGTGGATAAAAGATGAATAAATGTTTATGAAATTCTAAATGACATTATACCCTTGAATAATTATGAGAGATGTGTGACTAATTTGATAGATGTAACAATTTTTGCAATGTGTGTGTAATTAAGACTGTTAAGATAAATTTTTAAAAATGACATATAAAGATAATTTTATCCATTAGCATAGATAAGCCCTGAAAGCAATTCAAACATTTTCTTAGAATAGTTATCAGACATTATCCTTACTTATCTAGACATCGTTATCAGGGTTTGTATGAGAAAATCAAATAATGAATAAGAGTATTGTCCAGTATTCACCCCTATTATCCATCGTTGATTCTCCATCACAAACGGGGTCAAAACATAAAGTTATTTTTCTTATTCTCTTGTTATTTTTTTTTTTTGGAGGAGATAGCCTAGTGGGCCGATGACACCTCATTTAAGAGGTCGGACGGGGATCAAACCCCGGATTCACTGCGTAAACGCGGGTACACACACCATCTCGCTAACGAGGGGAGGTGTTATTCTCTTGTTATGTTGCACACACGGTTAAAGAATTCATTTATGAATTAGGACAGCGAGAATGATTGCATGATTTTAGACTTTAGTGTATCAGCGCCCATAAATGATTATTGCTCTCACACTGGTCATTGAAGAATTGAAAGATGTTATGGTCCCCCCTCTCCCTGTATCAATTGAAGGGTTGTTTTAATACCTGTCCCACATTGGTCATTCTTGATGGCCTTTCAATATCATTCAATATTTCACTAGTGTCAAAGAATTTCAATTGGTGGGATCTATAACAAAGAGAGGTTACCTATCCAAAAACTGCAAATGGAAATTGAATAGGGCTTTTATTCAGGAATTGGGACAAATTCATAGGTTACTCCATCTGTAAGATATAATTTTAGTATTTATTTGCTTTTTTCCTTGAAAACCAATCATCCTAATCAAGATAAAGATTTCACAACTAAATAAAACACGAATAGCTATTTATTTATTCTAATGAAACAATTATTTCTTATTTGGTTTTCATCCTATCCATGAACCAAACAAGTGCTAGGTGTTTTGAAGTGTTGCTCGGAGAAAAAATGTGGAGCTGAACAATTAGATATAGAGAAAAATCCAAATGACCCCTCTATTAACTGCCTAAAATCCATACAACCCCCTAAATCCCTGGCTTTTCTTATAGTCCATATAACCCCCTGAAAATATCTATGTAAATCCAAATAATCCCTTGAGTTAAACTTCCGTTTGACAGATAAGAAATATTATGTGAATAATCTATTTTGTTAACCTTGACTGACAACACAATATACAAAAAACCATATACAATTTGTTAAAAATGCAAAAAACCTTCTGCATATGACGATTTTACCCCTCCAAATAGGTTATAAACCCCTATCCAGAGAGATAAAATCATAATTTACATATGATATTTCGCATTTTTAACACATTGTAAGGGGTTTTTAATATATAATGTTCTCAACCAGGGTTAATCAGACAAAATATTCACATAATAATTCTAATATATCAATGAAAATTTAACTCAAGGGATTATTTGGATTTACACAAATGTTCTCAAGGGGTTATCTGGATTTCAGGCAGTTTAGCGTTATTTGGATTTTTTTTCCTTAAATATAAAGAATAGGGGTTAGTGCATACTTTTTTTTTAGATTTTTCGAACCTTGTATGTATGTTATTGTTATGATCTGTTTTATAACTCTGATATAGAAAGAGAATATCTCAATTCTAAAAAATTCTATTATGTTAGATTTCGTGGAAGAAGATTTTACCTAGAATGTCGACATGAATATAATAGAGGATTTTAGTTAACTCAACTTTTATGGTTATCAGCAGAAATAGAATGAGAATGCACCCTGTATTTAATTAGGAACAGTAAGATAGATCATAGGTTTTCAGACCATGGAAAACATAAGTGAAGATAGAAACATTATATCATGTACACAGAGACTTGCAAGTTCTGTCAAAATCGATAGGTCATTCAAAAGTTCAAACCATGCACGATATCCAAAATGTTATATTAACATAATGTCTTCTATTGCAAGATGAACTTTTTATATGAAGTTCTGCAATGCTAGTAGTTTTATATAGGTCAACAAGAGATGGATGATGAGAGTCATGGAATTGCTCTCAGGTTGCCATTAAAAACCTTTGAAGGGAAGGCATTGCTAATGGGATTTGGTCCAGAGTGAACTTCATGGTGCTTCACCTTCCGAAGATGATTTCGATCTCTTAAAAACTGCAAAAACCAAAGGTTTCCCATAGTTCAATCATATCATAGCAGATGAAATTATGAATTACATATACAAGGGAATGGGAAATTATTGTATAATTTTTAAATGATTAATAGGTTGAACATATCCCAACTGCTTTATAAATTCTTTAAAATTTGAATTTGGATAGATTGAAAAAAAAAACTAAGAGGATTAATGGAGTTCAACAAAGATTTGCATTGACAATACAAGAGCTAAATACAAGGCCGTTGATACTTAATAGATGGCTCTGTTCGTATCTGCGTTCCAAATGTTGTGATTTTCTCGGGGTGGTTATTTCCACCACCTTATTTTTTAAAAGCACCACCTTATTAAACTCACAACTTGTCCATTTGGTTTTCTCCTCTACCCATTACCCCATATAATTGTTGGAAAATAGTTTTTCGAAATCATATTAAACAAACATGCAATGGATCGAACAACAGATCAAAACATAAGGGTTTTAGAGATGGCGTGGTTGGAGGCATGTTGTACGCTATCTTAATAATAGAATTGTCCCCTTAGTCGTACAGGATATTCGACAGTCTGCTCTCCAGATACAACCACCCAGCTTTTGCTGATATTCTTCTTTGATGCAGCAGGAAGAAGATTAATGAACCAGTCGCTGACTTGAAGAATTGCCAAAAAAGAAAGAATAATTTTTCTCCTTATGGTACAAGAAGAGAGAGATACGAGATTGCTTATATTTTGCAGTCCTCCTATAGTCTGATTTATATAGATGATGGAAGAAGAGAGCCGTTTCAACAAAACGGATGGAACGTTACGCAAACATCTGCCCCCAATCACGGCAGTTACAGATCGGTGAATATTCTCTATCTCTTTCTCTTTTCTTCTTGACACAAACACAAACACAAACACAAACCCAATACCCAATAACAAAATGCAAATGCATCCACAAGCCCTTGCCCCCCTTGGGGCCTACTCAAGTAGCAACTTTCTTTCTTATAAGTAAGATGTGGTTAAACAATTTAACCAATATGAGACTATGTTACCAAGTAACCAAAATCAATAGAGGGAACACTTTCCCTCCAAAACATTTTAAAACTTTTGAGTCTTCATTTGAAACCATTTGAAACCATTTGAAATAAAATGGAGGGAAATTCAAAACATTCCAAATGTTTCTAATAATCCTCCTCAAGAATCAAATTTTTAAAGAAAATAAGATATGGCGATATTTTACTATGCATTAGATAGAAGTAGCTTATGGCTTTAAACCTCCACTTAGTGTTGATTGACTTCCATATGAAGGGACGTAGTGAATTGGGTCTTGAACTAGACCCTTTTGTTCAGATTTCAATTAGTCACACAACATAGCTCAAGTACTAGACCAGGTTTCAAGTTGATGTGCGCATTACGGCCATTACGTGTATCTGGTTTCAAGAGTGCTCTAGAGATCAGCCCGTGTTCTCATAGATCACGGCCCCACGATCACACTCTTATAGTAGAATTCTCCAAGGGTATACTGTGTGGTCCTATACCTTGTCTTAAAGACCTTGAATTCATTCAGAGCGTTTAGCTCTTCCTAAACCATCACAGTCAAAACACTGGCACCATAGAGGTGGTTTTAGATTTTAGTGCTATTACATAGTCACTCAACAGCTTGTTTGTCCCTTTGAACCTATCTCATGGGATCTCCAATTGATAAGGTAAGGCATCCACTGTGGTGCTACTCTATGGGCTTTAGCCCCATCCCTCTTGATGCTGATAAGACTAGCCTTCTTGCTAGTCCTTTAGTAAGGGGATCTGCAATGTTACTTACTGATCTAACAAATTCAAGTGAGATCACTCCATGTAAGACATAATCACTTACATTTTGATACCTAAGTCTCATGAACCTCTTTTCAGGTTTTATCCTTATTATTGCCTTATTGTCACAATGGATAGATACAGGTGGAAGAGGTCTTCTAACAATATGTATATTTAAAAGTAGATTTCTAAGCCATTCAACTTGCTCACCAGCAAGATTTAGGGCAATGAACTCATCTTACATGATGGACTTTGCTCTAACAGTTTATTTAGACGACTTGCATGATATAGCAGCACCTCCTAGAACAAAAATATATCCACTAGTGGACTTGGTCTGATTAGAATTAGAGATCCAGTTCGCATTAGTGTATCCTTCTAAGACAGATGTATAACCAGAATAGTGCAAAAAATATTCAATTGTGCCTTTAAGATATCTAAAGACTCAACATAAGGCTTTCCAGTGGTCTGTATTAGGATTACTAATGTGTCTACTCAGTCTTTCTACAACATAAGAAATGTCAAGCCTAGAACAATTAGCTAAATACATTAAGCTACCAATGATTTGACCATATCTAGATTGTTGGACAGGATCCCCTGCATTTACCTTTAAATGAAAATTAGGATCATATGGTGTAGAAACAGGATTACAATCATAATATTTAAATTTTCTTAATTTTTTTTCAACATAATGAGACTGAGAAATAGAGATGCCATCATGCAATCTAGTTAATTTTATACCTAGAATTACATTTGCAGGACCAAGATCTTTCATGTCAAATTTACTAGATAAGAAATTCTTAGTCTCATTGATGATTAACATGTTTGTGCCAAAAATAAGAATACCATATACATATAAACATAGAATAACACATGCATTATTTTTCATTCTACTGTAAATGCGACTATTAGATTTATTACTCACAAAACCAACAGATAAAATAATTTTATAAAATTTTCATTCCATTGTTTAGGTGCCTGTTTAAGTCCATATAATGACTTAACCAGTTTGCACACCAATTTTTCCTGTCTTGTAACCACAAAGCCTTCATGCTGATGCATATATATCTCCTCATCAAGATCATCATTCAAAAAGGCAGTCTTGACATCCATTGGATGGACCTCGAGCTTATACATAAGCCAAGGCAATGAGGACTCTAGGAAGAAATTTTAGAAACAGGTGAGTAAGTGTCAAAGAAATCTACACCTTCTTTTTTTTACTAAAACTCTTTATAACTAATCTTACTTTAAACTTGTCTATAGATCCATCAGGTCTTAATTTCCTTCTAAATACCCATTTACAACCAATATATTTACAACCAGAAGGTAAATTACATAAAGTCCAAGTATTGTTCATTATGCTTTTGATTTCGTTGTTTATGGCTTCCTTCCAGAAATCAACATCAACAGAATTCATAGCCTCCTGATAAGTCTTAAGATCATTTTTCACAAGATAAATATAAAAATCATAACCAAAACTCTTCTCAGTTTTAATTCTTTTACCTCACCCAAGATTACAATCAAATTCAGGTTCATCATAAATAGGGTATTTAGAAGAAGATGCAGATGTAGATGCAACATGTGAAGAATTTTCACCAACAGATTTAATTATTTTTTCTTTCATAGACTCATAATAAATAGCATCTTAAGGTCTGGTTTTAAAAATATAATAAACTTAAAAATCAGGAATTTTAGATCTAATAATAAGAAATTTATTTGCATGACAATGTTCTACATATCTCAAAAATATGCAATCTACTGTTTTAGGACCAAGTTTTCTTTTCCTGATTTCAGAAATTTTAACCTTGGCCAAACAGCCTCAAACCCTTAAATATGTCATGCAAGGTTTTCTACTACACCATGATTCATGTGGGGTTTTATCAACATGATTAAAATGAATTTTATTCAAAATAAAATTAGCAGAAAATAAAGCATCACCCCAAAATTTATTACTAATGCTAGATTGAGCAAATAAATAATTAACCATATCAATTAAAGTCATATTTTTTCTTTCAGCAATACCATTGGATTGAAATGCATAGGAAGTAGTCATTTCATGAATAATACCATTTTGTTGACAAAATAAATTCAATTCATTTAAAGTGTACTCACCACCTCTATCAGATCTTACCCTTTTAATAGACTTTTCTAATTGATTTTCAACATGATTTTTATAGATCTTGAATTTATCAAACTATTTATCTTTAGATTTAAGCAAATAAACATAGCAATATCTAGAATGATCATCTATAAAAGTCACAAAATATCTCATGCTATCTCTAGTCAATATTCCATTCAAATCACACACATTAGTGTGTATTAATTCAAGAATACTAGAATCTCTGTTAACAATTGTAAAAGGTTTTTTAGGCAATTTAGATTGCACACAAATATTACACCTCTTAGAGTTATCAAGTTGACCTTTAGGAATTAATTTCATGCTCATCAATTTTCTCATAGAGTTATGATTAACATGACCTAACCAAGCATGCCAAACATCACATGATTCAGTCATAAAAACAACATGAGTTTTATTATCATTTTTGCAATAAAAAGAGTCAATAATGCAAATTTAAATAAACCATCACACAAATAGTGATTACAACCTTATTTAATTCAAAAACTAACTTGTAACCCACTTGGATTAACAAAGATAAATTCCTCCTGATGTTTGGTACGTGCTACACTTCTCAAAGGGTTAGGACCTTCCTGGAAGTAAACTTTAGGTCAACTCGTCCAGAGCCCTCGATGTCTGCAACGCTAGAATCACTCATCATTACCCTTCTTCCATCGGAATGTCAATATTTAGAAAAGGAAGAAGGAGAAAAACAAACATGAGTGTTCGCTCTAGTATCAATCCACCAATAAGTGGAAATGCCCACAGCATTTATTTCATGAGAAATTGTTACAAACTTATCAATGGATCCAACGGGCTTTCCTTCTAAGGTCACCATGTTGACTTGGGGAGGAGGAGGTCTAAGAGGAGCTTCCAGGTTTTGGGTCCTTACGGTGACGATAGTCCTTTGAAAAGTGTCCGGGCTTTCCACAAACATAACAATGGTAGGTCTTTTTGGTGGAGTTCGGTTTTTGACTTGGGGTCATTTTTGGTGTTTGGATTCTTGGTGGAATTCATTTTGGGTTTGAAATTCTTTCCTTTCGGTTTGAATTTCTTGCCCTCTACAAGGTTGGACTCAGAATGGCTGACCTTCTTGTTTTTGACCCTCTGTATGTCTTTTATTTTCAAATATTTTATTAAATCAAACATAGATATATCTGACTTTGACGTGCCTAAGGTTTTTGCAAAATTGTCCATGAGAGGGGCATTTTTTCAACAAGTGCAGCAACTTGGATATTATCTTCCAGGTTAAAACCCTTGGCTTTGGCATTTTGAATCAGTTTTGTGTACTCTAGGATCTGGATAGAAATGGTTTTGTTTTCTACCATCCTATAGTCTAACTAATCTACGAAATGTTATCTTTCTAAACCCGCATCCTATAAATCATATTTGTCCTCTAAGGCATTCCATAGTTCAAAGAATGTTTTGGTGGAGCAGTATGCATCATAAAATTCAGGAGACAGGGTGGATAGGATTCGACCATGACACAAATAATCAAGATCCTGAGGACTCACAGAATGGGTAGAGGACGTTTTGGTTGCAGACTGATTTGTGACTTCAGTGTTGGAATCTGGGTTATTTCTGGAATCAACAGAGGGAACAGAGATGACAGAAATAAGGCCCAATGTTATAAGCCAGTATTTCACCAGCTGCTACCATCTCTTAAAGTTTTCTCCATTGAACTTGGTGTCGGGTATGGCTGACTCTCTATCATTATTAAAAGCCATGGTGTGTGATGAAGAAAAAGGTTTAATAGAAAACAATTCTGTTCTTAAATTGTTGGAAAATAGTTTTTCAAAATCAGATTAAACAAACATGCAATGGATTGAACAACAGATCAAAACATAAACGGTTTTAAAGATGGCCTGGATGGATGCACGTTGTACGCTGTCTTAAGAACATAATTGCCCACTCAGTCGCACATGGTACTCAACGACCTGCTCCCCGGATACAATCACCCAGCCTCTGCTGATCTCCTTCTTTGGTGTAGCAAGAAGAAGATTAATGAACCGGTCGCTGACTCGAAGAATTGCCAAAAATGAAAGAACAATTTTTTTCTTGTGATACAAGAAGAGAGAGATAAGAGATTGCTTATATTTTGCAGTCCTCCTATAGTATGATTTATATAGACGATGAAAGAAGAGAGCCGTTTCGACAAAATAGATGGAACGTTTCGCAAACGTCCGCCCCCAATCACGTGACGCCTTAATCACGGCGGTTATAGATCGCGTCGCCCTAATCTCGTCGGTTATAGATCGGTGAATATTCTCTATCTCTTTCTATTTTCTTCTTGACACAAACACAAACCCAATACCCAATACTCAATAACAAAATGCAAAATGCAAAATGCAAATGCATCCACAAGCACTTACCCCCCTTGAGACCCTACCCAAGTAGCAATTTTCTTCCTTATAAGGAAGATATGGTTAAACAATTTAAACAATATGGAACTATGCTTCCAAGTAACCAAAACCAATAGAGGGAACACTTTCCCTCTAACACATTTTAAAACTTTTTAGTCTTCATTTGAAACCATTTGAAATAAAATGGAGAAAAATTCAAAATATTCCAAATGTTTCTAACAATATATCCATCAACAAAAACACCAATCCCATCACCCATTGTTTTTTTAACATCTCAGTCTCTCTTCGCTCTGCTTTCTTTCTCTCATCTCCACCACCACCTCTCCAACACCACCCACCACCTCTTCTCCACCTCTTCCGCCGAACCTTACCTCTCCCTCCTCTAATCAACCCATCCCACCACTGGTCTCTCTCTGGAGATTGCCCTCTCAAGATCAAAATCCAATCTTGACCCTACCATCATTGACTTTGTCCTCCGCACCCTCCATTGATCGCTCCCTCCGCCTCCGCTACTTCGTCTGGGCCAATCACCACCACCTCCAATAACGCCATAGCCCTGCCACCTACTCCCTAGCCATCCACTCTCTTGGCAGCGTCCGAGACCTCCTCGATGGCCTTCTTCAGTCCTACCATCTCGGACGGTCCCCTGTCTCTATCTGGACCTTTTGAGTCCTCCTCAACCTCTACAAGGAGGCCAACCTCTTTGAGCTCGCTCTGAGTTTCCTGCAGAGGATGAAGACCAACTTAAATTGAGGCCTGGACACCACCTTGTACAATGTGGTGGTCTGCCGCTGCCTCGTGAGGCTGCTGGAGGGGATCGATGTGCAAGGTTGGGATCCGCCCCAACATGGTAACGTTTGTGTCGGCGATAAAGAGGTTCTACGAGGCGGGGCGGTTTGACAACGCGGTGGGGCTCATGCATAGGTTGACCATGCTTTGCCAACCTAACAAAGGTCTTTCAACATGGAGGTCGAAAGTTTGATATACATTTTGACTAACCCTGGTCGAATTGGGCTTCAAAAAAATTATCTTAGGACTCGACCATGCTTTGTTAACCCGACGAAGGTCCCTCGACAGAGGGTTGTCGATCATTTTATACACATTTCTACTTACTCTGGTCGAATCAGGCTTACGATGTTTGAACCATTTGGGTGGTGGGTTTGACCAGTCCAGCGATTTAGGGTGGTGGTAGCTGTAGGGTGGTGCCCTTAAAAGTTTTTAATGGGTAATGAATGACATAATTTTTTTTAAAAAATAAAGGTGGTGGGTGCTAAAATTGGGGTGGTGAGAATATCCGCATCTGATTCTCAAAATATACTTTGGTTTTGAAAAATATGTTTTTGCAGCTACTCGATCATTGGATTCTTTATCCGGTGGAAATGACAGACTGGGTACAAGGATCAAATAATGGAAATGTGTTTGGATCCTCGTTTGGAAAGTGTCTATTTTTCAAATTCAATAGCTACCCAGACACAGATCCAAACATACCCATAGTTAGTTTGGTCACTTGGTCCACATCAAGATCATTAGGGTCATGGACTTGGACCTATGTTACATGAATTGGATAATGTTATGTACAGTTCATTTTTCAACCCAATTCTAGTCTACATGTGTTTTGAATTTTTTAAAATAATATACATCTTCTAATGAGGTACATGATGTTATAAAATATAAAATACATACTACAATGAATGACATGAATGCATTTATAGAAAGTATAAATATTTTTTTATCAAAATATATACCTTGTTAATGTTATATACTTTGATGATTTTCTATCGATGCATATGATACAGAATTGGGGTTGAAAAAAATTAAAATTGTGTAACGGCACTCGGCATGGATAACCTTGGTTCTATTTCATAGGATCCAAGGGACATTAAGAAAGAAATACAGTGACAATTTTTATCCATAATGAAATATTATTTGTTATTACGAACCGAAACACGGGTCAAACTACATGATTAGCTTGTCGGGGGTAAAGCAAAACAGCGGTCCTAAAAAAAGGGTGACAAATATATTTCACGCGTAATGCAATATTGTAATACTTTATTATGTCTCACGTCATTATGGTCATGTAACATGTCTTATATATTCCATTGGGAAGTAGATTTTCTCAAACTATTGAGAAACAACCCTAATTTGCTGCCCTATTGCAAAGAGTTTGTAATTCAGAAAATTAATAGAAATTTCTCTCTACTTTCCATGGATAACGTAGGTAACTTTTATTAGAATCACACTTTTTTTTTTTCTTTCGTGATTGTATGTTTATTTTTGTCTTCTATAATTCTATTTGTGATGCTATATTTCAATACTCACATTGAATCCATCGATGGGGATGTTGTTATAATTAAAATATCCAAAGAAGTTAAAGTTCTGATTGATTGTACGATTGCAAAACTGATTTTAAAAAAAACTGGGTTTAAAATTATTTTACAGAAACTGCATTTTCATAGTTTATAAAAAAGCATGTTTTAAATACTTTTTCACATAAATTTATCTGGATCTTTTGATCCAAATTTTTCTATTTAAAAACTGATTTTAAAAAATAACTTTCTATAAATTTAAAAATTGTTCAGACCTATTTTCAAATGAGCCGTAAGTGCCAACATGGAAAAGTACCCTAACCTAGCGTGAGATATATTGGATAATGTGATGTTGGGATGGGCACCCAGCTGTTGAGTTAGTTAATATTTAATATTAGCTAGTGTGATAAAGTTTAAACAAGTGATGATGACTATACGCATGATGACATGGTCGACAAATTTCAGTGTGAAGGACGAATTTACTATTGAAAACTCTAGCAACGATGGTGTCATATCGTACGTATTCACACAAACAGGATCATAAATAAAGAAATAAAAAGGAAAAATTCATGTAACTCTTTAAAAAGTTTGGTAAATCGGTTAATAAATTTAGTCTATGAATTAAATTATTTCAATAAATCTATTCAAATAAGATTTTATAAAATATAAAAAATATGATTTAGTCATTTTAATGACAAAAATGCCATTGTTTTTTCTTAAAAATTCTTCAGCGATCCTATACTCACCAACGGTCAAAAAAATGAAAAAAATTTGATTTAAATCCCTTAAAATTTATGAAAATCGAAAAAAATTATTGTAAAATTTATAAATCTCCTTACAGTCAACCATAAATATGATTAGTGTATTACAGTAATTTATTAAGTAAATTCTAAAAGGATATTACAGTAATTCATCATGTACGATTAGATTCAACCATAGATCTAATTAGTTTCAGTTACAACAAGGATTAAAATAAATATTGTCTAATAAGATAGGAATTTGAGGGGATTTTTTTATTTTATAGGGATCTTTTCTAATTTTAGTTTCTAGAGAGCTATATCAATTTTTCAAAAAAAAAAGAAAAGGTGAGGGCAGTATAGTAACTTTAAATGTGTAGTTATGGTTAGCAATGTACTTAATAAATTGGGGTAATGATAAGGACCGAAACAATATTTTTCTAATAATATAGGGACCTGTGGTGATTTTTAAATTTTACAGGGACGAAAAATTATTTAGCTAACTTTATAGGGAGTTATATCAATTTTTCTAAAAAAAAAATGAAATTAATTAGGGGCCCTTATTCTCATCCTCCTATTATTTTAAGGTCTCTAGTTTGTTTGGAGATATCTTTAGGCCCATATTTTAAATCCTATTATTTCTAGTCCAAACTAACCATTTCTGTTTGTACCGTTAGTTCACATACTCAAAATATTCTTTCAACATTCAAGTATATACCTGAACCATCTAGATCTATATTTGGTTTTCCGTCTGTACCGTATGAGTACATTGTTAGGTTATCTGGATACATTGTTCATCTGAGTATAACTATATAACCTAGTTTTCACATTTCTTTCAAATAAGACCCAAAGAGAGTCATTAATTCATCGGGGGTTTCGTACTTCTGCACTGGCAAGTCGTAGACCTTCTCCTTCTTATTCTTCCTTTCACTTCCTTCAACAAATTCAAAATTTTAACTACATGACGCTTTTAAAACCCCAAAAGGGCAAAGAATCCGAGAAACCCAAATGAAGATCAGGATGACAAATGGGAGAGGGGTGTTTCACCTTATTAGATTTTGGGAGAGATTGAAAACTAGGGTTCTAATTAGGATGTTGAAGAATGTGTTTGGGAGAGAGAGGAAGAGAGTGTGAGGGTATTTCCGGTACAACAAACACCCCCATCTAACACATACCCCAGGGACCTAGAAATAATATATAGGGTTCAAAAATAAAGACATAAAGATATCTCTAAACAAATTAGAGACCTAAAAATGTAGAGTGTATCGTATAAGTGTTGTATCTCACATTTATAATAATGAATTCTGTCAAAATTTGTTCTATTGGTGTAAGTTTAGACTGAACTACATAAACGATATTGTATTTTACATCCATAACTTGATTTGGATTTACTACGTGTCTTCCCTACACAAACAATTAAGCTAAGTCAGGCATGAAAGTGGCTAAAAATTAAGATACGCGTGGGTGTGACAATCACCTCAAACCCACACGCATGGAGAACCCAATGCCCCTACGTGTGCCCAATATCTTCTTTTGAATTCCCAACAAATGCCTCTCATGCAGTGAATGATGATACACTCAGTCATCCTTGCAATTACTCTTGCAATTTTAGGTTCCATTTGAATATGCGGTTAGGCGAATTCCATGTTTAAAAAATGAAAGATGCCCAGATGTAGATCTAAACACATTTTCAGTGTTTAGCTTTTAAACTCCCCATTTTGATTTTTTAGTTAAAAAAACTTAGTGGTTGAAAAGCTAACAAAACTAATCATGTTTCTTAAAAAGCTTAGTTTGAAAAATGAGATTTTCAAAATCTCACTATTTCAGTCTCGCACATCCAATCGCAACATTAATAGAATATAAAATAATTAATCAAGTACATATACACTCAATTAAAAAACTTATAAGAAGGTAAGTATTTAATTCATTCAAATATATACTTTAAAAAATTTCAAATATGTTGAAGTGAATTTTCCATGCAATAATCATACAAAGGTAATAAAATCCACTAGTTGATTAATTTTCAGGATCCAATGTCGATAGAGAAGAAACTAATAAAAGAAGAGTTGTAAGTTTTATCAAATACGACATAAAATGTTTTAATCAAAGTCTGCTCAAATGCTAGCCTGGGTTCAATCACATGGTTCACGTCAGGTGCACTAAGGTTATGAGCATGGACCATCCTCCAAATGCTTAGATGATGCTATTCATTATTTATTTATTTATTGATAATGGCTGTAAGGTTTTATCTCAATTGTTTTTTTTTTTTAAACACATCTACACAAAAAAAATCTATAGAAGCAGGTACACACACCTGGTTTTCCAAGGGTATGTTTGATCTTCCTCCAACACCAACTTCAACATCTGAACCAATAAAATGAGACATTTAAAAAGAAGATAAAGAAGAAGAAGAAGAAGAAGAACAAAGAAAAAAAGGAAGATATGTATGATATTAATGGTGTCATCCAACTTACCTCCTCTGAGTCTTCTAAAAGCCAAGACTGGATGTGATAAGAGGGACAAAAGCAGAAGCATGAGAAGTGAAAAAGAGGAGGAGATCACAACCATCTTCCTTTGATATCTTGTGACCATAGAGATGCATAGAGAAGAAAAAAGAAGGAGAAAAAACATAAAAGAAGAAAAAAACACAAAAGTGGGTTGTCACGGATGAGTACTAACATTCAGAAAGATAGCTAGAGAGAGAGAGAGAGAGAGAGATGATATAAATGCGGGGAGCAGGGATGGAGCAGGTGATGTAAGACAATGGGGACAGAACCCATAAATGGATTGTTGTTTAGTGTATGTAGAGAAGTAGAGAAAGAGAGAGAGAGAGAGAGAGAGAGCTGTTAGTGATGCCATACAAAGATGGGGAGGACTTTGAGTTTTTGACATACAACCCCTGACACTGTCTCACACTCTCTACATTCGTTATATATTTCTAGAAAGACAGAGAGAGATGTTTAGATGGAGTTTTGAAGTGTTTATTATTTTGTTTGGTAGAGAGTGATGAAGAAGGAAAATGTGGAGATGTATGTGATGACGAGTGTGGGTTTTATGTACGCATCACTAATGTATGTCGTTTCGTCTGAGTATGTCTGTCAAACACTCTGCATGCATGGGCCATGGGCACGTGCATGGTCAACTTTTAAGTTGGCCAAGGAATTCTGGCGCGCCTACTTTATACATGGTGGACCAGTCACGTGATGGGGGCCCATGCATCTATGTACCCGTTAGTGTTCGTTTTTTTTAAAAAAAAAACATAAAGGGAAAAATCCATATAACCCCCTGTCAACTGCAACGAAATTCATGTAACCCCTGAAAACATGTATGTAAATCGAAGTAGCCTGTGAGTTAAATTTTTGCTTACACACGAGGAATATTATACAAATTTCTATTTGGTTGCCCTGACTAAAAATAGAGTATATCAGAAACACCCTGTAATATTTTAAAAATGACAATTTTACCTCTCTGAATAAATTTATATAATCTATTCAGAAGAGTAAAATCGTCACTTAGAGAGAATTTTCCGTATTTTTAACATATTGGAGGTTGTTTTTGTATATTATGTTTTCAACTAGGGTAAATAAAATAGAATATTTGTATAATATTCTTCATCTGTCAACAAAAATTTAACTTATGTGGTTATTTGGATTTACATAAGTGTTTTCAGGGGTTATATGGACTTTAGGAAAAATTAGGGGATTATATGATTTTGGGTAGTTTATAAAGGGTTATTTGGATTTTTTTCAAAAATAAAAAATATTACACTTATAGTTAATTTCACAATCCAAAATGTATACCACACGGATTTTCAATTTCTTAAGATATGTATTATATATAAAATATGAAATGTATATCCTATAAATTGAATGATATCATTTATAAAAATGTAAAAAAATTTCAATGAAATATACCTCATTGTTGTAAGTGGATAGTACAAACTATGTATATAGGACTCTATTTGGGAGTATAAAATGTACTGAATGCAATATTGCTAAAATAATTGGTTGCTTTGAGAGAATAAACCCTGATAACTATGTTTGAAAAAGTTAAGACAAGATTTGATAACTATTTTAAAGAGATTGAAATTGACCAAATTATTTATGCCAATGAAAAAAAAAATTCTATTTCACATAAATTATCTTATCTAACATTCTCACTCACATCCAAAAACATGTCTCATTTTCATATTATACATATATCACTCACACATGTTCCCAAACAAACAATAAAATGTCACGTTTACATTTTTCAATAAATATAAAAAATTTGCTAATTCTAGATGGATAATTCCTGACTCTTTGTCCCTATGCCACACCCCAAACAAGAAAAAAAAACAAATGCTACATGTCAAAGAATATTTTTATATGCATTTATATTATAAAACACAAGTTATTATTTTGGCACGTGGAATAATATTGCGTGTTATATATATAAATGTATTTCTATATTGGATTATTCGTAATTATAATATTGATATGAAAAATATAGTATAAAGGAAATATTTATAGATAACATCTAAAAAATTAATTTTATTTAATATGGAAGGTAATAAATTTGTTACCATGTAATTTTTTAATAATATAATAAATACAATTTGATTTTTTTATAAAATTCAATTGAGATAAGTGTAATGAATATATATAATTTTTTATTATTAAAATTTTAAATATACCGATATGATTTACTTAAATATGATTTTAAAATCTTAAAATATATTTATGATTTATCTAAATCTATTTTTAAATATTAGTTTTTAAATAAATAAGATATAAGTAATTGTTAAATTTATGGATGATAAAAACTAAAATAAAAAGCTCGATCACTTTTCCTTTAATAAATAAGTAATAGGATATACTCTTGAATGCATGCATAGATTTGGGGGGAGACAGAATATTAGCCCCTGCACACAAATTTATTTGTTAAAGTCTTTAGTAGTTCCTAGCATGGTTTTTTTTTTTTTTTTTTATGGATAATGTCACGTACAGCACTCTATCCAATAAAGAGGTAAATTGATCAAATCATAGGGGCATCGATTTTCAAAAACAAAAATATTACTAATAAATTTTTTTTCAACCCTAATTACAGGCTACAAATGTTTTTTTTTAATAATAACGTCGTTATATACACACGTTTTTATAGATGCATTTATAAATAATGTAAATTTTTTTTTAATAAAGTATATACCTCATTAATATGAGCTTATGACGCTGACAGAATATATGACTGAAATTTGAGCCTAACATCACTTTTTTTCTTTCAAAACTAATCATATCAGTTTCTCAGATTTCGTGTTTTCTTTGGTACAGCTAAAGCTTACTTACAAGGCCGGATCCAGTTAGGACTGGATCTAGTCAGTTCAGTCAGTACCGAACTGAACATCCTTTTAATCGAATTGCACAACATATAAATAGACCTGCACGATCAATTATTGAGTATATATTTCACTCTCCTATTGGATACTGATGATATTTAGGAATTCATAGTTTCTCCAATAGCTGATTGGATCCATAAGAGAGTGAAATATATACTCAACAATTGATTGTGCAGTTTAATTTATATGTTCTGTAGCTCGATTAAAAAGGTGCTCAGTTCGATATTGATCGAAATGAGCTAATCCAATCCTCCTTACTTTTATGGCCACAGTACAAAGGCAATTCTTTCTTTATAATATGATTGGGGGAGGGGGAAGAATTCTATTTCATATATGATAGTTTATATGTACATGTGTGTGTATATATATATTTCAATATAAAAATGTATAATTTAAAAAATTAAATAAATCGGTATGGACTGTGGATGTTGTAAGGGGTCTGGAAGTATCATTTTTCTTTTGAATAATATATTATACATGCAATTCCAATGGGTCATTTTATCAAAATAAAAGTAATGTTATATATAGTTCTTTTTCAGTCTTAATTTCAGTTCGCACATGTTACAAATTTTTTTAAAAATAATATATTTAATCTAATGAACTATATTTTTTTATATAAAAAAATGAAACATATATCCCAATTAATTGCATTAATGTATTTATTGAATATGTTAAAAATTGTTACCAAAGCATATGTATCGTTAATATGAGTATACGACGATAACGAAACATATGTGATTAGAAATGAGACTGAAAAAAAATGACTGTATACGTCACAACACTCAAAATAAAATAAGCTATGGGGCTAAAAAGTGACTGTGTAACAATATTTCAAAATAAAAAATATATCTCAGTTAATTAATTTATACACGATGAATATAATTGATTCGCACAGCCACACATTACATTTTTATATCTGATAAAATACAAAGTAGAAGGAAAAAAGTAAAGTCCATGAATGAACCCAATTACAATATTATAAATATGTGGAACAATCTTGGAAAGAAAAAAAAAGGGTGGGGCTATAGCCACCCCACAAGTTATCCTACTCACCCCATAAAAAAATTAATTTATTTCATATCTAACCCACCCCATGTTCGACATAGATAACGTCTTCTGTGTTTAATATTGTTCGACATAGACGATGTCTTCTGTGTTTAAAATTGTTCAACCGACATGATCTATGTCGAACAATCTTAAACACAGAAGACATCGTCTATGTCGAACTCGTGGGGTGGATTAGATATGAAATAAATTAATTTTTTATGGGGTGGGTAGGATAACATGTGGGGTGGCTCTAGCCGCGCCCAAAAAAAATCTGACATGCCGTATCCTATTTTCCCAAAAGATATAAAGGGAAAATGAGAGACCCCATCACTCCATCAGCTTACAGACTCAGTGAAACCATGGCAAGTTCATTTTTGTTAGTAGTCATTCATGTTGTATTCACTTTTTGTTTAAATAATCAAGTAATCAATGGGAGGTTGATCCAATCAAAAGAAGAAGATTGGTAGTTGGAGAAACAACTTAAAGTACTCAACAAACCTGTAATCAAAACTATCCAGGTAGGGACCATGATTCATTATTTCTTGTCAAACACTATTCAATTCATTCAAACATTTTTCTCTTTGAAAAGAAAAAAAATCAACTTTGATTAGTGATGTAGGACAGATTATTCAGATGAGACCATCAAAAGTGGTCCACCAAATAAATTCAAATCAATGGTCACGATCTCGGAATCTCACGAAATTTGACATGGTGAAATATATCGAGGAGATCTTCTGGATTAGTTGTTATATAACTAACAATTTTTATTTTTTGAAAATTCATTTATTTAGGGCTTTAAATTAGAGATTTTACTATTTTTAGTAAGTTTTAGATTTGTGATATCTCAATCATAACAGATCGGAATTGATTTCTATCAATTCCTATGATCATTTAGGATCTCATAGAATCTGAAAAATTAGTTTTCGGATTTTACTATTTTTAGTAATTTTTTTATTTTATGTTATTAGTATAAATATCAGACTTGTAATTTAGGGTTTTTAAGTTTTTTATCAATAATATTTTGAAATTCCTTCTGTTTTGGGACTTCTTCCTTGTGGATTCAAGGGGTTTATAAGATCTCAAGGCTTGTTGGATCTTTTTATCTAGTTTTTCGCTGCGTTAGTTGGTATCAAAGCGAGGATTTGCCTTGCTGTGATGGCAAATAATGGAGGGGGAGACAACCAATCTAATGACGCTGGTCGTGGATTGGAGGATCTGTGTAAGGCGGTCGAGGAACAACGTAATCAGATGCGAGAACAACTGCAGGAGATCCACATGATGATCGCTGGCCTGAACCTCAACGTCAACAACAGGCATCCTAAAAGTGATAGGATACGCGCTGAGGGATTTGCCCAAGGCCGACCTATTGCTCGGAACATCGTTCGACATCCCACTCATTATCAATTTGATGATGAGGAAGATTCGGATGATGTAGATGATGGACTTCATGGATATCAACCGGGGAGGTGGCGTATGAAATACAATGATTACCGATTGAAGGCGGATATTCCGTATTTCAATGGTAATATGCAGATCGAGGATTTTCTCGATTGGATCTCGGAGGTCGAAAGATTCTTTGAGCTGATGGAGGTTCCCGAAGAAAAGATGGTCAAATTGGTGGCTTTTCGATTGAAGAGCGGGGCCGCCGCTTGGTGGGACCAACTTCAGAGAACCCGACAACGGCGAGGAAGGGTACTTGTTCGTACGTGGAAGAAGATGAAACAACTTCTCATGGATCAATTTCTACCATTAAATTACGAACGATATGTGCCCCCATTGTATCAAAATTGTCGCCAAACCGCAATGGTGGAATCACAATTAGAGAGATCAAGCGTGCAAGTTATGGTTGATGGATCAATGGAGGCGACCAAAGAAAGTTCTTCAAAAATTCAGAAGTGTCCGAAGATGAAACCCTATGATCAACATCTGGTTGAATCAAATATTGATGGGGACAAAAGTAACAACACAACTGACGGCGATGATATATATGATGGTGCTGAGTTCGCAAACGAAGAAGGAGAGCGGGTCAACTTCATCGTTGAACCAGAGATCGACGAGGACATGAGCAATAAAGAAGCAGAGGATGTTGTTTTCTCTGGTGATTCTGAAGATATTATTGGAGGAGAACAAGAGGAGTTATTTTCACTATCCTTAGTGGTGATCCCCAAGATAGAAGAGCCCCTACAGAAGCTTGTGTTGCAGGATATGTGCACAATCAACAAAAGTGTTTTCGATGTCATCATCAACAATGATAATGATGAATACTTTGCGACTACTACAATGGTGAAGGAATTTTGGCTACAAATCGAGGTGCATTCAATTTTCTATATGATCGGTTATAATGAGAAGAAATTTGAAGTCAAGAAAACGTCTCTTCTCTTGCCAAAGGTGAAATACAAAGAAACATCAATTGAAGAGCGGAAGAACTCGAGGACGAGTTCTTTTGAAGAAGAGGAGTCTGATGTAGGACAGATTATTCAGATGAGACCATCAAAAGTGGTCCACCAAATAAATTCAAATCAATGGTCACGATCTCGGAATCGCACGAAATTTGACATGGTGAAATATATCGAGGAGATCTTCTGGATTAGTTGTTATACAACTAACAATTTTTATTTTTCGAAAATTCATTTATTTAGGGCTTTAAATTAGAGATTTTACTATTTTTAGTAAGTTTTAGATTTGTGATATCTCAATCATAACAGATCGGAATTGATTTCTATCAATTCCTATGATCATTTAGGATCTCATAGAATCTGAAAAATTAGTTTTCGGATTTTACTATTTTTAGTAATTTTTTTTATTTTATGTTATTAGTATAAATATCAGACTTGTAATTTAGGGTTTTTAAGTTTTTTATCAATAATATTTTGAAATTCCCTCTGTTTTGGGGCTTCTTCCTTGTGGATTCAAGGGTTCTTGTGGATTCAAGGTGTTTATAAGATCTCAACGCTTGTTAGATCTTTTTATCTAGTTTTTCGCTGCGTTAATTAGTTTGATGTATTGTTGAATAACATTGCTTATTGAAAACTTTGGATTTGATGCAGTGAAAAATGGTGATGTATTTGATTGCATTGATATCTATAGACAACCTGCAATGGATCACCCTATGTTAAAAAATCATACCATTCAGGTATTATTACATTATTTCCACTTCATCTTGTTAGTAAAATTTCACAAAGTTCATCAAATTAATTAAAATAGATGAGTCATTTCATTTCTTCCTGTATTTTTGTTTTGCATGGGTCCATGCGCTGACCAAGTATATTTTTGTTAACTTTCACCATGATCAATTCATTTATTACTTATTACTTACTATTAATAAATTGCTTCACCTTATCATTAATTAATTGTAGAAAAGATTAGGTTATCTTTTACTATAGATTAGTAGTAACTAGTAACTAGGAGTAATGTATATGTAATAAATGTGATGTGCAACTTTTGTGTATGCTATAATATTTTTTTTCTATAATGTAATGTATAAGTTCTTATTCAGCTTCTGTTAAGTCATCCTCCAATAGCAAATCCAATAAAACATGGATTGATGCAAAAGGTTGTCTAGAAAGATCAGTTCTTAGCAGGGCCGGCTTTTTTATTAGGCCAGTTAGGCAATTGCCTAAGGCCTCCTATAGATTTACAAAGGCCCTTAATTGTTTTTTATTTATAAGTAGGTTCAGATGTTAGCCAATAATAACTTAACACTTTTTAAAAAAATATTTATTTTTAAAACAATTAATAGTCATCTTGATATAGTTAAAAAGTAATCAATAATAAATTGACAACATCCTATGATACCTGAAAAATAGCAAAATAAAAAAATTTACATAAGCAATATGATTTAAAGTCTTTTTTGAATCCCAAAAAAATAGGAATATAAAACGGTGAGGCCTAAAAAAATTGTTGTTATTGATTTTCACACTCTTTTATCATTTTCAATATATTCCTTTTTTATTTCAAAAAAGAAATTCTTTTCATTCTATTTCTTCTTTATATAAAAAAAAACCTCTTGAATTTCTATTTGCTGTAGACTAAAAAAAATTATGTGGTGTAGCCAACAAGGTATAAAGTCTTTTTTTTATTTGAATCAAATAAAAACTTACATATAAAAACTTCATTAATAATTTTGCAGTTCAAAAAAATTAGAAGAATAATTTTTAATTAAAAAAATTAATAATTTAAAAGTAAAATAAATATTAATTAATTGTCTTAGGCCCATAATATATCGGGCCAGTTCTTAGTCGAATCTGTTCAAGCAGAAAATGGCCTGAAACCACATGTAAGAACCTATATCTACTGTAATGACTTTGATTTTTTTTTCAACCATAAATTATTTTTTAATATTTCATAAAATTGTAGCTATGCAATTCACTAGCATTTCCATTTTATATGAATATGCAGTGGGCGTATGTTCGAACAACTAAGAGGAAGGTATTTAATGGGTGAATTACATAGGAGTAATGTACATGGCCTACCAGGTATTGTAACAGGTCAATACAACTCATGCCCAAATTTGGGTGAATTACATAGGGGATGATGAAAGCAAAATCAATGCAATACAAGCTGGATGGCATGTGAGTTTGTTACATATGTTAAAAGAGATTTTTTTGTTTTTATAATAATCAATATTTGCTTTTGGGTGATGTTACACACAGTTTATTATTGTATTACCTTAAATGTGGTATCATATACCTCGTTAGTCACCCAACAACATGTATGTCTTTTTAGGTGAGGTATATACCTAAGAAGTATATGCCTTGTTAAAATTTTTCACTTGTTTAAAATAGGTCCATTTAATTCGAAATAGAGCAATTTATATTTTTTATCTGTTTGAAGATCAAAATCAGTTTGCCATACTTGCTGAAATAGGATCTCAAACTTCAGATCCACAAACCGAATATGAATTCAAAACTTCCGTTCCACTATTCTCTATTGAGAAATATGAAGAAGACAAAGAAATAGCAGAACTTATTAAGATATACTTCCCCAAAGATGATCATTCTGGTACTGGCTACCATTTCTATATCCCTGATATGATAGGGAAAATCCTGATTACTATGAAAATATCCTATTAGAAACAAACAGTGTCAGAATTGTGCACCATTATAAGAACAAGAGCACCTTAGAGATCTCATATTCTAAACTATGCATCCAAAAGATATTATCCTTAAAAGACTGGGATAAGAGTCCCAATGCCTCTAGGCGATTCCAAAAATCAGTGATCAGACCCAATTACTATAATTATTGGGATTACCAGAAAGCCTGGGAAAATGTACTATTAGTCCAAAACTGTGTCTTAAAACATTCTTGGTTTATCTATTTTGTCTGCCAGGCCAAATTCCAAATTGGTTTTACTCCTGGTGGCAAGTATTTGGTGCTAATTGGAAAAACTTACCAGGAGACATCCAAGCTCATATGGAGCAGGAAGAATTAAACCCACAAAATAGCATTGATTTATTGAAATATCACAACCAGACGGGGATACCATGGATCCTCCAATGGGATTTCCAGGTAGAAAAAAGGTTTCCTCCTCACCTCAAGAGAGATATATATACTAAATGGTGGGCTAAATATGACCCACGAAAAATTTTATCTGGTTATAAATTACCAATTTATGGAAAACCACGGGAAGATAGTTAGGATGACTCTCAAAGGCCAGAAGATGGTGATTCTCAAACGGACAATGACTCTCAAGGGCTTGAAAACATACCCTCAGATTTTTCTGAAGATGAGTATGATCCAGCTGAAGGATCTGTGTAAAAAAAAATAATAATAATAATAATAATAATAATAATAATAATAATAATAATAATAATAATAATAATAATCATAAAAGGAAGAAGGATCCAGAAGACCCTAGTAAATCACGGGTTCAATATTACGCTACAAAAAGCTAGTTACGGGAGCACCCGACAAAGATGGGAAAAGAATTAAAGCAGACAAGTGACACCAGAAGAAGACAAGAAGTCACTCAAAATCGAATGACCACGGATTCCAAACCCTTTGAAGTCCGCAGACTCTGCCTATATAAAGGAAGCAAGAGAGACGAAGGAGGGCATCGGCAAAAACCCAAGTCTACAAAACCCCTCTACCAAAAAACCCACCAAAACCCAAGAGTGCTTTGTAAGAACTAAAAGTGTTTTTGTAAGATAGAAGAAATAGGGCAGAAGAGGGAGATATCCTTCTCGACCCCAGTATTGTAAGTTTCTTTCTTTCTAAATCTATGTAATGAATGGTAGTGTTCAATGACTATCAAAGGCTTGAAAACATACCCTCAGATTTTCCTGAAGATGAGTATGATCCAGCTGAAGGATCTGTGTAAAAAAAAAAAAAATAATAATAATAATAATAATAATAATAATAATAATAATAATAATCATAAAAGGAAGAAGTATCCAGAAGACCCTAGTAAATCACGGGTTCAATATTACGCTACAAAAAGCTAGTCACGGGAGCACCCGACAAAGATGGGAAAAGACTTAAAGCAGACAAGTGACACCAGAAGAAGACAAGAAGTCACTCAAAATCGAATGACCACGGATTCCAAACCCTTTGAAGTCTGCAGACTCTGCCTATATAAAGGAAGCAAAAGAGACGAAGGAGGGCATCGGCAAAAAACCCAAGTCTACAAAACCCCTCTACCAAAAAATCCACCAAAACCCAAGAGTGCTTTGTAAGAACTAAGAGTGTTTTTGTAAGATAGAAGAAATAGGGCAGAAGAGGGAGATATCCTTCTCGACCCCAGTATTGTAAGTTTCTTTCTTTATAAATCTATGTAATGAATGGTAGTGTTCTGTATCTTATGCATGTTCAATAAATAAATCTTTCTAGTATCCATATCATGTTCGTATACTAGTTCTCAAATTCATTTAAAAAAAAAAATTTGATCCTGTAATATAGTCTGATACGTAGTTAAGATGGTATCCCCGTCTGGTTGTGATATGATATCTTTTGGATGCATAGTTTAGAATATGAGATCTCTAAGGTGCTCTTGTTCTTATAATGGTGCACAAATGATATGGATACTAGAAAGATTTATTTATTGAACATGCATAAGATACAGAACACTACCATTCATTACATAGATTTAGAAAGAAAGAAACTTACAATACTGGGGTCGAGAAGGATATCTCCCTCTTCTGCCCTATTTCTTCTATCTTACAAAAACACTCTTAGTTCTTACAAAGCACTCTTGGGTTTTGGTGGATTTTTTGGTAGAGGGGTTTTGTAGACTTGGGTTTTTTGCCGATGCCCTCCTTCGTCTCTCTTGCTTCCTTTATATAGGCAGAGTCTGCGGACTTCAAAGGGTTTGGAATCCGTGGTCATTCGATTTTGAGTGACTTCTTGTCTTCTTCTGGTGTACTTGTCTGCTTTAAGTCTTTTCCCATCTTTGTCGGGAGTCATACCACTGTTCTCTAATCGGTCCTTGCTCTTCTTTGGGTATAGTGTTGAAAAACCATTTTTTTTTATCATCATTTTTTGAAGAATAAAAATCATGTTTTATGATCTCTTTATCTATTTCATAGTCATCATTTTCACTTATAGTGAGCATGTCTGATTCAGCGGGTTCATATTCAGATGGCATTTCAGAATGAGCTTCGGATTGAACATCATAAACTGCCGATGCAACCCCTATAGGTTGGAGGTAAGCATCTTGAGTTGCCGAATACTGACTATCCCTTTCAGAAACAGAGCGTCTCCTAGGAGTCAAGCGTTCCCTTGTTTGAACTACTGGTGTGGCTCTAAGAGATCTTGTCCTTTGAAGGCCAGTATTAGAAAATCGAACTTCAATATTACCCTCTTCCTGTTCAATAATGTCTTTAAGGTATAGGTTTTCCAAGGGCTTATTAGGCTGAGCATTTTCAAGGGTCCAGGAATTAGGTAATTTGATCTCATCCCATTTTAAAGGTCTAGGGATAAAAGAGTTATTTTTAGGGTTCGTTTGAAGCAAAGTAGTAATACCTTTAATATGAGAGACCCTACTTTTAGGGGATAAGGTGTTCATAACCTTGAAATATACCCTATAACTCAGGTTTAAATTTAAAGTGCCATTAGTAAGGTCGAAACCATTAGTTTGGATCCTCAGGACAAGAGTATCCAAAATGTTAGGATCAGCTAAGGACACATAGAAATTAGGAAAGGCATTAAAAAATACTGGTCCATTACTTAGGCTGGATTCAACTATCCCTAGAAAAGAATCAGCAAATTTTAGATGCCTATTGTCTTGAAGACATACTAAAACTGCAACATTCAAGCTTTCTCGAACTAGGGCATTTATAGAAACCTGTGCTAATCCTATATGAAGATAGTGATATTGTGGTTTTGTCCTAATCCTGTCTATCTCTTTCTGGGATATAAGGTGAAAGTTCTCATGCCCATTAGTTAAAGGAAGGGTTTTTTCAATAGTCTTGATATAATAGTCTGTTTTAAGACTAAAAGTGTTACAAACATAAATCTCATTGAACGGGGCTTTAGGGATGTTCCAATTACTAACAGCTTGTTCAACATTCTCATAATTTATATTTTGCATATTTTTAATGGACATAGTCTTTATGGCAGGGGGATTTCTAGAGGTGGAGGCTCCATCAGTTGAAGTGGAGGCTTCATGTACCCATGACATAAGGGATCGGAAAAGATTGGCCATGAGGAAGTGCAGGGAAACCAGTCAACGACGTATTACGTCCCTAACTCTATTGTTCTTAAGATGAGAGTGTGGACAACGCGACTAAATAGTTTAAAAAAACACTGTTCACCGGCCGGTATTGGTACTCCCCTTTCTAATTTTGCAGCTTTTTCTACATAGAAAGCCGCACAGCTCCAAGGTGAAGAGCTCTTCCTAATAAGATTTTTGATAAGTAATTGAGATATTTCCTCCTTGCAAATTTCTAGGAGTCTATTATTCATTTGGATGGGCCTGGCTTTTGTGGGGATTTTCTCTTCATTAAAGTCTTTGATGTAACCACAATATCACTATCTTCATATAGGATTAGTATAGGTTTCTATAAATGCCCTAGTTCGAGAAAACTTGAATGTTGCAGTATGTCTTCAAGACAATAGGCATCTAAAATTTGCTGATTCTGTTCTAGGGATAGTTGAATCCAGCCTAAGTAATGAACCAGTATTTTTTTTTATCAAACCATATACCTTATTAGACGAGGTTTATTTTTTAAAATAATTAATACATGTGCTAACTGTCGGTGTGACTGATTTGGGATTGTACTTAACATTATCCATTAGATTTGTTAACATAATATAACCCGGCTTAGTTTGGCAATAGGGTAAAGTTTAAGTTAATCAAATTTTAATTTTTGAATTGAAAAATGAGCGATATTGTTCATAACCCGTGCGAAAAATCAAAACACGTGTAAAAAATATTATTTATGAAAAGCCTTCCAATTTTTTTTACACTCAATCGATCCATACAAAATATAAATTTTTTTTTTATCACTAAATAAATGAAAGCGCAACACAATGAAAATGCTATGCTTCATAAACAAATTTGCATTCTTACACATAATTTTATACGCAGCTCGAAGTGCTGTTAGATGTGAAAAACATACTTTTTATTTTTTGCATAAGTGAGTATATATCATTAATTCATTCAAGTATATATTTAATTTTTTTGTGAATGTATATGATTTGTAACATGAAGTATATGGTTATGAAATCAAAATATGTGAGTATTAGACATGGGGCTGCATATGAAACTTATGTTATTATTGTGTTTGCTCAAGATGTGAGCAGTTGCTACTCAGTCACCACACCTAATTTAGTTGAGCCTCTCGGATATCATTTCAATTTTGTGGTCCTGGAGGAACCTGTTAATGCAATTTTCCGTTTCAAGCAATGATAATAAATTAAATGACTGCCTCATCATGGTTTTGTGGATGTTATTAATAAACTGTGTTTCACCTATTCCTTACCACAGCCAAGTGAGGCTGTAACCAGTGGGAGTGGTACTCATCATTTACGACCAGTTCTCATTCCAAAATATGGATCTATTATGCTGTATTATAGCATAGTTGCAGTGCTGCTTCTGTTTTGAGGAGTTTTTGAGACAAACTCACCAACTTCAATATCTAATACAAATAATAAAATTATTACAGCCATACTAACACTGAAAACTCAAATGGCTAGTTTGATAAGATGCTACAAAGTAATTGTGGAGAAGTGATGGAATAAAAATTAATTGTGGGGATAAGTGGTGAGATTAAAAAAATAACAAGGATAAAATAGGGTAAGTTGTCAAGATTTTTAAATGAAAAAGTAACATTTTTGTTACGTAAAAACTGAAATAATATTTATCTCTACTTTTTATCTCAATTTTAACAAATGTAAATATGGATAATTTATCCTTAAAACCTTCATCCGTTACCAAACTAACCCAAAGGGACTGTGTAAGATAGCATAGCTGATTTCTTTTTTGAGAGTCAAACCAAGGAACAAACTACATAATCAAGCCAAAAAAAAATACCTGCTCCTGTTTTCATGACAACAGAAGTAATAAAACATGTCCAAGGTGAGTTTTTCTTAAACCAAAAAAAAAGTACCAAAACTGGATACCCTTACTAAACATGCCCGAATTGAAGTCCAGCAAAACCTGAGATACTAAGCACTCATTCATCCTCCTGGCTGCGCAACCTGGCAAGCTTGTTGGTGACAACAATGTCCAACTGTGCTGCGCGCTCCACGATCTCTTTCCTCTTCCTTGTTGAAATGTTGTGCGCGATCTCAGCACAGTAAGTCCTGGAGGAATTCAAGAGGGAATGTCAACAAGGGAGAAAACTATTGAGAACATCTTGCCCAGGGCAAGAGCATTCATCCAACAAAAATAAATACCTGAGACTTTAACTACAAAATAGGGCATTTGAACTTTATGGTTAAATATATTTATAATCCTGAACTGTCGTAATATAAGTACACTGGAATCTGACTAATGAGATCAGACGGGCAAGTGAGAACTATTACAGGTGAAAGTAACTTTGAGATCACAACTTTGAAAAATCTATAAATACTATATTAGATGGTTCATAAATCCTAGATCTATAGAAATTTAGGTTGGCCCACATTCAAAAAAAATAACAAGGCGAAAATGCAACCTGTTTGACCCATTTTGGATGCACTAAGTCCAAACTGTAGGATCTTTGATGATGTATTCTATATGGATATTATAACTTTATTATGAACAATGTTCATCCTCCATTTCACTTTCACTAGATTTTGGTGATAATCTAGTCAAAACAAACATGGAAGAGGGAGATATTAATGTTGGGAACTGCATTCATCTCTAAGGCATGATTTCAGAAAAGCCAAAGAGCCAAACTTTTCAGTCCCAATTTCACCTTCAATATAAAATGAACAGCATTAAAACCCGTCACCAGTACAAAATTCGGGAATTTTGCTGCAGGGAAAACAATTCTCAATACAGTAAAATTCAGGAACAAATCGGGAAAAAGACGGAAAAAATTTAGAACAATAAAGAAATATATAGAACAATGATATAACAAAAAAAACAACAATGAAAGTAACTTTAAGATCACCTCATACCAAATTTGAAAAACCTATAAATACTATACTAGAAATCTTCATAAATCCTAGATCTATAGAAATTTAGGTTGGTCCTTAACAAGGTGAAAAAGCGACCTATTTGACCCATTTTAGGTGAACTGAGTCCAAATTGTAGGGTCTTTGATGATGTATTGTATATCGATGTTATAACTTTATTGTGAACCATGTTCATCCTCTATTTTACTTCCACTAGATTTTGGTGATAATCTAGTCAAATCAAACATGGAAGAGGGAGATATTAATGTTGGGATCTGCATTCATCCCTAAGGCATGATTTCAGAAAAGCCAAAGAGCCAAACTTTTCAGTCCCAATTTCACCTTCAATATAAAATGAACAGCATTAAAACCCGTCACCAGTACAAAATTCGGGAATATTGCGAAAGGGAAAACAATTCTAAATACAGTAAAATAAGAAGAATGTGTCCTATGCATATGAAAAATCTATCAATACAGCTCTCATTAAAACCATTGCCAGGGGGATCAATAAAATAATTAAGGATCCAAAATGTCATTCTAATTATGCATCCAAAATGTCCCACATGTTCTTATGTATAATTATGTTTAATAAATGAAATGAACAGCATTAAAACCCGTCACCAGTACCAAATTCGGGAATTCTGCTGAAGGGAAAACAATTCTCAATACAGTAAAATTCAGGAACAGATCAGGAAAAAGACGGAAAAATTTAGAACAATAAAAAAATATATAGAACAATGATATAACATAAAACAACAATGAAAGTAACTTTAAGATCACCTCATACCAACTTTGAAAAATCTATAAATACTATACTAGAAAGCTTCATAAATCCTAGATCTATAGAAATTTAGGTTGGTCCTTAACAAGGTAAAAAAGAGACCTATTTGACCCATTTTAAGTGAACTGAGTCCAAATTGTAAAGTCTTTGATGATGTATTGTATATCAATGTTATAACTTTACTATGAACCATGTTCATCCTCTATTTACTTCCACTAGATTTTGGTGATAATCTAGTCAAATGAAACATGGAAGAGGGTGATATTAATGTTGGGAGCTGCATTCATCCCTAAGGCATGATTTCAGAAAAGCCAAAGAGCCAAACTTTTCAGTCCCAATTTCACCTTCAATATAAAATGAACAGCATTAAAACCTGTCACCAGTACAAAATTCGGGAATACTGCGAAAGGAAAACAATTCTAAATACAGTAAAATAAGAAGAATGTGTCTTCTGGATATGAAAAATCTATCAATACATCTCTCATTAAAACCATTGCCAGGGGGGTCAATAAAATAATTAAGGATCCAAAATGTCATTCTAATTATGCATCCAAAATGTCCCACATGTTCTTATGTATAATTATGTTTAATAAATGAAGATCAAATGGATGAACAGAAATCCCACAAGCGACATCATCAAAAATAAGAAATCTCATACGAACTCCTGAAAGACCTTACAGTAAAGTGAAAGTGAGTACATAAAAAGGTAATTGAACTCCACCAGATTGAATCTCAAATAAGATTGTACAAATTGATGAAACAAACCTGTTGTGCATCATCAGAAGTTCAAGCTCTTTCACATTATGGACCAGAAACTTCTTGAATCCATTTGGGAGATAGTGTCGGGTCTTCTTGTCAGACCCATAACCGATGTTGGGCATCAAAGTGCATCCCTTGAATTTTCTTCTAACACGAGAATCAATACCCTTGGGCCTCCTCCAGTTTGGCTGTTCAGATAAAGATAGCGATATATTAATATTTAAAACCATTTGGCTAACATGTGGCCACAATTTGTGCATCTTCCAGCATATGAATCCCGAGATGCAAAATATGAATGTCATCAAATCTAAAATCATTTGCCAACCCTTAGTTCTCATGAGTAAAACAGTGTACAATTCACATTTAGCAAAACATAAGGAAACTTGAGACCACCAAGAACTTAACAACTAGAGGCTGAAGCACAGCTTACTTATACTTCCTTTATTGCACAATTATAAAAATAACTTGAGCAAGAGTGCAAGAATTAGAACTTGATATCAAAATCCAAATAAAATTATGAAAAAATATTTAAACCACTCGACATGGATGATGTTACATGATGTTACATATGGTCTGCTCTGCAGTTGACAAACAATTTATTGTTTTGTAAGAATATTTTACATAAACACAACAAAAAGGGTATCAGGCTATCAGCAAAGAGTCAAATCATAATTTCTCTCAAACATATACCAATTGTTGCATCTACCATTTCAAAAACAGCATCCAAAGAAATTAAATAAATAGAGATCAATGCAAAACTAGGGAGGAAAAATCTCCACCTATCCTTTTGTCCCTTAAAATGGCATCACTCAAACATCACCCATACACTCAGTGAATAAAAAGCATCACCCATGCAGAAATAGAACTTCATCTTTATAGAACTAATGATCATAGAAAACACCATGTAAACACCAAACAATGACCCCACCATACCCATTATAAAAATATTACCTTTCTGAAGATATCTTTCAAATCATATTTATCCACAACAAAAGCTTCATTTTTTCCCCCTCAAACCTTCTATATTTAATTCTAAGTTCACACCGAACCGCTGAATCCATTAAACCCTAAATCTTTCCACATGTAACAACGAATCAAACAACACATATACAAAACCCTCTAAATACTCAATCTCTAATGCATTTCATCAAATACAAACCCCAACAAAATAGATCCAAAAAACAACTCACAAGAGACCCATTGGGATTATAATGAAGTAACGATTACAGATCTACAGTAACAGATGATGTATTCAGAGAGTGAGAGAGAGAGGGTTTTACTTTGATGGAAACCCAGCGGTCGCTCTGGGGCCTCTTGAACTTCTTGACCCTCTTCTTCACGATCTTCTTCGTAAGCAGAGGCACCGCCATCTCTTCTTCTTCTTCTCTCCCCCTCTCACTCTCCGCGCCTCCTTTTGAAGATTAGGTCTATGTTAGGGTTTGTTTCTTATAAATGCGGCCGTCTCTGCTGTGAGGGTTATTGTGATGCGCAAGAATAATTTAATTAATCGTGCATTATATATACGAGGTCCTTTTCGGATCGATGGCTCAGCCGCTCAGGGCAGAAAAGGCAGTGCAAGTGGAAAACTTATGTGATCCTCAGGAACAAGAGACAATTTAGGTGTTTGGAGGGGTTGGGTTACAACATTAACCTCAAAAAAAAAAAATGCAGTTACAACATTGTAGTATATCTTAGTAGTTTCATTAGGTATATATTTCACTGTATTTCATCTTTTAAAATACGTATAGATAATATATGAGATATATTATTTTAAAAAAATAAAACTGATGAGGACTCCAAGAAGAAGATGTAAATGAGGTTGCGTCTAGCATTTTTCAATCTTGAAGACATATTAAACATTGCATATCTGGGAGATGATTGTCCAATTTATTAGATCATGGGGTACCTTTTGTGTTGGTGTCAAGTGTTAGGGATAGATTAACTATTGAGAAATAAATTTAAGTTATTTCTCTTTGTTTTACTGGGAGATAGATAGCTCATAGGTGAGTTATTTCATTGTTTGTTTTATTTGTTGATTTGGACATCCCCTTTCTTTGCAATAAATTTGAGGGCGTACCTATCATTTTGCTTCTCAAAAAAAAAAAAAAATCAATCTTAAAATAGTTCTCATAAGAAAAAAATTTTGTGCTTACATCCCCTTGGGGCCAAATTTGTGATATGATTAATATACTTATTAGCCTCTTACACACACTGTAATAATGTATATATATTTTCTAATAAATGATATCATTTAATTTATTAAAATATATACTTCACCATTTATACAAATATATACCAATTAAATGATGTATATGATTTTAGAAAAATTACAAAAATGTACGATCTATGTTTTGAACTGTAAAATGAATCGAATGAAACATGAAAATGTTAAGACTCAATCGTTTTACTTAATGGAAAATGTTTTTTTATTGGTAATCAAAATGTAGTATTTCTATAAAAAAAAGATTTACAAATGCACAATGCTTACAAAAATGAGATCACTGAGGATGCTACCAAAAAATAATAGCTATCATTCCCAATTGAACCCTTCTCTCCCAGTGCATCTATTACAAAACAAAAGATGAAAAACAAGTCCCCTACTCAATGAGATCCTCTTTTCATCTGCTGTAGAAAACCTGCAAGTTAATTTTTTCGAGGATAGCCTTCCATTCAACTATCTTTTTCAATGGCATCACTGATTTCTTTTCATAATTGGGCTGGATACAAGGTTATCTCTCCCCGCAATGATTGAAATACCGCAGGCAAATCAGCAAGGGAGTTTCCTTTCCTATAAATATGTGAGGTTTTCCATCTCTGCAACTTCTGTAGGCCACGATGTATACTTCTGAGAGATCTGAAAGCTGACCATGGAGTTTAGCGTTTGCCATGAACCTAGGCTGGCGCTGTTGTGGAGTCAGATTCAACCCAAAGCTTCAGAGCACCAGCAGAAATTCCCAACCAAATACCTTTCTCAGTGGCCTTTAGCTCTAATAGATTTATGGAGGGGAGATCGATTCGACCAGCCAGTCAAATAATGAAAATAGCCTTGCTATTGCGAATAATGGCACCATATCCACCACGGTCATCAGCGAGAGAACCATCAGTGTTAAGCTTGAGCCAATCATCAATGGGAGGTTGCCAAGTGACTGTACTTATGACTGGTTGCTTCTTTTGAATTTGGAGCCCAAAGAAGGACGCAATGCTACTTGTTTCATGTATGACAGGAGCTTGAAAGACTTTGAAGATGGTCCAACTCTTGATACTGTCCTTCACCCTTTTGATTAAGGCCAATTTATGTTGCCTTTTTCTCCTAAAAATTCTGTTATTCCTCTCAAGCCACAAATACCAGAAAGTAGTGGGTAGAAGGATTAGAGCAATCTCTTTCTTAAAAGGGTCATTAAGATTTGTTGCTAACCAGGCTGGCAATGAATCCATCCTATGTGGAATAGTTGTGTTGATTATCAGAGCTTTAAATAGAGTAATCCATATGAACATGGAGTAGGCACATCCCAAGAATAGATAGTTCACCTCCTCATTGGCAGAGGAGCACAAAGGGCAATCAATATTTTGAACAAGTCCTCTCCTTTGAAGTCTGGTCAAAGTCAGGAACTTGTTATGAAAAGCTTGCTAGGTACAGAGACTGTGTTTTGGAGTTTGATAGGGATGCCACAGCCACTTTGTCCACATAAGTGCTTCACCCTGTTCCTCACTTCATTCCAAGCTTCTGTTAGCCCCAAAGAGCCATTTATACGAGGGTACTAGATGAGTATGTCTTTACCTATTCCCCCAACTTCAATCTGTTGAATTTCCTCCCATGCTAAGTGATGCAGGACCATACAAAATGAATGCAGATCATAGATGATGTTTCAATAGGGTATGAGATATATTAATTAAGCTAACATCACCCTAAACACACGAGATCTTAGCAAATAATTAGTTAAGCACGGGCCTATTGCATACTCATAATGTTAAATCATTTTCTAAGCCTAAATAGGAGGAAACGTGCGATGGATAGAACCTCGCATGATAGATCTAGGGTTAGTCAAAATTCAATGTGGAGATTGTTCTACTTGATCACATATAATTATTCAAATAGGGATACTCACAGAGGGTATGGTCAATTGGGAGGTAATCAAGGTTGCGGTGCATCTACAGACAACAAATAGGGCTATTGGAGATCCAGGGCAACAGCAGCAGGGGTTGTTGGAGGTCTACGCAGTAGCAACAGAGGCTATTGGAGGTCCAGGCAGTAGCAGCAGGGGCCGTTGGTAGGCCTGTCAACAGGTCAGGTCCGGGTCGGGTCGGGGTGGACCTGGACCCGACCTGTGGCAAGACCCGGCGGGTCCGGGTCCAATCTAGGACCCGGTGGGTCAGGTGAAATGTGGACTTGGACCCGGACCTGTCGGGTCCGAGTCGGGTCCGGGTCCGACCCGACCCGGATGGTTGGAAAAGAAAAAAAAAAGAAAAAAAAGGAAGAGCTCATGTATTTATTTGCCTTATCATTCTATTTGAATTTTTTTTGTAATAAAGCATTATTATTAATGAGATTATGTTTGAACATAATTTTATACAATTCAAAAGAAATAAATGAATTATTAAACAATATCCAAAACAATAACCATTAACATAAAAAATATATTAACATAAACAATAAACATAACTAATTATACAAACATTCAAAACAATATTAATCTAAACAACATTCAAAACAATAAAAACTAACATATTAATTAAAATAATAAACATAAATCATGCAACAAACTAATTAATTATACAAATTCAAAAGCTAATAAGTTAATTGTCCAAAACAAACTGACGACAATACATTACTAAGTTTATTACATATTAAACAATCAAGTTTTTGCAAGTTGCAACATCAACACAACGAAAAAAATGTTATGATTATGATTATGATTTATAAACTTATGGATACAAACATAAGTTAAGTAAGAAATAAAATTATGTATCAACTAATACTAATAGACTTATAATATATGAACATATATTAATAAAACAATCGGGTCTCGGGTCCAATGGGTCGAGGCGAGGTGGACCCGGACCCGACCCGTTTGTTTGTTCGGGTTTGCCGGGTCAGGTCCAACTCGGGTCGGGTCCAAATCGGGTCAGGTATAATACATGTGTAATCAGGTCCGGGTCTAGACCCGACCTGTTGACAGGCCTAGCTGTTGGATGTGTAGACAGCAGCAGGGGCCGTTGGATGTGCAGGCAGCAGCAGCAGCAAGAGGGTTGGATCTTCAACAATTAGGATTTGTTATGATGATGATTAGAGTTAGGTTAGGGTTAGGATTTACGTGATTTGAAAGGGAAAAGAAAAAATGAAGAGGAAAGGAATTAGGGTTTCACACCCTAGGGTTTCACACCCACAAAAGTTAGGGTTTCACACCCTCACAAAATCCCATCGCAGAATATAAAATTTTCATTCATTCTCAATCTCTCTCTCTCCGTAAAGATTACAACTTTATTTAATAATAAAGTGATTTAATCTAGGCCATCGATCATTCTAAAGATCTATGATCTAGATTGAATCCTACAATAACTTAAATTAAATAACAAATAAATTAAGTGATTTAATATATGTCATTGATCATTCTAAAAATCAATGATCCAGATAAAATCCTACAGTTCTTATTCAAAATGAAATAAAAAAAAACATAACTAAATGAACCATGTCGAATCAAATCAAACACGGAAGGCATAGAGCATGTCGAACGAGATACAAAACACTTCTAACCCCCGTTTGAAACGGGAATAAACCCCCAGATAACTTGATATAAAAGGGAATAAGGGATAAACACCCATAGAATAGATAAGGATAAAGTATGTCATAATAAATTAGTATAAAGTGGTATATGGATTCTAACCTACCCCATGAATTAAAGTTAGTTCACCCAAAGAATATAATGGGCTCCACTATCAAATCAATTGTCTTCACCTCTTATAAATCACATGTCAAATTAACTATCATTATTTTTAACTTGTGTTTAAAAGCCCCCATGGCAGGTAGATTAGGAAAATCATATTTACTTGATGGCAAAGGTTTTTTAGGATGAATACAAGTGAATGCAAGAATAACATTTTCCCACCTGAAAACAACTTCATCAAGATGTCCCCTGCAATAAATCATCCTGAGCTTTTACTACGTGTATAGTTTCTTCCATGTCATCATTCTGAAGCTATTAAGATTGATTGGAATAACAATAAAAAGGTTCCATTCAATCCACAACTTGCATTACACAGATGTTGGATGGAGGGCAGGAATCCAGGGAGCTGTAAATTGAAGAACTGAAATGGTAAGAATTAGGAGACTCAGGTTGGATGTCCCGCCATTCGCCGTCAACCTGCTCGACATGCGAATCTTGCTTCAGGACGGCATTGAAAATGAGGTTTTCATTGGTGAGTTTCTTCAAATATTTCATGGATAGAACGATGTTGAAATCACGTTCATCATGACCATCGAAGATTTGAATCCCAATGTCTGCTTCGCGCGTACTTACCAGGCCGAAAAGTAAGGGGTGGCCAATGAAAGATCTTTTGCTCAGATTACACACCTGAAAGAATTATTTCAAAAGTTTACAAGCAACGGATGATTCAGGAAAAAATGTGCCCAGAAAAGGAAAGTAACGTAGAGAACATGAGAACATGTGACATTCAAATCAAAGAAGATTGATGAACTGGTGTGGTGCCCATTAGTTGAATGTCTTTCATAATGTGTTGAAACATTCGAGAATTTTTTGGATTTGGTTTGTGTCAAACACCAAAATTTGTATCTTTTTTTTCTTTCTTTCTTTCTTTCTTTCTTTCTTTTTTTTTTTTGGGTTGGGGGGGGGTACTAATCGTTTTGCGAATCAAAGTGGTTAGTTATCTTGGTAAACGATTCTCACGAAACAAAAGTGTGAAGATTAAGATGTCAAATCATCATCAAATTGAATGTACTGCAACATACTTGTTTCGATTTTGTAAGTCCATAATAAACTCCTGCTGAAGATTATTTTATTTATATCATCAAACGAGTTCAAATTATGATTCATGCAAAAGCAAATTCTCCAAAAGCTGCCCAAACGCATTTCCAAATGGTTCAGAAGAAGGATCTGCTAAAATATTGATATACTTTTACAACTGGCTGTCAAATTTATATCCAAACACTGTAGACACACTATTCACATAATTAGGCATGTATGCTCACAAAATATACTGTGCAACATTTTCATTATTACAAAAAATTTCTGAGAAATTATACAATATACAAGCATGCGGAAAATTTGAAAAATATAAGATGGTCTCATTAACAGACATTTATAAGTCATGACGTTTGAGAAGGGATTTTCTAAGGACATGCCGATCTAAAATGGTGTCATGGTAACTCAATACATAATGATAATTTTGCTAGACATTTTCATGAAAGTTTATACATGTGAACTGGATCCCTCTTTTTCTGTAAAAATATAACTGGATATATAGTGGCTGTTTTCTTTACCATTCCACCCATGTGACATGATAGTTGCTACATTGCCATCACTATTGGAAACCTTTAATTCATGTATTGACAGATGGAGCTCTATTTTGCACATATAAATATGTGTGTGTTCATTTTGAAGTGCAATATGAAGAACATGTGAGCTCTAGTGAGATAACTAACCTGAACGTACTCAACACCCATATCCTTCAGGCCATCTAAAATATTGTGAGATGAGAGTAAGCTGAAGACTCCTCCAGATCCAACAGGTGATTGTAATATCTCCCATGGAGATTTTAACAAAATCTTATGAGCACCTTGATTCATATTCAAAATGCTAACAACAGGAAGCTTCTCCTCCTCCAGGAACCAGACCTGCAGTAAGTAAAGGAAAATCAGCAATACAGCCTCAAGTCAGATCAATCATCAATCTAATAATGAACAGGGATTGCTACAGAAAACTGATTGTTAAATTTACTGGCAAAGCATTTGATAGATGTAACACTCAAAATTATATTTGACAAAATTTGACACACTTGTTCCAGAAAAAAAAATTAGTCAAGCTCACTGCCCAAGTTTCTCAATAACCAAGGTTAATCAGCCTAAACAAATTGTCTGAAAAAAGTGAGTGTGCAACAATGAGGAAAGAAATACTAAAATTGACGTCATTCATAGATGAATGACCAAATCTAAAATAGGAAGTATGTTCCAGTGGAACAGTCATAGTTTGAAATGCGGCCGCACGTACCGGTACGTGCGGCCGTACATGCTGATGTGCGCCCCCGGGCGCACATTATACCCAATATGCGGCGCACGTTCGAATTCCGTTCGAACGGAATTCAAACGGTCTCTTACCGTTCGAATTCCGTTCGAACGGACTTCGAACGGTAAGAGGGTGTTCGAAGTTCAGTTCGAACGGACTTCGAACGGTAAAACCTACCTCTGAGTTCGAACTTCTGTTCGAACGGAATTCGAACGGTCTCTTACCGTTCGAAATCCGTTCGAACGCAATTCGAACGGTAAGAGACCGTTTGAATTCCGTTCGAACGGGGTTCGAACGGATGTTCGAACGGTTACCTTACCCTATGTGCGACCGCATGTTCGGTACATGCGGCCGCATATGCCATGTGCGGACCCCACCGCACATGGTTTTGAACTATGGTAACAGTAATGACCAACTTGGGAAATTTTCAGGAATCTCTTCTTTCTTAATCAATTTCACTGGAGATGGGCTTTTATTTTTGAGAATATATGAAGATAGACCATTTCAAACCATTATTATCTAGGACACGAGCAATTATGAAGAAAGGTCAACATAAATCCAGAGTAGTATATAATATTTGTGAAAAAATCCTATCCAGACCATCAACTTCCTGCATCAGATCCACTACCCATTGTTTAATTGTTTCACATTATCAGCTTTTAGTGACTTTGAATATATCATGTCACCAAAGAATGTCTCTTAAGCAATGGAAAAATGTAGTAACATGATCAAGTTTTCATGATCGAGCAATCAATCTATTTTTTCAACAACCAACCATTTCCACATATAAAGTAATGGTCCCTCAACATAAAAATCCTCAATTATATTACTGCTTTTATGCTTCCCTGACATAATATACTGAGATAGTCATGAAATAAATTAAACTGTAAGCATAAAAAAAACCCTTTTCTTGTATGTGTTCCTTGAAAACAAATCATCCATTTCAGATTACGTGAAGTGGTGAATTGATTTTTAAAAATTGATTTAACCAACTATTATAATGAGATTGTCATTAAATCAAGATCATAAATTTCTAAAACATAATAACATACCAGATTCACTGGTTCAGTCCACCACTAATTTTCATCACAACAAAATATCAGAATAAACTAATATGTGGAAACATTGAAATGAAACAAAAAAAAAAAAACCAAGCAAATAAGAGAACCAACAAATTACATGGTTTTGATATATTTTTTAACAAAATGACCAAGATGCTAACATAGTGGTTGACATTGCTATTATGGAAGATTGAAAGCAATATATGGTCATTATAAACATATAAATAACTCAAAGATATACAACCTTTTGACTGTCAAAACAAGAGCAGATACTTTCTGAAAAAATCAATTGGTAAGGCTTGATTTCACCCGCTGGACAAATAACAACCAGAGGCACTGAAGCCTGCTGTTCTTCTACCTGTTCATGAAATATAAAAATTAAATCTAAACCACTGAATTATATGGGATTATAAGAACTGCGTGACAAGGAGACATTTTGGGTAGGATATATACGATGGACCTAAATATGTAAATTTAAAATAAATAAAAAAAATCATTTTTTGCCCTATGAGGAGAAAGGAATGGAATGACCAATGATGTGATTCCGCTCCATAACTTGATTGATATGCACAGAAAAACAAATAACAACAATTGGTGTGGTAAACTAAACATAATTTTTATGGCAACCATGAAGACAATTCATCACGTTATGAGTTAGGAATGGCTGTTCTTTCAAGCTTTCAGCAATGACTTTTGGAGGACAGAGTATCACATTTCAGTTGATCAATTCATCTAATATGGCTTTTTTCTCATAGAAGAATAAAAACTCTAACCTGTTGATATTCAAGTGTCCCCAGAAATTCTGGTAGAGATCTGATGAGATTTGTTTTTACATATTGGTTATGCTGATTGTCTAAAATGAAAAACAAGCTCTTCAGTAGGTCATGCTATTATTATTATTTCTAAATGGGTTGGAAGAACGTGGATTGTCCTTGGAGTCTGGTAGATTGGTTGAAGGAAATTATAAATCAATCAGAAGCCAAAAGATATGCCACAGAAAAGCAGGGTTGGAAATGCAACTTGACATTTTTTGTTTCATTGCAACATTATAACCTACTCATTCATGCGTCAGTAGCATGCTACTTTGTTCCTACTGTAGCACAAATTCAACATTAGATGGAAAAACGTGTATAAGAGAAACAGGGACGTAAAAACTGAAACAGTATACCTCAGCAAATCTCTTGAAACCAAGTAGTTCTTGAAGGAAAATATTGGACATGGCTTTTCCAAAACCATCAAGGTCTATTCTCTCACTGTTCTTGTTGTCAACCACCAGAATAATGGCAGCCTTACGCTCAGAAAGTAAATGAAGCCCCCTTCCTCGCAGCTCAAAATTTTTATCTTGCTTATCTCTCTTACCATAGAGAATGAAGGATTCATGTGAAATCTTCAAAGCATTCTTCAATAATGTAGTGGAATTACCATCAACAAATTCAGGCAAATGAAATCTGGTATCATGCAGATAAATAAAAATAAGGCCATTAAATAATTAAACAAATGACAAAATATGGAACTTCTCACTGGTACCAAAGAATAACAAAGTACAAAACAATGGATATATCATTCACTGGAACATGATTATCTCAGTGAAACTTGTAACATTGGAAACTATGAAAAAAATCAGTTCAACTAGAAGAACAATTCCATACAACTGGATATATTTTCAATTGAATTAGTTCAAGTTTCAGAAATAATTAAACATACGTAACAAATGTCACTGCATGTTGTATCAGCCATTTTTGTAAAATATAACAATTTTCAATACAGATATGCCACCTATTTGTCTGATCAAATCATAAGATTCTTCTTGAAGGCAGCCCTTTATAATTTCCTGAAATGAAGAACTAAGTTTGTGTGACTGATAGATCTATGTTTATCCAAGATCTCCACTTCATGAGCATAACGTACTAGCTCTATGTTCTTCTTTGAATATTATTAAAGGTGTTTACTAATATTGTGTTCTATCATGAATTTGTTTATGGTGTGGAAGCACAACCATTAATAATTACAAGTAGGACATGGAAATCAGCTAAGACTTGATGAATTGCATAAGTAGATAGAAATAGATAACATCATAATTCACAAGATGAAAATTTATACCTACTGTTTGGCATGTCTACACTTTGTGTAGCATGTTGAAACAATTTTAAATTGATATTAATGATCTGCTCTACTAGAAATTCCTTTTGTGCCTTCTCTCCAAATGATAACCCTTGTAGGATGTGTTTCTGCCCTAACTCAGAAAGCTTCTTTTTAGCTGCCAATAGACGTTGCTGGGATTTTTTCCGTTGCTTTCGTTCCTGAAAGGAATCAAATGATATTTACCGCCAAATCCTCAGGTATGAGTATATCACTTCTTTAACAGAAAGAATAACATTAAAAAAAAGATACGGTGAAGAAATCATCAAGATTGCAGAATAGCTTAATTTAGCTCTTTTGTAAAGAGTTGTATTCCCATTAATTTTAGCAAGACTACTGGGTGACATGCCTTTCACATAAATTGAGAAGGGAAATTATGATTATCTAAGTAGAGTCATTTGGGAGGGAGGGATTATTAGGGGTGATATTGATCCTCAGCCTTCCCCTCCCAGAAGGTTCCGTCGGAATAGAGAAGGATTTTCCTGCCTCAAAGCGGTTCTTTCATATTGTGAGTGGGGAAATTATTGGCAAGCTTTGCTTTGACAATGCGCATAAGGTGAACATGTATGATCAGAGTGGGAAAGAGCTATCTCCTTTGACACTCATCATAATGTATGGATGGAGAAGTAGCCCTTCTGTAAGAATAATGAAGAAGAAAAGTCTAAAAGAACTTACAGCAAGCAAGAGAGAGCGTATGAGATACACAAGCTTTCTTCCTTGTAAAATCTTAAACATCATTAAAGCAAAAAAAAAGTTCTGCTCAGATCCCAATCAGCATACCCTTCTAAAGGCATCTGGGTTACTCTGGTATAGCAATTTAATAAATCTCAGACAAATGAAGGAACATAATATATTTAATCAGATGGGAAAAAGTTATAGCTTATGAGAGAACATAACTGGTACCCAGAGTACCATTTTCAGGAATTTTTCATTAGAAGGCACTCTGTAAGAGTACCTGATCATAGTAAGGAAATCTGGAAAAATCTGAAGAGATGTTTATATAGGTGATATACTAATTGCTCTACATAAACAAAAAAATCGTTCCATTTTCAACAATGGAGCCGCCAAAAATGTTTGGACAAATAAGTTCAGAAGAGTCAAATTTTAGTATATTGGCCAGGTGTAATTTGGATACAGATCAACATGACATTAATGATACTTGGAGACACATGATTGTTATCTGAGTTAATAATGGCTGACGCTTAGGGAGCTATTTAGCAGCCAATATTTAATTCTGAGATTTACTTTTGGAAGATAAAAAGTTTAGTTTAATTTTGGGGAGGAGAGATTGCTCGTACGCCTCTTTAGAGGTTAACAAGTGGAGCCACCACATTTAAAGGAGCCTTAATTGAAAGTCCTATATTGTAGGCAGGTAAATTAGTTGTGGGATTTTCATAAAATTTATAAAAGATGCTCTTTCTTTAATAAGTAGTTCCAAGTTAATAGGAAGAGCCCAATTACTAGATGGAGTCTTCTATCTTAATAAACATGCAAACCTAGTAAAAAAAGGGAGTAAAAGAGATAAAGAAGAAGAAAAAAGAAACAAAAGAGAGAAGAAAAAAGAAGAAAAGATGAAGCCGTGAACGTGTATCATGTTATAGTCATATAGATATGATTCATATCCACCAGAGATATGCCAAGCTGTATCATGTGGTACTCTACAAGGCATGCCATTATTATTAAATGGTTGTCAACTCTCAATGAAGCCCTGAATGTACAATTAAGAAGGAAACAGTGGGATAGTCATTCCCCCTTTCACAGTTCTGAATGTTAATGAGTACCCCTTCTTCCATCACACCACAATTCCTTGCATAGATGTGATATTTAACAGGTTAGGTTTCCCACTTTTCTTTGTTTGTAAGCCCTGAAGTTTCTAGAGTATACCCATCACCTTTTGTGTGTTTCCACAATACATGCCTCTTATTCATAATATTATGTATAATTCTTATCAGCTTCTACATGACAAATTATTATTTCTAGAAAAAATAGTCCAATTGAAATTTTCTCATGTTTTTTTTCAATCAAATCTTTTTAAAAGCCATATATGTTTGATATTAATATAGATAATGCAACAAGAAATGCAAGAAATTTTAAACTGATGATCTCTTAATATTTAATGATCACCAATAATGCTGGTACCTAGCATTTTAAAAAAAAAAAACATAAAAAAAGCTAACATGATATGCACGTGCTATTTATTGCTGCATAAAAGCCAACATGTGATCAGCAATTAAGATAATCAAATAGTCTCTCACTTTAAGAAGAGGTATGAAGATAAAATACAGGCATTAAATAAGAAGGCAGACCAAACCAGCTGGCGTCTTTCCCTGGATGTCCCATTAAGGCGCACATTCAACTCCAAGAGCCCCTTAGGAGGTGAAATCAACATCTCTCTCTTATCCATGTCAACATGGGGAACAATTTCTTCCACAAATGGAACCCATACAAGGGGTCCAGAAATGCCTGCTTCTGGCTTCACAACGCCAGACCCATCAACCCTTTCATTAGATGCAGCAAGCATGACTTGTAAAAGATCACTTGCACCAGAGTTGTAAACATCAACCACAGTTCCTACTGGTTCCCCTGTCTCCTAAAAGTGAAAGATAACTATATCAATGATTTTGAATTCAGAAATGCAATGTAACAAAATTTGAATGATAGAACTCAGTAAAGAAAGAAAAGCTTCATAGTCAATAATGAAACAAGCTCTTCCCATTAGCGAGCAGGTGGGGCTCGGCTCATAAAAACTTCGTCAGGTTCAATTTATTTCCATGTACAAGCCTAAAGTGAGGCTCAAGTAGTAAACCGACGAGCTCAGGCAACTGCATGCTCAATTCAGCTGCTTTGTCAATTTGTTTATGAGTGTTGAGCGCAAGCTTGACCTGTTAATCCTTTACATATGTAACTTTTATACATGTAATAATATGGGCCATGATGGTATTAACATTCAATGGTTCTAACCCACACAGGGTAGACTCTTTGGCTAAAGCCATGGGTTATTCCCCATAAATCAGTCTCTGATCATCCATTCTTTCCAAGCATGATATTATATTTAACAAAACTTAAGAAAAATACACTGTGCAACAGTATAAGAGCATTAATGGCCAGCCTTGTTGAATGGGCTAATGGGTTACAAGTCAGGAAAAAATGTAAATATGTTCACGTCTGTAATAAGGATGTTAAGATAAGTGTGTTGTAGATGAAGAATAATAGGTTGCAAAAGTGAATCTGAGGAAGGCGAAGCTTAGGAGTACCCTGAATAACAAACTAACAAATGGTTTGTATGTGATAGTGAACAGGATGGTGGTGAAACAGCTCTCAGAAGTGGAGCTCCATATTGTTAAGGAAATTATTATTCATATGTAATTAAGTAAATATATATGAAAGAATGATAGAGCATGATCAAGTGCAAACCTTGAGAAAAACCTTCATTCCAACAAGATCAGGAATGTAAAATTCACCTTCCTCCAATTCTGGCCTGTCAGCTCCCTTTACAAGTAAAGTAGATCCAACAATTTGCCTAGCCTGAAATCACACATCAAGGCATAAGCATTACAAAAGCCACAGCATATGTAACTCTGAATCTAATACTGAAATATTCACAAATATGGATGACGACCTCAGGATTATCACCACGATAAGACAAAATATATGGCAACTCTGAATCTATTAGTCATTGATTTTATATATAACAAAATTTCTTCTGTACTCTGAATCTTCCATTGCAAAACTGGACATCTCATTATCAGGGAATCTACTGATGGTAGGTTTTGCTAGATAACCAAATCAAAGTAGATATAATAGAATTAAAAAATCAAGCAAATTCCCTATTCTTCCTCCACCAGTTGTAACACCTCTGCACCGTGAATCCTCCCTTGGCCGTGTCTCCACAAAAACCTCGCCCAGTGTGTTCCCCACTCGCGCCACCTCCTACAACTCCTGGAGAAGATCCACTACTAGGTCGACCTCCTCGTCCCTTAAATTCTGTCTCATCTGCAAATTCCACCCACCTCCTGTCTCATCACTTGACCAGAAACGGTCTATCGCGCCTTCTTTGAGCAGAGAAATCTCGAATAGTCTGGAGAACCTTGTCTTCAGGGAGCTGTCCCCAAGCCAGGTATCATGCCAGAAGAATACCTTCTACCCATGACCAACTTTCCACCTGATAGCTTCCATGAACTCCACTGCCAGCCCCATAATACCTCTCTGAGTATGAAAACTTATGGGAATCAATTGTATAGTTTATCAAGTAACTTCACAACCAGTAAGGTAGGTATCCTCATCTGCCCATCAATCTTGGAGAAGAACTTCGTGACAAAGCTCTATCCTGACCAACAGACCTCCCAAGAACTCCACATTACTCTAAAATATACTTGACAGCCAATCAATTAGATAAGGGCCATATAGCGTTCTGCTTTTATGTTGTCGTCTATATATCACATAATTCATAAAATCTCATTCACTTTCAAATTATTTCCATAACTGACTCACTCACAAATATCTCATTGTACATATTTACATATAGCAAAAAATCATAATCCCTTGAAGTCCATTCTTTCATATAAAGTCCACGCACTGCATCTACTATTTTACATTTATACATGTATGGGCGAATAACCTGATCAATGCAGGTTATGAATTCTATTCTTCTCTATATATGAAGACATTGGTGCCCCACCCTCACAATATAATCTTGCTGTGATACCTACAGCTTAAAACAAGTTTCAAAAAGAACTATTCACTAAAAAACAACGTTGAAATTAGTTTTTCAAGGAGCATACTTTGTTAAATTCCTGAAAACCTCTATTTTATACTTAAAAGTTGTTATTTAATTTCTTCAAAAGCTGGGACCGGTTGGGGCCTTTGGAAATGAGTTTGGATTATATATGATTTCAGCAAAAGTAGAATCTGCAAAGCCTACCCAACCCCGTTTGAAATGCTACCTAAAGATGAAACCCAAGTGACCCAGCAGTTTACAAACAACATTGCCTCATGAATGCAAGGACACTCACTCACTCTGCATAGCATTTGTTTTTGGGATTTGATAATTTTTATAAATTCTATTATTGCAGGAAACATATTTAATCCAAATTTGTTTTCAAGTGACTCCCAACTGTTCCAACTTTTGAAAAAAATGAAAAACAGTTTTTAATTATAAAAAAAAACCATTTTTTCAAGAATAAAAAAAGGTATGCTATCTAAAAAACTATTTTCAAGAGCAGCTTTAAGTGAAAATCTCTTTTCAAACTCGTTTCCAAACACTTAAGCATCAAAGGATCATACATAAAGCTAGCATTATATCAAGAACAAGCATTCATGCACACCCACATAGTTCAATAAACAAATAAATGTCCAAATCACGAACCGACCTCATCGACGGAATTGACGCCACCGAAACTAAGGATCCAACTCTTCTGCCCAGGGTGACCCCTCCCCTCCAACAGCTCCACTTCCCTAACGGTCTCCTCCCCCGCTACCCGTGTCTTCAACCACCTCTTCCCTGGCTTAAAAACATCAATAAAAAATATAAATAACGCATCAGATCATACATAAAGTTCAGATTTTTATCATCAAAGTCGAACCAAACAAAAGATTGCGAGATTATACCACGGAGAACCTCATCTCGGGAAAGTCCGTGGTGGCTTTCACCCGGAGCTCCCCGTCGAGCCCGTGTACGCTCGAGATGAACCCGATTTCGATGAACTCTTCAAGGGTGAGTCCGACATCTTAAAATCAAGAATTCGATTAGGGTTCAGAAACCACAATCAACGAAGAAGAACCAGAGAGAGAAACTAACCAGTGTTGGCTGTGCAGAGGAGAGAGGGAACCCGCCGGGGATATGGACGGAGGGGTATTTTGGTCCGAAAGCCTGGAGAGTGCCATTGAAGGCGATGAGGGGAGACTGTGAACTGGGTCGGATGAGTGAGGAGGGACGTCGGTTGCATTTTTTTTTTTTCGCGGTCTCTGAAGGGAAGAAGCGAAGATGATGGAAGAGAAGGGGTTTGGATGAGGTAGTAGAACAGCGTGGCCCGGCCCGGCCCGGCCCGTCAGCCCGAGCACGGGTCTAGCCTGGTTTCTCGGCCCGGGGAAAGGGTCACACACACGTGACGTGTTTGTTCGGATGGGCTCCTGTGCTCGGCCCGAAAAGCATTTCAAAACAGGTCACACAGCCCCGGTTTCAGTTTCAAATATTATATATGTAAATAAATAAAAAATTAATAAGATATAATTTTATTACCATGAGTGAATGTGACTAATGAGATATATGAAATTATAATTATACTGTAAAATATGTTGTATGTAAAGACGTTTATTTTAAAAACATTTCAATGAGACTGGAGGTTATATATCTCAATGACATTGGTCATGCACTAATAGCGGCTCATGTTTTGTCAATGTAATTTTGGCTCAATCCGAATTTAACTGATTTGAATTTTTTAAATATAGACTCAAGATATTTACTTGATTTAGACACAATATTTTATTTTTCTATTATGAATTATTACTATGCTTAGAACATATAAAGCTTCTCCCATTTTTGTCATTTCAAATTTTGAACTTAGCCATGATCTTATTTTTTCTATCATTTTCAAATCATTCTAGTTATAAAAAAAATAAGATCAACATATATATAATGATAAAATTGTAAACAGACATTCATTGTAAAAAGTATGAACACAATGATTTAAATAATTGACGTCATATCTTGTTTCTTTAATGCATGAAATTTTAAATACCATTGTATAGATTATTGTTTTAATCCATATCAAGCTTTATTTAATCTTAATACTTTGTCTTATTGTCATTCTACTACATAGCCAGTATATCTCCTCACGCAATTCATCATTTTAAAATACAGTTGTTACATCTGATTTGATATAAATCAAGATTATAAAATGTAACAATGGCTAAAATAATTATAATACATAAAATTTAGGAAAAATTCCATATAACCCCCTATAATCTAGCCTAAATCCATATAACCACATGCAATTATCATAAATCAAAATAACCCCCCTGTAATTATCATAAATCAAAATAATCCTCTGTAATCACACCTCTAAATCCACATTATCCCCTGAGTTAAATAACCTATAACAGATGTGGAATATTCCTAGCATATTCCGTCACATAAACTATAGTTAACAATGTAAAATATTATAACCCCCGACAATGTGTAAAAAATCCAATAACCCCCCTGTAAACTAGCAAAACTATGAAAAAGACCTTATCAAAAGATTTGAAGCTTCTTTTATAAGTTCTCTTCGACCTCCATTAAATTTGCTGCCATCAGACCCCGTCCGTTGCCACTCAACTGTTGCTTCCATCTCTCATATATAGGGTAGGTAAATGAGCCAAGCAACTCGGTTTTGGCTCGGGTTTGGCTTGGTTAAAGCTCATTTAGGCTCGTTCGATTAGACAAACGAGCCGAGCTTGAACAATTTTAAAAGTTTGATTTGTAAATGAGCCGAGCCCGAGCCCGAGCTTATGTTACTTTCACATGTTTAAGGTGTTGTGATTTATGAAATATAACTTCTCAAATGCTAAATAAGATTTTTTTTAGCTAAATGAGCCCGAGCCGAGCCAAGCCGAGCCTTGATTCGAGCTTCGGCTTGACTTATTTAACAAACGAATGAGCCAAGCTTCAACCGAGTTTTTCACGAGTCCAACGAGCTAAGCTTGAACATAAAATGAAGCTCAATCCTGAGCCGAGCCGAGCCAGAAGTGAGCCAAGCCTGAACAGGTCAAAGCTCGGTTCGTTTACCACCCCTACTCATATATTCCCCGACTTTTCACTTGACAAGTATACCCGAACTCATTAACTCAATATTGATGTAGTCTTGTTTAACTCATTAACTCATTTTTTATCGATAGTTGATTATTAACTCAGTGTTGTCTCTCCGAGGGTTGCCCCTTCGGGGTAGAAGTGGTCTCTGCGATGCTATTTTCCCAGTCGGGATTAAAGTTGTTACTTTCAGTATATTTTTAATTTATTTTTCTTAGTTTATTTATGTAGCTCAGTTAAGTTGTCTACCCCCTCCCCCCCTCAGAGCTCCTCCACTGGTTGACTTTTAGAATGTGTGGGTGCGAATGTGCATGTCTTTGATTGAATGAATTTAAAGAACACAATGTGGAAGCATCTTTGATGAAACTCCAACTATTTCATTCATTATGGATGTCAGAATACAATACATCTTATTGATATAATGTTTATTGAACAAAAAAACTTCCACAAAAAAACTAGTACTGCTTCTGCTTCTTGGTTGGTCTGCTTATGGCTGAGCTTCTACATCCTAGTTGTGCTTCTGCTTCTTGGTTTGGCTGACAATGCTCATGGCCTGCATATACTTTTGCTGCTGCTGTTATTTCTCCTGGCCTACCAGTGCTACTGCTACTGCTCCTGGCATGCTACTGTTGTTACTTCCTATTTGGCCTCATATAACTACTGCTATTGCTCTTGGCATGCAAATGACCTACTACTGCTCCTGGACTTACTTCTTGGTTGGCCCAATACTATTGCTGGTGCTAAATTTGTCTGCTCCTTGCAAGAAATAACCTGAAAACAATATGCCACTTTGAATTGTAATTAATTGTAGTATATAAACCTATTTCAAAGCATACAAATCAATTTAAATAATATACAAACAGAGTTCAAATAACAATGCAAACATGATATAAAAGCTACTGATCACCTACATTCACTTTCAGGGATCATGTTGTCTGAAGATCACTTGGGATCACTGAATTTGGCTGAAATCAACTAGATTGCTCCTGTCGAGGCTTGGTTTGAATGAAAAGTAGCTCCATTCACATGGACTGGAATATCAGTTGGCCTAGATTGACATGAATATCACCTGCACCCTGCCTGGATTGATTCAATTCACCCGTACTGGACTACTTTTGGCCTAGATTAACTGAAAATGACCCATAATGACTTGGTCTTTGCATGGACTTCCTTTGATAACCTGGACTAGGCTTCTCCATTGTTTGGGTTGATTGGAAATCACCTGGAATTACATTGCTCCTACACTAAAACAACAGCGTATGACCAAGTGTGTAACGCCTCAGGCTTACACAGCAAGAAATTATCCGTTTTGCCCCTAAGTGGACTCACGGGTTTAAAATACGTCATGATGTGTAAGAGCTGTGCTCACATATAAGCACAAACTATCTTCTCCGATTAGGCGATGTGAGACTAAATACCATCACCCTCACCCCAATCCATGGGCTTTTGGGACTCTTGGACCTAGGCGAGGCGTGAGGCGTCACAATCACCACCCTAATAGGCCACACATTCTCGTGTGGAGTCACCTACACCCATCATCGCATAATGGACAAACTTTAATACCCTTCAGTAACGCCTCAAGCTTACACAACAAGAAATTGTCCACTTTGCCCCTAAGTGGACTCAGGGGTTTAAAACGCGTCTTGGTGTGTAAGAGATGTGCTCACATATAAGTACAAATCATCTCCTCCCATTAGACGACGTGGAACTAAACACTCTCACCCTAATCCATGAACCTCTTGGAACTCTTGGGTCTGGGCCATGCGTCACAAAGTGTTAACTGAATACCATGTGAAACAACCTAATCTCATCTTGTCCTAGCCTGGATTTTGTTAAAATTACTTGGAATAAGGTGGACCTTGCTAGTACTGGCTCAATTCACATGGACTGTTAGTGCTCCTGGCCTGGGTTCACTGAATTTCATCTGCACCCTGTTTGGTCTGGCTCAATTCACCTGTGTTGGATTGCTCCTGGCCTGGATTGAATGAATTGCACCTGGAATCAGTTGGACTTTGCATGAACTGACTTAAATCACTTGAAATCCTCTTCCCCTCCAATTTCCTCTTCCACGTCCTCTTGTAGTCTCTTTCTCCTCCCTTCACTTATCGGTCTGTCTGAGATAGAATTATTGCATGAATTCTTGTGGTATCCAACCTCCTTGCATCTTGTACATACGTGCCTACGCTTTTTTTTCGTCCGGATTCTTGATCCTATTCTTTCTTGTTCCTGGTGGACCGACAGTAAATGGAACATCAATCTTCACCCAATCATCGATACTAGGCACGGGATTGATTGTATGAGCATAACTCTTTTTGAACATCTCCAAGCTGTAGAATTGGAGCACAAAGTCACAAATATCCAACCCCCTGACTCTGGTAATGAAGGTCGCGGCATGGACACATGGTAAACTTGAAACCTGCCATACCCTACAGGAGCATGTTCTTTCGTCCAGCCTAACAACACATGTAATTTTTGGGCCAACAACCTCAGCTCGGTGATCATTACTCCGCCTCCCTATGTATTGCCCTATGCCCTTAACAAGAGTTTGAACATATTTAAACACATTAGGAACTAATTTGCCCCTCCACTTTTTTCTGAAGGCCCTTATGTGGTCCATTCTCTCCATCATCTTGTGTCGGATCATGTCCACCATCTCAATAATAAAAAATCCTCTCACTTTGTTGATCCAAGCATTGAAAAACTTTGGAATATTTTTTGTAACATAGTTGTACTTTTCCCCAATCCTAAAATGTGACCTACTCCATGCCTGGTCAATGACTACGTCAAGATATTGTGCGGAAATAGTTGAGGCCATCACAATCTCCCTCAAATTCCACTAAAATGAAGACTGGTCATAAAACTAGCACAATTCCACACTGGTCTTTCGAATAACTCCTCTGGATACTTCATCTTGGAATTATTGTACATATGTCTAATACAAGTGCGACCTTCCACTCTAAGAAACATCATAGGGATAGCTGATTCTAGGCCTTTGTCTTTGTCAGACATGAGGGTCAAACCATCCACATAACCGATAGCATCATGCATCATCTCTAGGAACTATCTCCATGAATCTCCAGCCTCAGACTCAACAGTAGCAAAAGCAAGAGGGAACAAACAACTCTCTGCATCCACTGAAGTGGCACTTAGCATAATGCCTTTGTAAATCCCCTTCAGATGACACCCATCCAAACCAATGAAGGGTCTGCAACCCTCTATGAATCTCATCTTGCAAGCTCCAAGGCAAATGAAGAGTCGCAAGAATGAATTGTCAACATCAAGTTGGTATTCAACAATACTATCAGGATTGGCCTTCAACAACTCCTCACGCAACTCGAGAATGAGTTTGAAAGAGTCCACAGGTTTTCAGTACACCAACTCAATTGCCTTCCCTCTGGCTTTCAAAACTCTAGAATAGGGTAAAGTGAGGTTGTACTTGTTCTGGATTTCATTCTTCAACTTAGATGCACCAAACTCTAGAGTTCTGTGTATGATGAGAACGATCTTCTTAGCAAGCCATCAAGATGTGGCCATCTCATTTCCCACCTTATTCACACTTGTGCACCTGTGAATATCTTTCAAAGTCCGAACCTCAAAAATCACATGATCTTGGAGCTCAGAAGCATGAATGCGCCATGATAAGTTGCCCACTCTACATTGAGTTGTCACTTGATTCTCTCATTCTTAATATACTTCACAGCAGATTCATTGATGACACAATGCTGTCTAAGTGCATACCTAAAGTGCTCCACACTCAAAAACTGGGATCCGATTACCATCTTGGGTCTTTCACTATCAACTTCTATGAATTGATATTCAAACCGTTATGCTACCAACTCATGCTCACTTAATGAACCACAATCAAGAAGTGCTACCTAAACTTCCTTTGCTTGTTCTCCTCTTCACCAACACCCTCTATTGGGTGGGAATCTCCCTCTTATGGATCTCCCTTTTATGCATCTACATCTTCAAGTTCTTTATCAGTCTTAGGTTCATTCTCCTCACTCTCAAGAAGTAGCCTTTCTTCTCGTCTCCCAAACAAGTCATCAACTACATGAATTTCATCATCTTCACATTCTGTTTCTTCTTGAAAGTCTTGCATGTCAACTCCTTCAAAATCCAAATAAGATATAGTGGCATGAGAAATGCTTGGGGCTGGGGCAACATTCTTTCGGCTGGACTACATACAATGTGAATTTTTTGGTTCTTCGATTCTGGGTGAAGATCTCTAAAAGCTTCGGATCACTGTCTACCTCAACATACTGTCTTGGCAACACATTTGACAACATGTAAGTGAAGGTGACTCATGCAGGGTTTGTCGACTTGGACCAAGGACCAATGTCTTCCCATAAATCAATCATAACAATTTTATCTGCATCTGCATCTAGCTTCTCTGTGAACAGTCTTCCTTCAACATATTTCAATCCATTGCTTGATTTATCTTCCTTCCAGCACCCATCATGCACAAAAGTGACCTTAAAAATAGTCTCTTCATCCATATTTGGTGTACAAGATGAAAGAAATGCAATGTTTATGTAACACCTATGCATTTTATCTTATTTGTATATTTGATTTAAATATATAAATATGATATTTAAATTAAAATTAGTGTGTTTTGTGTGTTTTTAAGTTTTGACCCATTTAGTGTATCCTTATAGGTCCATTTCAGTTTATAATTTTAAATATTATTTGTTAAAGTTAAAAATTTTATATATTTTCTTTCGATTATTTTCAAGATCTTAAATGATTACAATTTTATAAACTTTTGATTTAAAAAAAAATTAAATTTTGAAATTTCATTGTTATTGATTTTCAGGGACATAATTTTTAATCCTGAATTTTTATATAATAGACTGTAGGGACCTATCTGTCATTCGTATAGGGACCTATTTATAAACTTTTAGCAATCCGGAGATCGTTTTATAATTTTTGTTAGGTTTAGATATCTAAATATATGTTGGGGTGAAAGAAAAGCCAATATGGCCGTGTCTATTCGGCAGAGAGAGAGAGAGAGAGAGATGGGGGGGGGGGGAGAGGTATTTAAACTCTTCTTTTTATCGTTTGATTTTTCTATTATTTTTTTAGATCCATGTTCAGGTATTTGGATTTTTGGGTTTTTAATAAAATTAGGACTTTGATTTATTTTAAGGATTAAAAATATTTTTATGGGATTTTGAGTTTTCTTTATATAATTAGAGTTTTGAGAGATATATGTTCATGTTATGGGATTTTTAAGTTTTTATAAAAACTAGGGTTTTGATCTATTATTTATTATTGTTAGATCTATGTTAGGTTTTTGAATTTTTGAGTCTTCATAAACTTAGGGTTTCGATTTATTATTTATTTTAAATATTAGATCTATGTTTAGATTTTTAAAATATAAGTTTTTCATAATACTAGGATTATGATTTATGCGTATACTTAATAAGCTTTATTTATTTTCAATTTTTACTAATTAATAGTTTATTTTTATAGAAAAAAAGTGTTTTCAAATTATTTTATGAATTTTGGTTATTTTATTATTATTTTGAATTTCTGGATTTTTGTCTTTTTTGTTTTGTCTTTTCTGGTTTTGTCTTTTCTGATTTCGTCTTTTAGTGTCTGGTTTTATTATAAATATGTTTTTGATTTTTTTCTTAGGTTGTGGTATATATGGATGGGTTTAGATTGTTGGGTATAAAAATTAATTATGGATAGGTAATTAGGTCTTGGGCTTAGGCTTAAATTATAGGTTTTAATTAATAATTATTTGATTTTTCTAAGTTGTAATTTTTGTTGTGGGCTTCATTTTTCGGATTTAGGGTCCATTCGAGGTGAGTATGCCTATCGATTTATTTTATGTGAATTTTTCTCTATATCGTTGAATTTAACGTGCTAATTATATTTATGTGATATTATATGATATCCATGCATTTATATTATGATAATTTTGCATGACTATGATATTTGTCATATTGATCAAATTGCATTTCTTATTGAATAAAGTTGCATGATTTAATTCCTTCATTGTGTCATTTAAAATAGCATGAATTATGCTATTCATGTTTCAAGGATTAACATAATACATTCTCTTATGCTTATGTTTTCAAAATATTATTTGCATTATATTAAAGATTTTCATTTTGAGATTTTTGAAAAAATTTAGGACTAATCCTAGGAGATTTTATCAAGATGCATATCATGACATTTTTCTGGAATAAATCCCCCTGTTGTATTTTGCCTTTGGGAGGAAGGTCTAGGATCGAAGAGTCATAAGATTAGTAAGGGGTGTGGTAAAGCATTCCTTGCAGCGGCAGGTTCCTTTGTTTGGAGTCTGCAGTAACCAGAGCATCCTGTGCTGGTGTTCTCATAGTGATGGCAGCGGCGACCCATCAGCGTCTTCTAGATCCGACGTCTCCTTGAGGGAGCTTTTTGAGCGATTTAGTTGCTTGGGGCTTGGCACACCTGTTTTGGGGGGAAAAGTTCTTTCGATTGAGAACCCTACCCAGTCATATCATTTAAGCTGCATGATTTCTATAACGTAGAACAAGAATTGGACCACGTGATTGCATTAAAATATATTTTTAAGCTCATGAATTTAAATTGAATTTATTAATGAAAATTCTTGTTTATATATATATATATATATATATATATATATATATATATATATATATATATATATGGTCGTGATTACATGCGGTGTGCGGTCGGTGCGGTTTACGACGTGGGCCGTTCGATCGCGGGTCCATCGCATCCAACGGTCGACGTGAATCGCACCCGACCGTCCGATGCGATGGACCCGTGATCGACGGCCCGTGATCGCGCACCGCACCGACCGCACACCGCACGTAATCGGATCCCTATATATATATATATATATATATATATATATATATATAATTGTATCATTTAACTCTCATGATTTATCTAATGTAGGCCAAGGATTGGGTCACGTGTGCATTAAAATATTTTTAAAAGTTCATGATTTTAAATTGATTTAATAAAATAAAAGATTTATTAAATGAAATTCTGATTTTCATAAAATTTTATTTTTATATATACTGTCACGTGAGGTAATTTGTCAGTGGGCTTATTCACTGAGTTAATCACTCATCCTATTCCAAATGGTTGATTGTTTCATAACTAGGTAGCTTATCTTATGAGTACCAATACAAAACTTGAACTTTTCATATGCTTCAAGGATCTCGTCGAGGTAGCAGTGTTGGAGAATAAATAATAGTTGCAGTCAACTATTTGAATTTACTTTAGTTTAGATGGCTCCCACATGAGTGATTTAGTATGTCTTTCCATTATAATATTTTGTTTCCTTAGACTCTTTTTTTGTAAGACCATTAGTGATTTAAAACCATTGGGTATTATTTATTTTATTGTCATCATTTTTGTTATATTTATATTATATTGGTATCATTTAAAAAAAATTGAGTTCAATTTTTATAATCTATTTGTATTAAATGTAGTAGCGACCCGTTTACCGTTCGATAAGCGGTTAGGTAAATGTGGGGCATTACAGTTTAGAAATCAAGTCTACATATTGCCTACAAGATGAAAAATATACATGTTCAGTATTCAAGTCTAGTAACAATCGAGTAATTAGAAAAAGAAAGAATCATAAGCTACAACCTGAATCCATAAAAAAAGGAGGAAAAGTTTGAGGCATTAAGGCATGTGCATTATCATCAATTAAAAAAGTGAAAAAAAAATTATATATACACAAATAATTCAATAATTGACCACACTGTTTTGGTTTTTTGACAAAGAAATGAAAAAATTGAAATGTGATTAATCTAACAGAAAAAATTAGAAAAAGAAAGAAAATATAAGCTACATCCTCAATCCATCAAAAAGGAGGAAAAATCTCTCAACAATTGAGGCATGTGCATTATCATCAATTAAAAAAGCGAAAAAAATTATACATACACAAATAATTCAATAACTGACCACACTGTTTTGGTTTTTTGACAAAGAAATGAAAACATTGGAATGTGATTAATCTAACAGGAAAAATTAGAAAAATAAAGAAACTATAAGCTACATCCTCAATCCATAAAAAAAGAGGAAAAACTTGAAACAAATGGAAATGTGGATCATCATGAACCTTTAATCAAGCCTTAGATCTAAAGGGAAAACAAAGAAAACCATTCCAAAATGCTATTTTAGGAAAATGAAATACTATCCTACGGATCTGATGCGCCAATCAACAAGAAATCGAATGGATTATATGCGAATTCTCATTGACGAGATACTCGGCTAATGCATTTGACTCACCGGAGAGGGATGAAATGTTGGTTGCGCATCTGGTTGCGGTCACCGGAAATAGATTCAGCAGTTGGTCGAGAAAGGCTTGTGGTCACCAGAGAGAGATCAAATGTTCGTCGCGCGTCGGGAGGTCACCGGAGGCATAAGAAGACTTGGTCGCGCTTCGGTTTGCGGTCACCGGATAGAGGGAACATCATTCCTCATCACTCTTGTCGATGTGTGAAGCGGTAGACGGTGCTGCCGGCACGAAAACAAGGAGGGGAAGAGATGGATCTGTTTTAAGGTTTAGGTTTTCATACATATGGGCTTCATATGACATGAAAAATCAAGTGTGGTTAATGGTGGTGTGGTGTGGTTAACACCCCATTAACTACACGATGGAAGGCAGACGGATGGGGTAATGTGGATTTAGAGGTGTGATTACAGGGGGGTTATATGGAATTATGATAATTGCACGGGGTTATATGGATTTAGACCAGATTACAGGGGGTTATATGGATTTTTTCCATAAATTTAACTACATAAAAATATATATCCCCCGCGGTTTTAAGCCGGTTGTGTAAGGACGTTGGTGTCCTTTGACGCTCCCTGTTTCAATTCTTGCTACTGGCAAAAATGAAAATGAAGTCTTGTTATGGCTGGGTTATAAGGATTAGGACCACTGATGTTTTGGGTTTCTTCTGTATACAAGTGGATAGTGCCACCTTTGTCCGAACCTCTTTGTAACCCCCCCAAAAAAAAGAGAGGTGGTGGGTCCCTCACATTTTTATGACGGATAATTTGATGGACCATCTTGAATTAAAAAATTGTGGACTGAGGTTAAAGATAAAAAAAAGGTGGTGGCCCCCCAATTTTGTGATGGAGGACCACCTTGAAATAAAGAATGTAGACTCTTCTTCTTTTCTATTGAAGAGAGACTCAGGGTGCATTTGGTTGCGCGATTGCACTGTGATTGTGATTGCAGGAAGCTGCGTTTGCAATCGTGCAACCAAATAGTTTTGTAATCGCAGTTTTAAACCCAGCGATTGCAGGCAAATAGTGTCCAAAAGCTGTGATTTCAAAAGGCTGAGAAAGTGAGTTTTCTGGAGAATCATGTTTGCAATCGTAAATTCCTGTAGAATCAGTTTTGCAATCGCGCAACCAAACGCACCCTCAGAGAGAGAGAGAGAGAGAGAGAGAGAACCAACTACCAGAAAAAATGGTAGAAGGGATGACGGAATGTATCATCGGCGGGAAGTGTTGTCGTTAACAACCACCTTTTTATTAAGTGAATTAGTTTAAAGAATAACACATATTAATTGAATGATTCAAACTATATTAACATATTTAACTTTATCACTTACTATTAATGATTATCTAAACCCTCAACTCAAACACCACCTTAATTAGGTTCAGGTTACGCAGACTTAAGTTTGGATTAAACCTGAATATTAGCATCCAAATCAGCCTAAAAATCGTATTGGGTCATGTTTAATCACCCAAATTGCACCCTTAGTTGGCTTATTGCAAGATTTGTTTATTGCTCTCCTCCTAGCACCCACACATGCTTCTTTTTTTTGTTATTCAGCACCCACATGCTTGCCGTCAGAACTTTTGAGAGGTGGAGTGATGCACACACATGACTGTAATTGCCTTGCCTTGCCTGAGGCTTTAATTTAACCAAGGACCCTGAGAACCTCTTTGTTTCACCCCTAAAGACAACCATGGTAGACCCCACTCTTTAATTAAACAAGTGGTAGGAGATTATAAGAAAACATCCACACACCCCTACCATTGACCTTTGCCCCCCAACAACAGTGACCAAATGTCATAAAAAAAACTCCCCAAACCCCAATCCATCCAATCATCAATCATCACAAATTCACAATGAATCCACCCACCACCACCACGGTCTTCCTCCTCCTCCACCTATTCACAGCCACTGCTTCACCACCACCACCACCACCACCACCACCTCCTCCTCCCTTCCCAGAAGGCTCACTCCCCACCTCATCCGGCTATCTCCCCATCAACACCTCCTCCTCCTCCGCCCTCTTCTTCACCTTCTACGAAGCCCAACACCCCCTCTCCGCCCTCCCACAAACACCCATCCTCCTCTGGCTCCAGGGCGGCCCCGGCTGCTCCTCCATGCTCGGCAACCTCTTCGAGCTCGGCCCATGGCTCCTCACCTCCGACGACGACAACAACCCATCCCTCCAACCCAACCCCGCCTCGTGGAACCGCCTCTTCGGCCTCCTCTTCATCGACAACCCCATCGGCGCCGGCTTCAGCATCGCCTCCGATACAGCGGAGATCCCGCGGAACCAGGCGCGGGTGGCCGAGCACCTGTGGATCGGAATGCAAGCTTTTCTTGACTCGCGCCCGACGTTTCGGCCGAGACCGTTGTACATCACCGGGGAGAGCTACGCGGGGAAGTACGTCCCCGCGGCCGGGTACTACTTCTCGCGGTGGAACTCGCTCCGCCCGGAGGCGCGGAGGATAAACTTACGGGGCGTCGCGATCGGGAATGGGTTGACGCACCCGGTGGTTCAGGTGCGTATATAGTCATAAAGTACTCTGAACTTCTGAGAATGTTTTGAAGAGGTTTGAGGAATGCACTCCTTGTTTGTTGGAACGCGCGTTTTAGTTCCTTTTATCACATTTTTTCATAATTTAATAGGCTAATCTTAAATTGTGTCTCACCTTCACACACACTGGAGGGGCTTTTTCATATAATTCTCATAATAAAATTGAAAGATAAGAAATAGTATAGATAAGGAATAAAATATCTTTTATTTGATTGTTTTTTTTTTTTTTTTTTTTTTTTTTGGAAACGTAATAATGAAGTTTTTGTTGTTTGGTGGATGGTGAATACATTGTGAGTAGAAGATAAATAAGATGTGCATAATGATTTATAAAATATGAAAAAATGATTTGACATGTATGACTCTTAATTTGTAAGAGTTTTAATATGTATGTTTGCACCATACTAGTGGAATAGATTGAGTAAACAATCACAATTTTAACGGAATTTAGAATACAAATATCAGTTTGCTATTCTTTACTAACAACCATGTTTTTAGACTTGTTCACCCTTATTTCCTCCTCATTCTCCTTCTATCGCACTACTAAACAGGGGCTTAGAAAATAGTATAACTATGTTGGCATTTTTAACATACCGAAAGAAACTCTCACTGAATATCTACCATACACGAACTTTGTGACTACTTTCAGGTGGCGACGCACGCGAAGAATGCCTACTTCTCGGGCCTGATCAACGAGAGGCAGGCGGAGCAGCTCGAGGCGTTGCAAGCCGAGGCGGTGCGGCTGACCCAGGAAACCAAATGGGGGGACGCCACGCGCGCGCGGAACCGGGTCCTGAGCGCGTTAAGCAACATGACCGGTCTGGCCACACTTTACGATCTGAGCAGGACACGCGCGTACCAGACAGGGAGGGTCTCTGTTTTCCTAAACAGAGGAGACGTAAAGAAGGCTTTGGGCGTCGCTGACAAGACGATCTACGAAGAATGCAGCGACGTGGTGGGCGAGGCATTGCACGACGACGTGATGAAGAGCGTGAAGTACATGGTGGAGTGGCTGTTAAAGGAAACGAAGGACAAGGTTTTGCTGTACCAGGGAGGGTATGATTTGCGGGACGGCGTGGTTTCGACGGAGGCATGGGTGAAGGAGATGGCGTGGGAGGGGTTGGAGGAGTTCATGAAGGCGGAGAGGAAGGTGTGGGAGGTGAAGGGGACGCTTGCGGGGTATGTGCAGAGGTGGGGAACGTTGAGTCACACAGTGGTTGCGAGGGCTGGGCATCTTGTTCCGGCAGATCAGGGAGTGAATTCACAGGCGATGATCGAGGATTGGGTGTTGGGGAATGGATTGTTTGGGGACGATTCGAAGCGGGGTTTGGGTTCTGTGGACTTATAGAAAGGATATTTGAATGGGGTCATGAATAATGTGTGGTAAGTATTGGCTGTGAAGAAATAAATGCAGAAGCTCACAAGGAGGTGATCATAAAATCAGTATTATTATCAGAATTGAAATTCATTGAATGCAGCTCTTGTTTTAGGATTAATATGTTTGAAGTTTAGTAGTACAGCCAACAGGAGATTTCCTTCTAGTAATGCATTATACCTTCGAAAAAGAGCTGTGTTATACGCAGTTCACTGTGTACTTCATAGCCGTCCAACGAGATGTAACAATGTATGTACATCTAGAAATTTTGCATGTTTGGATCCCATAGATCATTTGTATTATCTGTGAAATTCACTTGTAAGATGTAACAAAATTCTTCAGGGGTAAGGATTCTAAGCAGCAAATGTAGCATTACCATCAAAATTGACTAATATGTTGGGTAAACTGATAATATTCAGCTACTTCACTGATCCAACTCACAGATGTGATACTTAAGCATATTTTCCTTATCCTGTTATTCTACATCATGTAACACCATCTCAATGGCAGAAACATAAACTTTCGTTTCATTCACAAATCCAACTCTCCTCAATATAATAATCCAGAGAGGGTATATGCTGAAAAAACTCCAATCTGGATAAACAATAAGAAAAGTGATTTATGATAGATTATCCAAATAGGGTTGGATTTTGAATTTTCCGGATTTATTTTAGATTTTAGATAATTCAATTTGGATTATATTTGTTAGGATTTTTTTGAATTTTTTTAGGATTTTAAGATCTTTTAACCAATTATGACTTATAAATAAATATACCACCATCATTGTAAAATAGATCTCGCTGTTTAAAGAGTTTCAGTTTTTGGTAACTCTGATCTGCAAAGAGAATTTTTCTGGGTGAGGTTCAAATGAGGAAAGACTTACGGTGGATACTTAAGCACCCCGAGATGAAGAAGGGTGTAGCAAGCGACGAAATGATTCGGGGAGTTGAAAATAAGTACAAGTTTGGAGATTCCCGAGTAGGTCAATCTTTCAAAGTGTTGCTGAATCCATGGGCAGGCAAGAGACAACCTGGCGATCTGAAACATCTTAGTAGCCAGAGGAAAGAAAACAAATGCAATTCTTGTAGTAGCGGCGAGCGAAACTGAAGCAGCCTAAACCTTGAAAACGGGGTTGTGGGGAATTACAAGCGTCGTGCTACTAGGCGAATCAGTGGAATGCTGTGAATCTAATTCTAATAGATTTCGTGGAAAGAAAAATGAGAATAAGAATGAGAATGAAACGCGAAACAACAAAAAGAGTACTTGTAAAACAACTCATGAATATATTGGTCCCCTCGTTTCTTCAGGCAAGCCCGAACCGAGCGCGCACATGCCCATTCCATGAGGGCCCAGGCGGATGCGATGCCACAGTTGCAGATGCGGCTACAGATGATGACATGCCCTCCAACGGTCGGATGTGGCCGAATATCATGGTGTTTAATTTGTTCCATGAGACGGTGGTCCTGTGGGGCATTGCGTCGAACATGGCGCGTGCGCCTCTCCGGACTGGCTGCGCGTGCGCAATGCGTGTGGGTTTTCATGCTTTTTTTTTCTTCTTTCGAGCACGCGCGCGCGAGGTTTTGGAAGGAGAAGCTTAAGCTGTTGCAACAGTCACAAAGCATTTGTTCTCCTTTTTTTTTCTTTTCTTTTTAATCATCACATGTTTTAAGTTTGGAAAATTAATTAGGGATCCAAATACATTTTACCTAAGAAAAAAAATATGACTACTTAATGAAACAAGACTAAACGAATGCAGGTCCCCTTCTAACATAGTCATCATGATTATTCTAAATTAATTATCCAGACATCACTTTTACAATTTATAATGATAAGCAAGGCATGTGAATTAAGTCTATTCTTCTCCTGTCAATTTGATATTTCTCATAACAGGTAAAATAAGGCGAAGATACTTATCCTTTGAATACTCAACTACAAGGCAATTAAACAATTCCCATCATTCTTCATGACAACAATATTACATATTTAAATGGTATATGTATAAATGTATATATATAAAAATAACCCTGAACAAATAAATCACATCAACACATGAACTTTTATATCTTAATTCAACAGTAACATCAACTTTGGTCCACTAGTGCCAATTGAGTATGAACAAACATATTCTGGACCACAACATTTGGACAATGGAGGAGGGGGACAAAGGGTGCTGCAATGGACCTCTTCCCTTGTAAAGGTGGCCCGTGCTGCTTTCCGATCCCCCGCGCCTCCCCGACTGGGTCCGAGGGGGGCACTAGACAAGGCAGCGGCTGTAACCGCCGATGCCGAGCCAGCCCCACCAATGACCCCCTCAGGCAGACCGGACAGACTGGCCAACAGGGCATGTCACTAGGGTTGTCGCCAAGGAGATGCCCCGGGAACTCACTCGGCCACGGCCATGGTGCGGTGTCGTGACCCCCCTTATTGATAACAAAATTTAATGCATGATTAGGAGACTTGAATCAAAATTAATAAAATGACATTATATATTTTTCTTCTAATAATGATTGTGTAACTGTAGAGTGTACATTTAATTACATGACTTTTGATATGTGATGTCATAGTAAAGATATATAACTATTGATGTGGCACATATAAGAAAAAAAAAGAACTGAAATATAAATTTTTTTGGTACATATTGAATAAAAATTGTGTAATATAAAAGAAACATTTCTATACAAAGAAAACATGAAAAAGGCTTTCATAAACAAATCATGTATAAATTGACATAAATTGGAAACAAAAAGTTGTGATTGAGAAAAAAGAAAAGAGAAAAAGAAAAAAAAGGAAAGGCTTAAAACTGAGTACTTTCTACCACACAGATGTTGAGAACTTGAGATGTATACAGAGAAAATAGTCATTCATTTCCTGTTCTGTTGAATCACTACAATGACCAACATTTAATAAGAGGAAGTGCTGATTGATCTAGAAAAAAAAAACCTCTAGCTCTAGAATTCAAATATAATTTCAATCAAATAATTCAAAAAAACACATTTTTCTTAAGATAAAAATTGTGATTAAGTTGAGTTATTCCATATAAAATTGAACAGGTGAATTAATTTTAAAATAATTTTTTTAACAAATATATATATCTAAAAATCGATTTCTTTTGAAAAATGTCTAAAGAAAATAAGTTCTTACAAAATATTATTACATAGATTTCTTCAAAATTAAACCTATTATACCTGTAGCCCTAACGCAGCCCATCTCCGTCGCCTTTGGGCAAACCTTAGTGTCTATATAGACACATTGGCTCACATATTTTCCAATACCATCCATGCCTATGGATATTTCAATCAAGCATAACATCTTATGAAAGGCTATTGCTTCAAAGAGCAAACTTTTCATGAGTTATCTCATTATCTACCATTGCCAAATTGTGATGAAACTTCTCAATTCAAAGGAATTGATGATACAAAAAAATTTAGTATTTCTGTGTTTTGATAAGAGACATGATTTATAGCAAAATGTTTGCTAAAAAACATCGATACCAAACGATGACAAAAGTTGTTCATGCATGGATTAGTAAGAACATGTGTTAAGGCACTCTAATTATCGTGTCAATAAAGAGGAGCCTAATTTAAGCGCATGTGATATGTTTTTGTGCATGAACGCGACGTGGATTATTTGACAACGCTTGTCGATTAACTCTTATAATTTTCAATCTAAGTATCTATTAGTGGAAAATAATCCATAATTAATTTATGAAGAAAGATGGCCTTTGATGTCTAAAAAAGTAAAATAGAGATCTAGTGATTAATTTCAAACAATTAATGTTTCTATAAATCTATGACAAAATGGTGTGAGAAAACAATGGATAATACAGAGAGAAATTGGATTAAGAAAGAACGGATATTGTGGATATATAAATGAATATTAGCTTTTCCTCTTTATTTTATATATTTCAATTTCTAACATTTTTCAATGGATGCTAGATTAAGGAGAAGGGTGACTGATTTAATTTCATGATGAAAAAGTAATTGAATTAAAGTTAGAGCTTCTTGTATAAAATTGCCAAGAAAATTTGCATATTTGTAAAATCAGCAATTAAAGAAATTCAATAAATTTTGGTTATTTAATAAGTTCTGCTGGAATTTAAGTGGAATCCTAGATATAATTTTGATCATGTTTTTTTTGGCATATAAACAAATGTATTCATAGAGAGGATCTTAATCAATTTTTTAATATGGATTTCAAATCCATTTCAATTGTCTAGTTGGGATAATTTTTTATAGTGAAAAGTTGATGATTTCATTACATTTCATTACATATAATATCTATAAAAATCTTTCTTAATTTCATTTCATATCACTTCATTTGATTTCTATTTAGATAATAAAATCATTTAATTTTGAGTAGATAACTCCTAGGAGTTGGTTCCTTAGGTATTATGAATTGTGAACCTTTATAGTAGTAGTTTTTAAAATACATTTTTTTATATTAATATACACATGCATATACATCTTTCTGTTGAAAATGATCCCAACATTATAGTTCCCTAATCTAGATAAATATCACATGGTTGAGACTCATCTAATGAATGATACATAGCTATGATACCAGTGAATGAACATTTTCAATTACTAATAAAAGATTGCTAATTTTTTTCCTATAATTTTAATATATATTGCATGTGTATCAAGATTTAACTCATAGTTTAGTATATAATACACTTTCATCAAAATAATGCCCTAAAAAAGATACAAATATAAATTTAGGTGACCCTTGTCAAAGTAGGCGCCCTGAGTCCCTTTCAATCTTTCATTAGATCATTTTCAGTGAAAATAGATGAAATAATAAAGAAAAAAATATCCTTTAAAATGAATTAAATGCAACATTAACCAAGTAAAATATATGATTATCTAACATAATAGGGTGCCCCATTTGTAAAGTACATAAAAAAAGGGGGTTCACAAATCACTTGCCTTAAATTACAGGAAATATCCGAATAACCCCTTGTAAATTGTCTGAAATCCATATAACCCCCTGATTTTTTCATAAATTTATATCATCCTTGAAAACATATATGTAAATCTAAATATTCCCCCTAATTAAATTGTTGACAGATTATGATTATTCTGTGAATATTTTGTTTGGTTAACTCTGGTTGAACATAGTATACCAAAACTCCCATTTAATGTATTAAAAATGTGAAAAACCCTTTGCAAACGATGATTTTATTCATATGGATAAGGTTTTACAATCTATCTGGAGGGGTAAAATCGTCATATACAAAAAGGTTTTTCGCATTTTTAATAAATTGTAGGGAATTTTTTTGGTATACTGTGATTTCTGTCAAGGTTAACAAAACAGAATATTTTTTATCTGTCAATATAAGTTTAATTCGATGGGTTATTTGAATTTTACATAAGTGCTTTTAAAAAGTTATATGAACTTTAAAAAAAACCAAGGGAATATATAGATTTCATACTGTTTACTGTGGTTATTTGGATTTTCCCATAAATTATAATATGTTGATGTCCTCACCATGTCCATCTTGACCTTATTGTATTACGAAATAATGTTATTATAAGCTATAACTAAGGTAGCGTTTAACCTGTGATGTAGGTCACATCACCCATAATGGCTGTGTGCGCAACAAATGATAATTGTTGACAATATCATTAACATCACAAAAGAGCTCGATAGTGTATATAGATCACAATGCAATAGAAAATAAAACATCAATTTTTTCTATACATTTTTGGCTCTATGTAGATGAGAGCTCTAGACGATCGCCTTAGTTGTCTATACAAAACCAAACTACTCTGACATTTATCTTCTACATTGAGATAATATGTAAATTACATGCACGTGGGTATGTGTTTTAAATATTCTTACTCTGGATAGTTATTTTTCCTCAAATCAAGACATGACAATTATTCATGGGACCAGAATCCTATGGCTATGAACATGAAACTATTCCACCCAGAAGCCACATGAGAAATTTAGCTTTAATAAATATAACCATAATAAAAGAGATGAATATCATGGCCTATACAACAGAATCACAATTTTTCAAAAAAAATTAACCATACAAATACCAAGACACCTGCACGGGTAAAGTATTAAAGTTCATGATCCTATGAAATCTTCTACAGATGGGAAAAGATAAAAGCCTTCCCATGGAGATAGTACCATATAATTATAAACAACTTATGAACAACAATGAGAGAAAAAAATATATTATTAGTAGAAAAATATATAGGAAACTCAAATAGTCCAAATTGTTTATTTTACTATAAGGTTGTTCACCTATACTATACACAACAATCTGATAAAACACGAATCCCTAATCTGCACAGAGGGGAGAAAAAAATCAACTCAGCGTAGTTTCGCAAACCATAAGAGAAGATGTGATGAATATACAGCATAAGTATGAATTCAGCAATGAAGATGAAAGTTGGATGTTGGTGAAGAGGGAGGAGGACGCAAAGAATATTCAATCAATTGTAATGATGGAATAAATAAAACCCATCAATCTTCATTGCTAAACCTCTTTGCGATTAGAGGACGGACATCATCTGCATGGACCAATGTCTCCAGGAATGGAAGAAGGGAGACCAATGCCTGATCCGATTGATCATCGAACCAGCTCGTAATGGGTATTCCATTATTCACTTGCAACCGGAAAACCTGAATTCATAATAAAGTGAAATATTTAAATGGCAGGTCATATCTGAATATCACTGAGGATTTATACAATGGCAAAACCATGGAATAAACCTGATGAGCAATATTAAATTGAGATTCGTTTTTTATGTGCATGAGGACTTGCAATTTTTATGAGTTACTGATCCAGTGACAAAAAATTTGACCAATAGTAAAGGAAAGTGTAATCCTTTTACTTTTTGGTACAAGTTATCACTTCTGTTATTGGACCACATCACTATGATTCGCCAAATTACTCAGATTTTGGTTACTGGATAATTTTCCTTATATATGGAGCATTTGGAAGACGAGTCATGATCCAATGACCAAAAATTTGACCAATTTGGTGACCAGATTGATTTTGGACCAATCACAAGAAAACATTTCATCACATCACTTTTAGATAAGAATGTTGTCACATTGGGATTGGTCAGTTAAGCTTGGGTCACCAATTTGGTTAAACTTTTGGGCATTGGACGATTTTCCTTGGAAGAACACCAGTTTTAGAGTTATGATATGGCAGCAAATGTCACATAAAATTAATGGATGATGTACTGCAGAAATAATACCTGTGGTGAATTATCAATTATGGCGACCTTTGATAGGTCAAGACCCAAAACAGTCAGATCCTTCGTACAGTTACCATCTGAAAATATGCATGATTCACGATACATGCGCTGGGATATGAGCTTCTTTTCTGGATCCAGTATATCTAGCAATGGCTCAGCATAGATGCTTTGGCTGGCTGTGAATATCACAACATCAAACATTTGGGCAACTCTCTCTAGAAACATCTGGAGGTGAGGTCTCCGCTTTACATACACCGTGTGTTCCCTCATTTCGAGGAACACTGGAAAGGTGAAATCTGCATCATCACAATGCTCCAAAGAAGAGTGCACGAGTGTTTCTGGGAACAAAAGCGACAGGCTGAATTTTAGATGATCTATTTTTTTCTCACTAACAAACAAATAAACGACAGCATACTCGCAGAATGTTTTGACTATTGAAATTGAATTATACATTGGAAAATAATAAAAAAATCATATTTTCACAGCTTAAATATTCATGCAACTTGGAATTTGTCATTTTTAATTTGGACTTGTTTCCTTGCAAAGCAATAAGAAGTAGAACAAATGCACATCCAAAAGTAAGTAGTACATGAAATAACTGTCATATTATCCAAACAACATGAAGGAAAAGAGAGAAAAGAAGACCAAGAGTAAGAAAACTTTACTGACAACATGAGCTCAAGCCAAGGATAGTTGATATTATCCAATCAACCAAATATGATTATAAATTATGAGATGCCGAAAATACTACTAGGCATAGTGAGTTCAATAAAGTTCAAAGGTCAATTCCCATCACCATATGGAGGGTTCTCAACAGCTCCTCTATCCCTGTTTCTGTAGTCAATGGCCACAAACCCACTAACATCCTCCAACTGATGGCTTCAACAGAGGAATTGCCCAATTATTTGACTGTTCCAACCAGTGTTCTAAAAAGCGGCCCTAGGCGGGGACTAGTCGGCCGCCTAGGCGTAGGCAGGGCCTTTCTGCATCGCCTAAGGCATAATCGCATGTCTAGGTGGTCGGCCGCCTAGGTGGGTCTAGGCGGCCTAAAAAAAAAAATTGTTGCATACAAAAATCAAAATTTTTTTGGATTATTTAATTGTTGACATTTTTTCTTTATTATCTATGTAGTATGTTATAGTTGCACCTATTAGTTAAGTATTATCTAAGTCATAGATGCACTTGCATATTTTCTCTTCATGATTATTTGTATGATTCTACTTATGTTCTTTTCATGATTTATCTATATGATAGTTACATGTCCTCTTCATGAATATCTATGTGCTATGTCATTTATCTTCTTTAGTTTATTTTATTTTTTCAATATTTAGGTATTATACACACACATATACACACGTGTATGTATTATTTTGTACTGACCGATTAATCCTCGATTAATTTCCACCTAACCGATTAATCCCTAGTCCTCATTCAACCGCCCGACTAGTGCCTAGCGCTTTTTAGAACATTGGTTCCAACAAACCTCATCAAGTTTTCTTCTAAAAACTCATCCTAATTTCCCCTAACATCCTATTCCTAATCCTAATCTATGAATTTAAATCCACAACATTAAATAGATAATTCAATTCTAAATAATCATTATCAATTGAACGCATGTTGGTGATGACTTGATGACATCTGGTGGGAATGTGTCACCCTTAAGTACTATAATGATGCAATAACTTGGGCCATCCCTTTTGTTGCTGCTATGATAACCCCAACAATTTCCTTGGCTCTGCTGCGCTGATTGACGGCTTCTCTTACATGGCCACGATTCCTATATATTGCCCCTGTTTTTCTTTTAGGCATGTCCTATGTATAATAAGTTCACTTATTTGGTTGGGGGTGGACATACTTTGATTTTGTTTTAGAGGTTTGTTCAACATCACAAAGAGTATGAATGTCAACAGATACATAGTGGATATGTGAATTTTCGTATTTGTATTTGTTTTCCATCAACAAATTCAAATAAGAATAAATATATTGATTAGATGTGAAAACCGATTTCTTTATCTGGTTTGAGCAGATTATGAATGTGGATTGAATACTAGTAGGATTACGAACATGTTTGAAAATCACATATTAGATATCTATACAAAAGGTTTTGTTTTCAAATTTTTCAAACTATATCAATTATACTATAAACAAATAGTTTATAACCCTGTTTCTAGCGACATGGTTTTGTTCTTATAGGTCTTGAGTTTGAATCTTTCCAAGCTTGCCCAATAGGGGTGGTAAACGAGCTGAGCCGCTCGGGCTCGGTTTGGTTGGAGCTCGTTCGAGTAGATAAATGAACCAAACTTGAACAATTTTTAAAGCTCGGTTGTAAATGAGTCGAGCTCGAGCCAAGCCACAAGCCTATACGAGCTCGTTTCGAATATGATTGTTTAGTGATGATTTTCGAATATAATTGTCTATTTTTGGCATGCTATTTGTTTTCTACATGTTTTAACTGCTAAATGAACTTTTTTTGAGCTAAATGAGCCCGAGCTCGAGCCTTGGATCGAGCTTGCACTCGAACTCTCTTTACAAACGAGCCAAGCTGAGCTTCAATCAAGCTTTTCACGAGCTAAACGAACCAAGCTTGAATACAAAATTAAGCTCGGTCCTGAGCTGAGCTTGAACATATCAAAGCTCGGCTTGTTCACCACCCCTATTACCCAATGCACAAGGTTTGTGAATGATTGGTTTTCCCAACTAACATTAGGGTTCTTCATAACCAAAAAGACAAATAGTTTATATGGACTAATAAATTATGAACATTACACATGAAACAATAACCACTAATATGTTTGAAATATCAACATATTAAATTAGTCTTTACAACTTATATCACTAACAAAGTCCTTCATTTTTATGAGAAATTGAATTCAAATTTTATTTCTAATAATGTTCAACCTACTGAATATATGGAGAAAAATAAATAGAAAAACAAGTATATGTAATGTACTTTGCATATATAGTAGCACAAATGTGATTCAACATGTTAGAACAATATGTGGATCAGGTCAATAAATCATATCAAAAGAAAAGATAAAACGACCCTTGCATCACTTAAACGTAAGGCAAAATACTGCAGTACATCTATACAGGAGAGTTTCTTGACTCACAAAACCGTAGGTTCTCTCCTCAGTTGCTGTATGATCCTATTCTAGACTTTTAGAAACAGTACTGTCTGTTCTCCTAGGTTTGATCACAGATTTGCAAGCTAAAGCAAAACCCAAACTTAAATAAACGTGGATGAAACCCAATTAAATAGCACAGAAGATGAAACCCAAAATTAAATAGCAAACGAAGAAAACAACATAAAAAAATATTGAATACATATCCATATAAAAGAATATTGATAATATAAACGACAAGAAACATGACCTAGATATGAAAATGAGTATAAAGGACATGTACATCTGAATGTGTGTATCAAAGACAGTCACTTGTCAGACACATCACACCTGCAGAGGAATCAACATGATATAATGAGGACATGAACATTGGGAATTGGTAACCAACAACAATATGGATGTCAAACAAGGATCCAAAACTGGACACAGGATTATTGTGGAACATCGCCAAATGAACAAGGAATCAATATCTTCTACCATCCATACCAAAATTACGTTAACATTCTCATTATTATTTTTTTATTCATGGAATGGTCAAAATGAATAGTAAGAATAGAGTCAATCCTCTTCCAAACATAAAAATAAGACCAGATATCCCGAGGCAATAAGAAAACAAAACTTTAAAAAAATCCTCAAAAAGGACCACATGTCCCCAAGCCTCAGGAATAAGAAAAGCTCATCGCTGATCAGTAATAGGGAAGAATACCTGCCTTATGAGTGTCCCATGATATGGAAACAACCAAAAAGCAACATCCATTTTTTTTTTCAATTATCATGGAACCAGAACTAAAAGTAAAATAACAAAGATGCATCAGAAGAAAAAATAAATAAATAATGGTTCTGCATATTACCAGGAGATTTCATAATATAATGATTAAAAAAATGACCTTGGGATTCTAAAGATAATGACATGCTCTGAGAAAGATCCTAATAAGAGATAACATAGCCTTGAATATCCCAAAGAAAACATAATGCGATTAAAAAGCTTACCATCCAAATCAAGAACTAATGTCACGTTTTTCCTTTTCTCTGTCGGATCAGGTAACCATGCTGGGAGAAGGGATTGACATTGAACCACCTCTGAAAGATTGTCAAAGCTTTTAAAGAAGAATTGTGGATCAAAGTCCATTTCCTGATCATAACTATAATCAGTAATCACATTTCCCCCACCGAAGGACTCCATCTGATGAAGGGCAAGATACAAGCATGAATTGTCAGGGTTTATCGTGGCTTCATCAGTAGATTCTTCATCAAGAACATTACTTGTGTCTACAGTTTCCTCAAGATCAGGAAGTACCATGAAACTCTCCAGTGTGTCAAAAAATTTATCTAGATCCATACAGTCATAATCAAGGAAATAATTAGCTGCTGTTAGGCAATCAAAATTGATGCTCCCATTGAAGGATGAGGTGGTGACACACGCATCAGAAACGGATGATTTTGATATATTGCATATTTGGTAATCATGTGAACTTGAGCTTCCATCATCACTTTCATCAACGGCAGTAAGTGTGGAATCAGTATGTTCATCATTTTCAACTGCAATGAATGGGAATTGTAAGACACAGATTAACCGTGCTTTTATCAGAATAAAAACAGGAACAACTTTAGCGAATGAGAAAAAACATTCAAATATTCCCTCAGGCGTTGCAAGCAAGTGGCAGTCACTGAAAAGTTTGGACTAAGTGTTCCATCATATATAGATGCTTTGGTGGGACTATATTCAAATAACAAGTGGTGGACCAATAGTCCAGGAGAATGTTACAGACACTCATCCACATAATCGTTTTCGTCACACAGACGTGGGACTATATTCAAATAACAAGTGGTGGACCAATAGTCCAGGAGAATGTTACAGACACTCATCCACATAATCGTTTTCGTCACACAGACTTTCACTTCTTCACACATCAATAAGTGTAAAACATGGATGCACGGGTACTGATACCATTGATGTACACACCACATCCACTATTCCAAGCAAATTATGAAAACAATATACAGGAAAATACAAGTACTTATAAGCGATTTGCCTATGATGAAAATAAATAAATGTTCATAGTGAATTGGCACATGTACAGATTTGAGTTTTCAATGAAATATGAATCAGATTAAATACATGAGATATAATATAAAATACAAAAAATGAACAAGTAACTACCGAAGAGATCCTATGTCTTATGAAATAGTAATAAGTTGATCAAGGCTGACAAAGTTACCAGCATCAAAGTGGAAGTAACACATCAGAAACTGTGATGGAACTAAGTGAAAATACATTTCCAGGCAAAATTTACCCTGAAAATGTGAATCATATGGTTGTACAACACAGTACTAATAATAAAATAATTGCATCCATAATCCACTTCATTTTGTGAAGACAATCCAACTTCAATTAAGATGATGGAGATAATATGTGAATTATGTAAGAACATACACAAGTACTGATGTCAGAAGGCTAATGACTAATGTGCATGATGGATTTGCATATATTGCATGAACTGGATTCAAATATGGTTTAGATATGACAGATAAAGTTTTCATAATAATAAGATCATGGAAACCTTTTACCTATACCAATTGGATCGATCTGTTTGGACTGGGCTTCGTCAGACCCAAGAATAGGTGCACAGGTTGCTTCCATGATATACAGGCAAGCATCAGATTGAAAAAACCTGCAAGATATTAACCATTGTCATTACATTAACTTGAAAGGAGGATACATGACATAAAATTATCAAAAGTGCTTGAAAACAAATATACAGGTATTATTTTCTATGAGATACCCATAGATTTGCTGGTTTTAAGGAAAAATAATCAGTAAGTCCATAAATTTTATGCAATATTTTGAGCCATAGAATCACACTAATTTCCCCAAAAAAGTGACGCACATTGTTTTTTTCTTGTGTACCAGATTCATATGAACTAAAATGGATCAACTTGATTTTCTATTGAATTTTCATTACATAAGCAAAAAAATCTATGAAGGAGAAAGAAAAATCAAACCTACACTCAAAAGCAGTTAATGCTATTCCACACTTCAAAAATTCACTTTGTGACTTGGAAAGGTGTGATTTATGAGTTTAAGATTTGAGATCTAAACTTATGTCTTTGGATCTGGACTCAATTTCTGAAGCTGATTTAGGAATACATAAGCATTTCTTTAAGGGTTTTTTTTCCCCATTTGAGAGAAGTGGGAGCTTGGACTCAATTTCTGAAGCTGATTTAGGAATACATAAGCATTTCTTTAAGGGTTTTTTTTCCCCATTTGAGAGAAGTGGGAGCTCACCACCTAAGAACCTACAGGAAGAGGAGATGGCATGACCTTTAGAAAGAAGAGATAATATGGTCTCTTCAATAAAAGAAAACAAAAACTCAGGAAGATAGATTTGCATCCAGACCCCATTCCACTTGTATCTTCCCAATTCTGTCCAAAATACTTTAAGAATTTTTTTTGGTATGTAATTTCCTTCAGTATTACTTAAATTAAACCAAAGTTTCAAAAATTGTTCTTTTTTCTCCAGGAATTATTGCTCATGCTCATTCTACATCTTCCCTTGGTGACATCAACTTTGCAAATAATCTTTGTGGCTTCAACTTCTCTACAAAAACGTAAATTTAAAAAGAGAATAGCCTATTCCCTGTACCTCATATGGGCTTCACAAAATATGGAATTTGTTCCACTACAGATATCGGACTCCATGGAGCAATTTTACAGCTACTTTTTCATTGATTGATCGGCGCTGCATTTTTTTTATAGCATGAAGAACTTATGATAGAATACGCATTATCTCGATGAAAATTGGCGGGGGTTATGGTCCAGTTTTAATGATGGAATATTTAAAGGAGCTGACTAGGGGGTTCCTGCATGTAACAAGGTGCTTGGAAGGGAGAGATCAGATACAGTCCTAACCTTTTGCTTTCTTTATACAAATAGACCTGTTAGCCCAAGCGCTTTACTATTTTTCCAAGCAATGGCCCCTGAAAATTTAGAAAAGGGGAAAAGAGAACTACATTTATAATAAAAATTACTTCATGTTCATGGGTTATCGTAAATAATATCATTACATAGTACACAATAATTCATTCATTTATTCTTCACGTTTATTAGACACTACTTATTAGATGTGCTCAGCTGCCCATCGTTCATATTCTTTATGTGCATATAATGTAGCATGTTTCAGCCACCATTCACCACAAACTTTATATGGCATGAATTTCACATTACATTGTTTATACTCTTCTTTTTGAATATCAAATCATTCATTTCATACACAGATTTACACTTTTGAAACACCAGTATAGCCTAACACTCTGAACTATGAATGTTCAGCCTACACAGTACTGAGTCTACAAGAAGATAGCAGGCCTTTCTCTTCCTCGTGAAACTAAAATTCAATAGCCCAAAATATAAGCCTAATGTAAAGATTTAGCATGCGATAAACACCAAAGGCAAGATAAATACAAATCTAGCTGGTGAGCACAAAAACCAGGTCTTAAAACTTGATCTAGTTAATAGTTAAGAGGATAAAGAAAACAGTGTTCAAAATGACTTGGGGTAACATAAAATTTAAAGTAAATTTCACATAAAAGGATACCCAAAATCTGATAGAGGAACCAATGATTTAGAAAAAAGAAACCCAAATCAGAGCTCCCCACAATTTGCAAACAGAGACTAACATCAAACTCCAGAAAGCATCGTGAACCAAAAAAAGTGCAGCAAGAGATGATTTAGGGGGAACTTTTTTGAAGGGAAAATGATGCATTGAAAAACACACATCAAGACTCACCAATATAATAAGCCCACAAAACCAAATCCGGAAAACCCAAAATCAATAGTTGATATAAAAATGTAAGATTTTAAATGGAATAAGAGATGTGAATTAAAAATATAACCTTCTATCTCAGTATCTCACAATAAATCACATGAAAAGAAGACCAAAAGAACCCAAACCCTAAAACTTGGAATCCATTTGTCAAAAAGAACAAAAATATTTGAATGAGAAAATTCAACTTGAGTAAACAAAACCAATCTCCCAACCGAGCCCATAGAACACAATAATCACTCACATACACACACAAATCAATACCCCATATCCAATACTCAACATAAAAGGAAAAAAAAAACTTAACTGATAAAAGCAAATATTCATCAAACAAACCCATCTAAGAAAACAATAATCACTCACATACACAAATCAATACCCCATATCCAATACTCAACATAAAAGGAAAAAAAACTTAACTGCTAAAAACAAATGTTCATCAAACAAACCCATCTAAAAGATAACTTTTTGTCTAAAAAGACAGTCATGAATTACATAAGAGCAAAAACCCACCATACAAAAATCACCCAAAAAAAAGAGAAACAAATGGAAAGAAGACCCACAAACCCAAAACTCAAACACACAAAATCAGGTAACCCCAAAGAAAACTCCTTTAATGTAAAACCAGAAATGAATCATCATAAAAACAAAAACCCACATAAAAAAGTCACCCAGAATTCAAAACAAAGCAGAACCCACAAAACACCAAAGCAAAGCTTAGCAACAACAGTACCAAACAACTAAGGGGGCGTTTGGTTATGCGATTGCGCAGCGTTTGCGATTACAGGAAGCTGCGTTTGCAATCGTGCAACCAAACAGTTTTACAATCACAATTTTAAACCTATTGCAGGCAAATAGTATTAAAAAGCTACTATTTCAAAAAAACTGAGAAAATGAGCTTCTGGCGGAATCAATTTTGCAATCGCAGGTCAATTTTACAATCGCAGATTCCTGTAGAATCAATTTTATAATCGCGCAACTAAACGCACCTAAGAGAGAAGGCCTGAAAAAACATGAACTTGAAACGACTCTTCAAGGACCGGGGAATTACCTGTAACAGAGCTTCCTCTGCCTTCCTTTCTTTGCTTCTCTCGTTTTTGTGTTTGACTCTTCAACAAAAGAAGGGGGGGAGAGAGAGAGAGAGAGAGAGACAGAGGTGTGAAATGAATCAGAAGATCCTCCGACTTCCACACATCAGACGGTCTTGATCGATGTCATTTCGACCACGGCTGGACCTCTCCAAATCTGACACGTGGAAATATCGGGGATCAATGTCAGCGCTCAACGGATGGCAGAGATTGAATTGAGCCGCCCTGGCGAGCTGTGACCTGTAAAAGTGACTTCACCTTTGGTAATGTTTTTTTTTTTTTTTTTTTAAATAAATTTATTTATAAGTTTTTTGAAATTTTTATACCCAGATTCTATGGAAAATACTTTAAAAAATGTTCTAAAAGTTAAAAATATCATCAAACAAATGTTTTTTTTCACAGTTTTAGAAAATTAAATGACTTGACTACCTTATGATATCTGCTCTTTAAACATCATCAAATATATATATTTGTTTAACACCCCAATTAAAAAAACATTAATAAAGAATAAAATAGTCTTTTACTTTTTGCATCAAGTTTATTATTATTTTTTGCATATATAAACACATCATTAAGAATTAAATGGTAAAAAATTGAAACTCTTCATTATAAAATATTTTTTAGACATTCTAAATTTTTTAAAGTGTTCTGATGCACTAATATGCTTAATATTATACAAAAAAAAAAAAAAAAACTTTAGGAAAGACATTTATAGAATATAAATAAAAATTTTTAAAAAAAATGATTGTTATGAAAAGTTTTAAATACGATAAAAAGAGAGTTTAAAAATTAAATAAGGGTATTTGATCTTTTTCGTTTCTAAAATTAAGAAATGAGACTTTTTTTTATAAAAGTTTTATAAGTAGCTGATTTTGGGTATTTTAAAATTTTAGAAATTTTTTTAATAATATGTTCCCCATATTCTAAATCATGGCTCACTAGTCTACCAATTGACCCTACCCAGATTTTATTTTAAAACCCTCAAATTGTAAAAGTTTATATATTAGAAAAATTTCATCTCTTTTCTTTTATGGTTTAATTTTTATTAGTGTAAGTTGTTGTTTTATTTTCAAAAGAAAAATTTATATTTTTTATAAATATATGATGATAGTAGTTTTTTTAAAAAAATTTAAAATTTATTTTTTTAAATGACCTTGTCTATACAAATTCCTAGAGCTACCACTGTTCTACATGTAGTCCTATGTGTAATTCCTGCATGCTTTGATTTTTTAGAAATATATATACTTCGTACAGTGAAACATATAAAAATCAAAATATATCCTAATCAATTCTATGTATCCACTCATGAATACAACAAAAAAATACAATTTAATAATGTATAGTTTCATAATCCGTATTTTTCCAATCGGTTTCTACAGTCCTTGGGGAAAGTACAACTAAAGTACTAATAAGACAAACTTTGAGAGAGATATCCCTGGTTCATGTTCTCACAAAAGAACCCGTATTAAACACACTCAACTGTTTATTGTAAAGGCCAAAAAATAGCCATGCTATTGGAATAACTAACGAGACCCCTGAAAGGCTGAAAATAGTTACTATTGGATCAAATTATGTGATTTTCCTTCTTAAGGATTCATGGAGTAAAAGAGAACCCCATCTGAAGCATGGATGCGTAGAGATATCACAGCCTGGATTTTTGGAGTTGAAATATCATTTTCACTTCATAATTTCTACAAAGGTAATAGCCAAAATATAGCTTATCTTTTAATCAAACCACTAAAACAATGACAAGTAAATTAAACTATAAGAAATAAACAATTTCAGAACAATAAATTATGGCATAAAGAGGATTACTCTAGCATTAAGTTTTAACATACTAAATGAACAAATGAAGTGGAAGTCTGAAACCATGAAATTGATTATTCTTTGAGGCTTTCCCCACTTCTGGCTTTCATAATTTGATAGGCCCATACCCATAAACTTCACAATAGTAATCATGTCTGACTTTGCTAAGTCTAAAGATGTTAAAGATCATAGGTTATAATGACGTCTAGAAATCAATGCAAGGATGTAGTACATACCATTGATCTCCATGATTGCTCGAGGTGTGACACATGGTACAATATAGTGATAGATCCATGGGCTTTGATCTTGCCTCTCCATCAGATGCATGTCATTTTTCATGTACCCATACAGCAGTTTATATAGGGCCTTGCACCTATAGGAGGGAGTTGGGGAGAGTGTATGTAATGAATAATTTGAAAGATATGAGACTGAAATCAACAACAAAAAACAAAAGATTCTATACAGTGAAGCTAGAATGTATATCAGTAACTGTAAATTAGGATAAACTGACGGTGAAAAGTGAACATTAGCATTGTGGTTCTGTTGCAGGTGTAAATTTATTGAGATGTTATTTCATTGCTTTGCTTTGAGCTTATTTTTTGGAACTATGAGAATGCATTTGTGTGTTTGTGAGTCATATGCCATCACATTCCTTGACAAATAGGGTTTTCTGTTCTAATGTATATTGCAGTCCACACTATCAACTTACTAATCTGAACAGGTGCTCATAAATATTACAATTATAAGGAAGAGTTTTTTAACTTATAAAGCTGAAATTATTTTGGATGGATGCCCACCAAAGGAAAATATTAAATAAACCATTTTGATCGACTCAAACAGAAATTCATCTTGAGCAAAATTGCATCAGCTAAAGTTTATTGTTCAACTGATCAAGTAAAAGCTATTCATTTTGGAGAGACATGGAACTTGGCAATAGCAAACAGAAAACTTTTTTTATTATTATTATTGAAATTTTGGTTTCTTGTTTAGTTCTTTCTCATTTGAATTCCCAAGGATTGCATAGACTTCTAGTCATAATTTTTATTTCTTGTTTGTAGGAGGAACTATATTGAACCACAGTAGCTGTGTGACCCCTCATCACCCCCCCCCCCCTCCCCCATAAAAATAAAAATAAAAAAATCATTACTTAAAAGTCCATAAATAGCTCTAATCTCAATCAACTGGGATGATCAGATAGTTTTGAGCCACTTTGATTAACATGATACAATCCAATATGGCTTGATAGGATTCAGCCTTCAATTGGTGTTCTCCTTTTAAACAGCTTGTATGCTTGAGCAAGATATCGAAAATCTAGAGTTCAGTTCATTATTTTTCCAGAGCTTTCAATATCGCACTCGCAACCTATCAATCTGAAATCTCACCAATTCATATTCTCACATGATAGAATATGGTAATAATCTATATGAAATGAGCAGCAGGGTTTTTTCCGTCACTGTTCAGTTCCCCAGATTTGATAAACCACTGCACCTTAATTAGTTATACTAAAATCAGTACTCTAAATTTCATCTAATGAATAGGCAATTATTGGATAAAAGAACAATAAAAATTAGAAAAGGAGTCTTGTGTGAGTTAGCACAAGTTATGGAATAAGCTAGAATGGATCTATCAATAGTAGATTCTTCCATGTGTTAGTTCATAACTGAATAGTGTGTAATACCTATTATTTGATGACTAATTTAAAACATAATTCCATTGACAAGAAATTCTTGATCCGGTTTGAGGGAGGACATACCCATCAAAAAAATATTTATTTGAGTGAAAACGTCAGAATATTGTGTATACTAAGATGTTCCTCATAGTCTATAACTATGAGAAAGTTGAACCGGAAGACTATGGGAACTGACAAGTGAACTCATGGAAGGAAGGTTACATCCATGTAAATGCACACCCCAACCAGATGCGCAGAAGGGCTGAAATGCAGAAAGCCAAAACGTTTCAATCCACATGAACAACATAATAATGTGCAACAGCATATAATTTCACATCATTGTCATTATCAATGTCAGCAAACCACATCCAAATATTGAAGTACAAATCGCCGGATCTCCAAAACAAAAACATCTTTAACAAAATAACACAATGTATAGTAAGGCACATTTTAAGCAGAGAGAGAGAGAGAGAGAGAGAGAGAGAGAGAAGAGAATATAAATCTCCACTGATCAGAAGAGATATAAAAATCATAATAGGATGATCTCTCTGAATTGGTATAATTTATTCCATTCAAAATCTTTCTCATTACTATGTTGGGATTGCGAGTGTTAAAAATAAAATTAGAAAACATGGTTCAGCCTTTTCTCACACAACAAAATGAGATGACAGGGATGATATAATTTCACTATTCTTCTCATCTGAGGGGCTTCCATGGAGATGTTCCCCTGTGTAGTCAACAAATGGTAGTTCAAATGAAATGGAAAAATCACACATGCATTAACCATTCCAAGTGAAAGATATAATAAACAGTCATGATATCTGCTCTTCATTAAAAAAATATCATCTCATTAACCCAAATCCCCCCATTTCTTTTCTCGATTTGTTTATTATTCATCCACATAAATCTCGGTTACACTAAAATTTATCTATTTCGAAATCCTTACCTAAATTGTAATTGAATTTCTATTTCAGTTACATCAAAACTTATCCAAAATCTTTCAGACACCTAGATTTTTATTTCAAAATGTAACACAATTTCAAGAAAAAATAAAAACTATTGAAAATAACGAAAAATATATTTGCAGTATGAATCTGAATTTCAAACAAAAAAAACATAAAATGTTATTTATTTATAAATGATCTGAAATAAATCATCTACATTCATTTCAACATTTCATTTTTTGGGTGAAGTTCATATTAATTGACAACTGTCTAATTACATTTATAAAAATTAACAGCCTCACAAGATCGATTACATGCATGAAGTGCATGTTACATTTTTTTTAGAATAACTTAAATTGACGAATGTAACTATTTCTTTTTGTTGAACTGTATGTTATGTTTGTTAAATATTTCGATGAATTATCTAAAGACATAGATACCTCTGATATTTTTATGTTTTTTATATAGCATAAATTGAATAATAGAACAAAATTTATTTTTTCATAAACTATATATAACATTTGTTAAATGTAATACACAACGAAAAGATTTTTAATTTTTTTCATAAAATGTAACTGACTATTAAAAAAATGATCTATTTTTAAATTGCTTAAACATTTCGTGTGATATAAAACATTTAGGTAAAGATATTGTTATGTGACATTTAGGTAAATGTAAAAGTTTTTATGTAAATGTAATAAAAAGTTGTGAGAGATGTAAATAAATGAGCAGTTACATTTATAAATGTAATTGATGATCAATATAGTAGTGTATAAGATATTCGAGTTTTAGTTTGACAATGTAACTGACATTCCAAAAAAATAATTTATGAAAAGTTCAAATCAGTTTTAGATGTAACTTACATTCCAACGTATAAACTATCAAATTAGTTTGATAGTTTATTTTAGATCAACAAAAAAAAACAATACATTGGAAAAAAAAATTAGTATCAAACACCAAAAAAATTGAATTATAAAATAAAAAATCAAGTAATAAAAACTCAATTGTACATCCGAATAGTAACAAATGCGAGATTTGATTTGCCAAACATTGAAACAATATATAAATTGTTCAACAACAAAAACAGGAATTTTCGATTTGCTACTATGTGTTCTTCAAAAAAAAATTGTGATAAAAAAAAGTTCGATTGATCATGAATAAAAAGAATTCAATTGTATATGTTCAAAAAAAGAAAAACAGGAATTAATACTCCTCGACGCACCGGAGAAGAAAGGGAAATCGTAAACGTCTAGTATGATTGGGGGGTGGTTACCAATAAAATCAAAATGCTATAACAAGTATTTACCCAATGCCACCTCATGAGATTTGTAACGGGGCCTATAAGATGCGAGTTAAAAAACATTATTCATAATGTCACTTTCAATGGATTTTATTCTCAACCAGGATAGGCTGACTGATAAATAGAGTGAGGACCAAGAGAGACTCCATTCTACATGAGATTCGTGTCAAAGGGTCATTCCTCAAGCAATATTATCCTGATTGACAAGAGACAGAAGACTACTAATTCTCAACTCATTTCTACCTGGATCTCTTATTCAAGCGTACAAAGCACAATTCAGTTTTGCCACTATGAATGACATTCACTAATTTACAATAGATTAGTGGCTATGAATAATGTTAGAGACATTTAAAATGGAATCTTTTACACAAAATATAAAAATCTAACATAAATGTAATTGAATAGTTCCATACAACCATTGATTCAAAGCATCATAGTGTATTTGACAGATTGCCCAATTTTCTACATCAGAAGACGTGCATCATCAGTGGCTAGCCCTCAATTATAGACGAAAATGAATACATATATAAACCAATTCCACAAAAAAATTATCTTTAGCCTTGAACGTTTACAATCTTGGAAGGTTACTCATATTTTTTGTGAAGGAAACTCTGTGACAGATTTACTGGCATCCCATCAAACTTCACAAGGTGAAATTGTGTTCCGTCAGCATGATCTCTGGCCTTCGATTGCTGATTTACTGAAGCAAGACAAGGAAGGAACATTGTACTTGAGAAAATCTTGACATTTTTGGTGTTCTTTGGGTCCTAACAGCCCAGGAGCTCATTTTGCTACTCCACTTCCGGAGATAAATAGACTACTATCTGTAATCTCTTGTAAATTATGTTTAGTTATAATACAAAGTCCCAAATTACCAATAAAAAATAAATATATATTAAATGAAACAAAAGCAATCAGACATGGACAGAGTAAAAAGTTCACCAAAACTTGGTCCCCAAGCTAGCAATCCCCCCTATAAATACACAACAAAGTCCTCCTATCTGAACATCAAATAAAAAAAAATGGAGTCCCTGATAACAAACATTCTCTTATTAATCTCATCAGCTCTGCTACTCTTCTATGCAACCAAAATCACAGTCTCAATATGGTGGAGACCCAGATGTATAGAGAGGCAGCTGAACCAACAAGGCATCAAAGGCAACCCATGCAGGCTCTTCTTTGGGGACATGAAGGAGGAACTCAAGGTGCTCATGGAAGCCTGGTCAAGACCCATTGGTCTCAACCACCAAATAGTGCCACGTGTCCTGCCTTACGTTCATCAGACGGTCGAGAAGCACGGTATGAAATCAGTGGTGTGGTTCGGGACGAGTCCTCGAGTGGTGGTTTGGGAGGCAGAGCTGGTGAAGGAAGTGTTGTCCAACAAGTTCGGATACTTCCGGTTGCCGCCGGTGAACCCTCTGCTTAAAATATTGGCGATGGGGATCACCTCTCTCGATGGGGAGAGTTGGGTCAGAAGGAGGAGGCTCATCATCCCTGCTTTTCATATGGAGAAGTTGAAGGTCTATTAATTTTTTTTTTTTTTTTTTTTTAAGAATAATATTAGTAACAGATTTAACAGTCAATTTAAGGGTCATCGTTTGACTGAAGTGCCTGACCAACCTGGCTTGGGTTCGTAAGGCCTAAACCCGGTTCATTCAGGAGACAGGTCAGGCTCAGGCCTCACTTGAGGCCCGGGCATGGCCTTAGGCCCACCTGAACCGGGCCCGTAGGCCTGCCCCTGGGTGGGTCGGTGTGGGACTATGAAAAGCCCACAAAATAATTTTTTAGTAGAACTTTGAGATCCACCCATGGGCCAAGCCTGGGCCCGATCCCGGCCCACAGGCCTGTTCAAGCCTAGGCTTGTGGGTTGGGCTTGAGCCTGTACTTTTGCTTTGGACCAGCCAGGTTATGTCCACTGGCTAGACAAGCCCGCAGGTCTGGGCCCTGTTTTATGGGTCAGGTCGGGCCAGCCCGTTGTTGATGCCTAAGTCAATCCTTAACTCCCTGAATTAAATACTCATTTTTAAATTTTTTTTTTTTTTAAATGACATATATCAGGTAGGTATGAAGGTATATGGATTGTCCACTGTTCATGTGAATTACATATAACAACGATTAGTATCAAAGGACTCGCATGGCAAATAACATGTTAGACTCAATCACTTTTACAGTAAAAAAATACTCACATCATACATGTTTTCATTTTTTTTTAAAATAATAAACATGATATATGCTTTGATAAAAAATATAAATTGTTTTATTTATAATTGAATGAACTTATTTTTAATAAGTGTAAGAAAAATTTTATTGAGACACTTCACTGGGTTTTCATAAGATTGCATTTTTTTATTTTAGACTGTAGAAAAAAACTAGTGTAACAGTGCCCTTTTTTTAAATCCGAGAGATGGAAACAAGAATTGAATCGGAAGGTGCCTTGTCTTCGTCACCTCGCCAAGCGAGAGTTTGACAAAATAATTATTTACTCTAATATAACTTATAGCAAAAGAATGTCCTCACATTTTTTGTGTTGATTTGATTTGTAGGGGATGGTGCCAGCTTTTCAAACTAGTTGTGTAGAGTTGATAAAAAGATGGGAGGGCATGATTGGTGGTGAAGGGTCATGTGAATTGGATGTGTGGCCTGAACTTCAATACCTCACCGGAGACGTGATTTCCCGGACGGCGTATGGGAGCAACTATGAAGAAGGAAAGGATATATTTCAGCTGCTGAAAGAGCAAGTGAGTCTGGTCTTGGAAGCTGCTCGCACCGCATACATCCCTGGCTTCAGGTAAACCTGCATTTCTCTGTTTCTTCTTCATTTTAACCCCCTGTTTGAGTGGTGGAATAGGAAGGAATAGAGTGGAATAAAGGTGAATAAACCAAAAAATTGTTTGTTTACATGGAATAAATGAGTGTAACTATGACAGAACGGGAGAAGATAAGCTAGTTGTTTATATGGAATAAATGAGTATAAGTATGACAGAATAAGAGAAGATAAGCTAGTATTGATATTTTAAGTCTCCTAGAATTTGTTATTTCACTCAATTTATCCAACTGTTAGTCTGTTACAAGGGAGTGGACACCACATCGAATAATTTTTCACATTTTATAAATCATTATCCACCTCTTCTTCGTCTTTTATTAACAATTTATCTATGGCCAACAAAATAACAAAAACTTCATTATCATGTTTCTTAATTCAGAATAACTAAAAACACATAGTAACTATTCCAGAATGGCTTATGTCGATACTTAAACATGGGCTTAAAAGACTAAGGTCCCTTGTCGAATTAGTTTTGGAAAAATAAATTTTTTTCAAAAAAAAAAGCCTTCAACCATGTTTTTCAATGAAACCTACTCAAACAATTTATTTTCTTAATAACTATTATGTTGACTTATAACCCATGTAATTAAAACATATACCCGGCCAACACTAAATTGAAAGAAGAAAACTTGTTTGGAACTGATTAATTGAAAATTGATTTTGTAGGAACAAAATCAGTTTGACAATTAAGTTCAAATGGGCGTAGCATACAAAAGACTTACATGCAATTTATGAAACCTTTTTTTTTAATCTAGCTAACAAACTTTTATTTTGACGGCTCATGTAGATTCCTCCCAACAAGAAAGAACAGGCGCAGAGTGCGCATCAACAAAGAAATCAAATCCATGTTTACAGATTTGATCCGTAAAAAAGAGCGCGCTATTGCAGCTGGTGAGTCTAGCAATGATGACTTACTGGGACTGCTCTTACAATCCACATACAGTGATGATCTCCGAGGAAGCATGAACAACCCAACAAGGACATATAAATTGACAATGGAAGACATAATCGAAGAATGCAAGGTGTTCTATATCGCCGGGCAAGAGACCACAGCATCTTTGCTAACATGGACAATGGTTCTCTTGGCAATGTATCCAGATTGGCAAGAGAGGGCAAGGGAAGAAGTCCTTCAGATATGCGGGAAGAAGGTGCCCGATTTCGATAGTGTGTCTCACCTCAAGATAGTGAGTATATATCCTTCTTGAGTAAGGCTCTACTTAGAGTCAATTTTCAAAAATAGTTACCAGCTTTTCCATTAAATTCGTTGGAAATTTAACACAGAAAAAGTGATTTTGCAAAATCAAACGAGGCATAAGACTATATTTGAAAACGAGATTGAAAAAGAGTTTTTCACTTGAAATAGCTTTTGAGAATAGCTTTCTCGAAAGCATATTTTTATTAGATTGTTAAAAATATCTTTTTCTGTTAAACTAAAATATGTTTTTTTTCTTATTCAAAAATTGAGATCACTGGGGGCATATGGAAACAAGGCAGAATCTTCAAAAGCTGTCCAAACTCAATTTCAAATGCTACCTAAGCCAAATCTCATTGTTCCCAACACTCTTGATTGGTGCGCAGTGTATTCTTGCTGCTGCTGCTGCTAAGCTGATGTCCATTTTTTCAGGTGACAATGATACTGCATGAGGTTTTGAGGTTATATCCTCCGGTAGTTGCACTATTCCGACGTACCTACAAGGAAATCGAGCTGGGAGGCGTATCCTTCCCTGCTGGTGTCGACCTCCTGTTACCGATAATTATGTTCCATCATGATCTTGAACTTTGGGGCGAAGACGCTGAAGAATTCAACCCAGAGAGGTTCTCACAAGGAGTTTCAAAGGCTTCCAAAGACCCGAACGCGTTCTTCCCATTCGGATGGGGACCGAGAATCTGTTTAGGCCATAATTTCGCAATGATTGAAGCTAAAATGGCTCTGAGTATGATTTTGCAAAACTTCTCTTTTCAGCTCTCACCATCTTATGCGCATGCGCCTTACACAGTCATCACTCTTCAGCCACAACATGGAGCTCAAGTCATCCTTACCAAGCTTTGAGACCACTGTGTTTTTGTTTCTATAATAATGATGTTTGAATTATAATGTAATGAATAAGGGGCCTTGGGATATGGTATCCTGTTATAATGTAATAAGGGGTCTTGGGATATGGTATTCTGTTATAATGTATTAATTATGATTTTAAAAGAAAACTACTCTAGTTTTTAAGTTATAATGTATTGATTGAACAATTGGAGTATAAGTCTGAAACCATAAGAGATGATTCTCTTATGCTTCTCCCACTTCTGGCCTCCATAATTTGCAATGCCCATGAACATAAATTTCTAGATATCAATCATCTCTGTCTTCACAAAATCTAAACATATTAAATATCATAGGTTATAATGATGACTAGATATTAATGTAGTCTGTACCATGGTTCTTCATGGTTGTAAATAACAGTTGGTTAGAAAAATATGAAAACTGAAATTAGTAGAGAAAACAGGTAAGATTGAATATAGTGAAGCTAGAATAAATGTAGTACCTATAAATTAGGACAAACTGGTGATGACAAAGTGAATGTTAGCATTGTGGTTTTGTTGCAGATGTAAATTTCTTGAGAAGTAGTGTCATTGCTTTGCTTTGAGTGTTTTTTTTTTTGGAAATATGAGAATGCATTTGTGTATCAGTGAGTTTTTAATAAACCATTACTTTCCTTTGGCATATATGGTTTTCTGTTCTAATGTATATTGCAGTCCATGTTTTCAGCTTACTAATCTATTAGTATTATCATAACAAATGCTCAAAAATATCAGAATTTTCAGGATGAAATTTTTTATGTATGCAGTTGAAATTACTTTGCATGGATACCCCCACTAAGGGAAAATATTAAATAAACCATTTCAAATAAAATTGCATCAATTAATGTTCATTATTTCACTGATCAAGTAAAAGGTATTCATTTTGGAGAGACATGGAACTTTGCAATGGTCAAACAGAACCTTTTTTTTATTTAAAGTTCTGGTTACTTGTTTCATTCTTTCGCATTGGAATTTTTTAGGAATGGATGTTAGTTTTTTCATAATTTTCATTTCTTACTTGTTGGAGGAACTATATCAAAACACATTAATCCTCAGCGGAGCATTCTAACTTAGTTACATTCAAATCAGGACTATAAATTTGATCTAATGAATTGGCAATTATTGGATTAAAAAAAACACAAAAATCTAGCAAAATTCCATGAGTTCGCATTACTTATTCAATATGCTAGAATGGATCCCTCAATGGCAGGGTCTTTCATGAGTTAATTTATAAGATCCTTTTATAATACAATCAAAACCAACTAAAGTGAAAGTTTAATCTCTATCATTTGATGATTAAGTTAAATCACAATTACATTCACCAAAAATTTTCCTGACCAAGTTTGAGGGAGGACATATCCATCAACAAAATATTTATTTGAATGATAACATCAGAATACTATCTATACTAGAGAATTAAGATGTATATAACATGCTACAACTTGAATGTAAATGTTTCAACAAACATATCCCAAGATCGAGGTACAAATCCCGAGATATTGTCAACAAAAACATCTTAAAAAAATAATATGATGCATAGTAATTAGACCACATTAGAATTATGGCAAATACACTTTTCTAAGGAAAAAAAACCTATAGATCTCTATTGAAATGTAGAATTTCTTATTGAAATTCCAATCAACATTAGGACCAGATGAGCTGCTGACATCCAGAAGTTTACTCTGGACATGGAGATCTTTCATCAATGCTTTTTTTTACAAACAAACTACACATAAATGCTTCATTTCCATTATGATCCCAATGCCTTATCAGTACATTATAAATTGAAACATCATTATTATACGGACAAAAAACACAGTGGTCTCAAAGTTTGTTGAGAATGACTTGAGCTCCATATTGTGGCTGAAGAGTGATGACAGTGTAAGGCGCATGGGTATAAGATGGTGAGAGCTGAAAAGAGAAGTTCTGCAAAATCATACTCAGAGCCATCTTGGCTTCAATCACAGCGAAATTCTGGCCTAGACAGATTCTCGGCCCCCATCCGAATGGAAAGAACGCATTTGGATCCTTGGACGCCTTTGAAACTCCTTGTGAGAACCTCTCTGGGTTGAACTCTTCGGCATCTTTTCCCCAAAGGTCATGATTGTGATGGAACAGAATTATCGGTAATAGGAGGTCGACACCAGCAGGGAAGGATACGCCTCCCAGCTCAATTTGCTTGTATGTATGTCGGAATAGCGCAACTACCGGAGGATACAACCTCATTGCCTCATGCAGTATCATGGTGACCTAAAAAGAGAGATCAATAGTTTCACTTTCAGCTAAACAGCAGCAGCAAAAATACAATATGGATCAATCAAGAGTGCCTGCTGAGCCACTCTGATTCAATTTTTGTAAAATCAGTTCTTGAAGTGGTAAGAGTCTACTAAACAGACTTTATGAAAAAGCTGGCTGTGAGTAGTCCTTACAAAAAACCAAATTAAGAGTTTGAAAATTGTTACAAGCATAGCCTTAATCATGCATGGATTTATACTCACTATCTTGAGGTGAGACACACTATCGAAATCAGGCACCTTCTTCCCGCATATCTGAAGGACTTCTTCCCTTGCCCTCTCTTGCCAATCTGGATACATTGCCAAGAGAACCATTGTCCATGTTAGCCAAACCGCTGTGGTCTCTTGTCCGGCGAAGTAGAACAGCTTGCATTCCTCTATTATGTCTTCGATTGTCAGTGCATATGTCCTTGTTGGTTTGTTCAAGCTTCCTTGGAGATCATCACAATATGTGGACTGCAAGAGCAGTCCCAGTAAGTCATTGTTGCTGGACTCACCATCTGCAACAGCGCGCTCCTTTTTGCGGATCAAACCTGTTAACATGGATTTGATTTCTTTGTCGATGCGCATTCGGTGCCTGTTCTTTCTTGTTGGAAGGAATCTACATAGAACCATCAAAGTACAAGTTTACAAAAAAGATTGCATATATCAGTTGGTATTAGGATCAGAAATGATGTATTTTTGTTATTTGTCTTGCATGACCACTTTTCATGTACAGACATACAGTTACACTGGATAAACAAGAATAACATGATATTCAATAACACACCTCCCCCCCCCCCCCCCCCCCCCCAATAGTTATGTCTGGATAAGCTAGGATAAAGTCTTATAACTATTCTAAGGAAATGTTGAAATTGCTTATCAGGGCTTATTTATGCCAATGGAAATGATTAGTAACCCATAACATGACAACTCATCATTTCAAACCCCACTCAAAGTGATAGCATGACATGTCCCCTTTTGACTGGTTTAAAATGTGTTGGGTTAATAAATTGGTCAAGTTTTTTTTGTCATAACGACCTTAAGTTTCTCTAATAGCAAGAACAGAGGAGGGTGGTGCCTGTAAACATTGCACTGTTGTGATGAAATTTAAAGCAATTCAGAATAATTTAAATTGACCATTAAGACTGCCATCCTAACTGAAGTATTAAAAGGTGAAATCTGAACATGGAATTGCCAGACAAACTTCAAAATCATGTAAAGTCTTCTGTAAACCAAATGAGGAGGGAAATAAATGAAGAAGAAACAGAGAAATGCAGATCCACCTGAAGCCTGGGACGTAAATGGAGCGAGCAGCTTCCAAGACCAGAATCACTTGCTCCTTCTGAAGCTGGAATATCCTTTTACCTTCTTCGTAGTTGCTCCCGAACGCCGTCCTGGAAATCACGTCGCCGGTGAGGTTTTGAAGCTCAGGCCACACATCCAATTCACAAGACCCTTCACCACCACTTAATCCCTCCCATCTCTTTATCAACTCCACACAACTAGTTTGAAAAGCTGGCACCATCCCCTACAAATCCAATTAAGGACAGTCATTCCTGCAATCACTTCTGTAATCCCAACACATTCTGATTTTTTTAATGCTTGAGTATATCTAATTGAACCAATTGAATCTATATCTTTTTTTTTTACGTTTTCAATGTTTGAGTATATACTCACTTAGTATATACTCGGTTCAAAAAATCATATGCTCGATAAGGACCATAAGGATGTATGCATGAGTTAGATATCAGCGCCCCAATCAAGAGATGAGATTTAGTCAATGTTGGATCCCATAACTCACATGATTAACATGCGAGATGACACATATTTGTTTCTCATAGGGGAATTGACAATAACTGACCAATATCATCTTCAAAGAGCCCAAAACATAAATTTAATGTTTAACAAGTTTTCTTGACGGTATATACTTGACTAATGAAGTAGAATGCAGTTAGCAATTATCTACATCCCAATCAAGGGATGGGACGATCCAGTCAAGTGCTGAATTCCATCAGCACATGTCAATCTTTGACACGTCTAAAAAAGTTAATGTGAACACACGTTAGTTCATCATTCCAATCAATATCATCATTGAAGAGCCCAAAACACAAAAGCCATGTTTGGCAAAGTTTTAAAAACAGACCTTCAACTTCTCCAAGTGAAAAGCAGGGGTGATGAGCCTCCTCCTTCTGACCCAACTCTCCCCTTCGAGAGAGGAGACCCCCATCGCCAACAGCTTGATCAGAGGGTTCACCGGAGGCTTCTGGAAGTGCCCGAACTTGTTCGACAACACTTCCTTCACCAGCTCAGCCTCCCAAACCACCACTCTCGGACTGGTCCCGACCCACACCAGTGACTTCTTCCCGTGCTTCTGCACCGTCTGATGAACGAAAGGCAGGACACGTGGCACTATCTGGTGGGTGAGACTTATGGGTCGTGACCAGGAGTCCTTGATGAGCTTGAGTTCCTCCTTCATGTCACCAAACAAGAGCCTGTATGGGTTGCCTTTGATGCCTTGTTGGTTCAGTTGCCTCTCTAGACATCTGGGTCTCCACCATATTGAGATTGTGACTTTGGCTGCACAGAAGAGTAGCAGAGATGATGAGACTAATAAGAGGATGTATTGTTGCAGAAACTCCATTTTTTTGTTCTGTTTCTGTGTTTTGCCTGAGAGCAGAGAGGACTTTGTTGTGCATTTATAGGGGTCTTTAGACTTTTTAATGATTTAAAATATAGTTTGATATATGTATAGGTAGGTGTCTTGTAGTGGTTTGTGGAAGCGAGTGGTTTGTGGAAGCGAGTGACACCAAGTTGTTCACTTGGGGACCAAGTTTTGATGTCATTAGATTTTTTTTACTTCTACATGTCTGATTTGCTTTTGTTTTATTATATATATATATTTATATGTTTGGTATTTTTTTTTATACATTTCGGTCAATAATTGTGGCTCCGCACAGATGATGCCACAACGCGAATATACTCTGAATTGATAAGTTGTACAATAATATAAAAAAAGGGTGTAGGGTTGAAATGCCCCCTGACCAAATATTTAATTTTTATTCTATCCCTGAATTTTTTTATTTTTAATTTACCCCTAAAATCAGATTCTATTTTTTGTTTGTCTCTGACCTGTGTCACCTTATTTTTTATACCTAATCTATCACCATCTATAAATTGGTATTATACTTCTGTAATTGATCATTACATTTATGTAAGTGGTCAATACATTTTTTTAATTTATATGTCATTAGTTAGTTCCATGTATAACATTATATATCTGTTCTGTAAATTATAGTTTTTATAATTTCTATTTGTTATAAGAATGCTAGATAATATTACATTTATGTTATGTAAATGGTAGTTTATGTTATTGGGCATTACATTGATAGTTTTTGTTGCAGTTGCTATATATATAATAGTTTCTATTGTAATTTGGTATTATATTGGTAGTTGTTATGTTGTAATTCTTATTTTAGTATACATTCTGTAATGATGTAGTTTCTCCTACATTGGTGTTATGTTAATGATTCATGTAAATCATTTATTAAATTCTGTAATTGTTTATAAAGTTTATGTAATGAATCATTTACATATATATAAATTGATATTAAATTACTGTAATTAGTTATTACATTTTTATAAAATTATATGTCCTTAAGATAATTACATTCACACATTTTGTAATTGGTGTAATGATTTAATTTCTTAATTGTTAAGTACATGGATCAAGAAATAATTCCACGAAAATATTACAATTGCTCGTATATTTCTAGTCGGATTCATGATATTACTAATTTTGTTCATATTGCTAAATGAAAATTTATTTTAGCGTTTGACTGATTGTTGTATTTTTTATGTAATTGGACAATGCGTTATTCGTTATGAATTACATTGAATGTCCAGTTCGATAGTTTTTCAGTGGATTTCATTTCACCCAAGAGGATATCAAGAGTAGTAAAGGCGAGACAATAATTGATTTCATTATTAGGATAGGAAGAAAACGTTTTAATTCAAACAATTGATCTATTATTTTAATGAAACTTTGGGATTGTATCTATAACAATTTTATGTACATTGAATTGACTTACAAAAGACAATAAAATGAATTATAGTTCATGAATCTATTGTAATGACAATAAATATATATAACCATTTTGTATTTAAACATCTTTGCGTACATTGATATTTTTTGTAAATAACTATAAAATATTTGTAACTATGTGTATGATTTCTGTATGTATCATATTAGATTTATGTATTTTTATAACTCTGTCTATAAGGAGTAATTCGGGTATTATGAAAAGTTATGGAAAAAAAATAGGATCAGATTTCAAGGGTAAATAAAAAATAAAAAAAGTTCAGGGGTATAAAAATAATTAGATCCTTGCTCAATGGGGCATTTGAACAGCTCCCTTAAAAAAATTGAGAAAATTAATTAGAGGTCCCTGGGAACACCTGTGTAATAACAATAGGTCCCTTGATTTTTTCTTCTTTTCTTTAGGTCTCTAAGTTACTGAAAGTATTATGTTTGGGTCCCTGGCACTAACTGTCGTCCCATATTTGGTGTGATCTCCCCGTTATGCCCCTCATTAAACCTCAGCGAAACCCATTCGTTTTCCCCAAAAAGAAGTCTCTCTCCTTCTCTACCATCTCCATCTCCCCTGCAAAACCCTAATCCCCCAAGCCCTTCCAAGATGCCCTGTGAAACCGTAATACCTTCCGGAAAACATCAACGGCTTGGAAGAGCATCAATGGCGTGAAATCCAGCTCCGAAGAGCATCGACGGCGACAGACCCTGCTTCGTAGAACATCGACGGCTCGGAAGATATTTATGGGAGAGGTTTATATGTTTATATATACATTGTTTTTCTTTCCTTGGACTTGAAGACAATGAAATCTATGTTTTATCTAGGTTTTATCCATTTTTTTATTGTATTGTTTTGTGTCTTCTCTCTAAAATGTACTTTTCATTGGTAATCTTTGGAGGTACACTGCTATTCTTCTTATGTACACCCGAATTTATTCTTTTGAATCTGTAGTCCTAGCCCCAGGTGACATTTTGATTGGCATTGTTTGTTATTTGTTTATGCCGTACGAATGTTTGATTGGCAATGTTAAATGTGAGATTTATGAGATATTTCATTCATTGTGCACTGTTAGTTTTCATATGTGCATCCTTATGTATTCTTGTCATTGTGCATCCCCAACCCTAGGTTACTATGGAATGTTATCTAAACCTAGATCACATATTGGTTTTGTTTATGGAAGTTTGATTTGTGGCCAAAAATTTGGCCAAGCAAATGTTGATCGACAACTGTTAATGTGAGATTTATGAGATATCTCATCTACTGTGCGCTGCTAGTTTTCATATGTACACCCTTATTCTTCCTATTTGCACCCTTATTTACACCCTAATTTTTTCTTCTAAATGTGTAGCCCTAGCCCCAGGTGTTCATGCCTTTATTTATGTCTATACCTATTTGAAATGTTTTTATAGAGGTTTTGATTGCTAGAGGTATCAAATGTTGATTCATTATGATTATACTATTCTGTGTACACTGATATGCATTCTATGTGCACCTTTATTCTTCCTATTTGCACCCTTATTTACACCCTAATTTACTCTTCTAATTGTGTAGCCCTAGGCACAGGTGTTCATGCCTTTTTTTCATGTCTATACATATTTGAAATATTTTTATGGATGTTTGATTGTTAGAGGTGTGTACACTGATATGCATCCTATGTGCACCCTTATTCTTTCTATTTGCACCCTTATTTACACCCTAATTTACTATTCTAATTGTGTAGCCCTAGCCCCAGGTGTTCATGCTTTTTTTTATGTCTATACCTATTTAAAATGTTTTTATGGAGGTTTGATTGTTAGAGGTATCAAATGTTGGTTCATTATGATTACACTGTTCTGTGTACATTGATATGCATCCTATGTGGACCCTTATTCTTCTTATTGCACCCTTATTTACACCCTAATTTACTCTTCTAATTGTGTAGCCCTAAGCCCAGGTGTTCATGTCTTTTTTATGTTTATACCTGTTTGAAATGTTCTTATAGAGGTTTGATTGTTAGATGTATCAAATGTTAGTTCATTATGATTACATTGTTTTGTGTACAATGATATGCCTCTTGTGTGCACCCTTATTCTTCCTATTTGCACCCTTATTTACACCCTAATTTACTCTTCTAATTGTGTAGCTCTAGGCCCAAGTGTTCATGCCTTTTTTATATCTATACCTATTTGAAATGTTTTTATGGAGGTTTGATTGTTAGAGGTATCAAATGTTGGTTTATTATTATTACACTGATATGCCTCCTATGTGCACCCTTATTATACATTGATATCATAATTCTATTTAATATCAGTTTTTTTATGATTACACTGTTCTGTGTACATGGTTCTTTCTGATTACACTGTTCTTGTTAACCATTACCAGCATCAAGGCATGTAATAACTTGTCCAAACAAATTGACACCTCGAAAAAGTCCTCAAAACCGAAAACTCTCCATTGTGGAGGGTCCTTCGACCACCAAGAAAACACGGTCCTCCTCATCAACATATCCACTAAACCGCAAGTCTCCTACCAAATTCAAGCCTCCCACAAAATCAAAGCCGTCTACCAAATCAAAGCCTCCTACCAAATCAAAATCGTCTACCAAATCAAAGTCTCCTACCAAATCAAGGTCTTTGAAGAAAGTCATCCACCATGAGGAAGAAAAAGAAAGCTATCCAAGGTAAAATGCCCTAGCAAAATGTATAAACTGATATTAACTATTTATACTATTATACTAACTGTTTACACTCTTAGTACGCCCTTATACTAACTTAGTACACCCTTATACTGCCTATGTACACCCTTATACTGACTGTGTATAACTTTTTACTGACTGTTTACAGTCATCCACCATGAGGAAGAAAAAGAAAGCTATCCAAGGTAAAATGTCCTAGCAAAATGTATAAACTGATATTAACTATTTATACTATTATACTAACTGTTTACACTCTTAGTACGCCCTTATACTAACTTAGTACACCCTTATACTGCCTATGTACACCCTTATGAGGAAGAAAAAGAAAGCTATCCAAGGTAAAATGCCCTAGCAAAATGTATAAACTGATATTAACTATTTATACTATTATACTGACTGTTTACACTCTTAGTACGCCCTTATACTAACTTAGTACACCCTTATACTGCCTATGTACACCCTTATACTGACTGTGTATAACTTTTTACTGACTGTTTACACCCTTATACTGCCTATGTACACCCTTATACTAATAGGGTACACTCTTATAACAGGGACTTCCTGCCTAAAACGATGTTGGTGTAGCATCGTTGCTTCCCAATCTTCTAAAGAATTGCCATGGATGGGATGTCAGTCAGACCATGCCATAGAAGGTTGATGAAGAAGACTCCATTCAATATATTGATCAACATTCCCAAGATGCAGTTCTAGTCAGAGTTGTTGGACGTCATTGTTAGCAGCTAGAACGAGGACGATGATTTCTTTGAGCTCGGAGGGCAACCGATATATTTCACTACTGAAGACATTGCCGTGATCATAGGGCTGCCAGCATTTTGTGAGACCCCGAAGCTTGACTCATTAGCTACAGAGTCAAAAATCAAAAGTCAATTCTTTAACAACAGTTCCATAATCACGAGGGGAGCTTTAAAAGACATGATGTCTTCCTTGGGGGACTCAGACAACCCAAGAGACATCAAAGATTTCGTTAGGATGTGGTAGACCTCCAAGTTGATGATGGAGAGAGATGGCTGCTACAGGGAGGCATTATGGCTGAAATCAGAAGGAGGAACACTCCTTTGAATTTTTGGAAGGAAGAGGAAGAACAACAACAACATCAGCCAACGAGAGTGGGTGGTCGTGTGGGGCGATTTTTCATTTTCAAGAGAAAATTGGGGGAATTCCATTAGTCTCAGGGGACGAGACTGATAAAAAAATTAAAAATATGAAAGAAGACATGACGGTCTTGAAAGCAGAGATAGAGGTGCTAAAGAGAGAAAATGAGTTGTTGATGGTTCAGAGGAAGGAGAATGAAGAAAATGGTTTGGAGGAGGAAGAAGAAATTGTTTTGGAGGAGAAGGAAAAAAAAAGAGTTTGGAGGAGGAGGATGGAGAATTTGATGGTGGAGAGTGTAGATATCCAAATTTTGACCGTACAGAAGGACAGAAATATTTCAAGTAACACTTGGGAATAAATCACATTTGGACATCAAATAGAAAACAAATCATCGAAAAAACCTGAACCAGAAAATCCCAACACTTAGAGAAACCTAAGACCCTCTAAAGGGGCGGCTAAACCTAACTAGCCACCTCATCCCAGGCGGCTAGTTTCCACTAGCCGCTCCCCTGACCAACCTCAAACCGCTTCCCTGGATGGGACGTAAAACAACATTTAATGCTGATCATTGCGGCGGTTAGTGCCATGTAGCCGCCCCACCTCGGCCGGTTCAATCCAAGTGACCGATCCAAGCCACCACTTGTCTGAGATGTGACATTTGACAGGTCATGATGGGGGCGGCTACCAGGAAGTAGCCGTCCCTCATTGGGCGGCTAGTTTCAACTAGCCACCCCGCACCTGGTCTCTGACAGAAGAACAGAGAATTAATGGGGGGTCTAATCAAACACACTATTACCCAAATTATTTTATTACCCACTGGACACTCTCCTGCCTCTCTTTTACTATAAATAGAGGGGGTCCAAAGCATTTCTAACACATCCACATCTTGAATTCCCAATTTTCATTCCCACTTGAGATCATTCACACCCACAACCCCTTCTACTACTTGAAATCCTTTGAGAGAGAGAGAGAGAGAGAGAGCTCCATTTGTGAAGAGAAACATATTCCCTACATAAACCCATCCTCCCAATCCATTCTCCAAAACTCAGGTTAAATCAGGTTTAACCTCTACCGAAACCAATACCCATTCCTACCTAGGTTCTGCCCACCGAAACCAAAACCCATTCCTACCCAGGTTCTGCCCAAGTCAACCCAAGCCACGGACGGCTAGCCCTAAGTAGCCGCCCCATACCCAACGGCTCAAACCCAGTAGCCGCCCCCACCTACACCCCACTTGACCCAAGACTCCTCTAGCCAAGCCAAAAGCAGAATATGATTACCAATTTTTCACCTCTATGTATGGTATATCTGTATCCTACAACGGAGACCCCACAAACTCCCCCACGTAGGCGATCATATCTAACCCAACTTTTTCAGCTTTTCGAAAAAGAAGGTGGCGATCACACACCCACTGGAATCCTCTTGAGCCGTTGTCGGGTGCCTCAACCGGGAACGAGACCCCATCACCCTTCCGGGAAATGATCCAATCGATCCCGCTAATGTGTGCACCGGATCCGAATTCCTGAAGAACCCCCACACACGCGCGATTTACAACACTGAATCTGACGATCACGGTGGGACATCCCTCGTGAAAAAACAACAAAGGTAATCCTCTTCTTCTTCTTTTTACAGCTTGACTAGAATGCCATTACCCCCCTAGGAAAGTTAGAATTTCCCACCCCTCAAGTCAGATTCTACTCTACGCTGCATTACAACATCTTTAATACTTTAAGCCGCACACTGCTGCGCACCCCTTTACTGCTTTAAGCCGCACACAGCTGTGCACCCCTTTACTGCTTTTGTAAGTCGCACATAGCTGCGTAATCTTTTACTGCTTGATTTACTGCTTTTAATCTGCATCCATCCCCACCCTTAAATCGTTCCACACTCACATCATGGAATCCCACATAGAGGAGGAGGTGCTAGAGGAGAGAATCCACCAAGAGGGTCAGACCACACAGTTTCTCACCCATTTAGAGGAAAGAATGGCTAGCCTAGGGTACCAGACAGTGGTGGACATGTTTCATGACCTCACTGATTACCACCGAGTCAAGACCTTGAGACAGGAAATCCCTGTCAAGATACCCAAGGCTACTCCTAAAACCCCATCCACACCCAGCTGCTCGGTCAATCCGAGCATCTTTTTATTCACCCCCCTTTCACCCGCAAATCCAATATTCCCAACCTTTTCTACCCCAGGCCCTTACCAGGTCACCCCAAACCCGGGACCGCTAAGCCACCCTCCCAGGGGAGAAACGTTAGATGAAACCATCTGAAGAATCCTCTCCGATACTGGCCCCTCTGCCCCCAAGCACATGTCTCTACACAACCTAAGACAAATCCCATCAGTCCACTTACCGGAAGGATTCAAAATCTCAAAATTCCACCGGTATAATGGTCGTGGAGACCCAGACATTCACTTAACCTCTTTTTATCTAGACGCCCGGCTGTTTTTAGATAACCAATCACTGTTAGTGTTTCTCTTCCAAAAATCACTAGAAGGAGAAGCACTACAATGGTTCTCCACCCTCCCTATAGATAATTTGTCGAACTTCTCGGCTGTAAGCGAGAAGTCTTAGGCCGCTATGATTACCAGAGGATTAGGACCCTCTCTATTTCAGACCTAGCCGTAGAACGAATGAGGCCTAGGGAGGAATTTGAACAGTACGAGTCTCGGTGGCGCAAACTCGTCCACCGAACCGGCTTACAACTCACGGAGTGTCAAGAAATTGACATGATGTTGTAGAGTTTGAGTCCATAACTTCGTACGAGCCTTTCGTACAGAGACTAAACTATGTACCAGCTTCTGATTGACTTTCACAACAGGATTTCCCATTGTGCCGCCCCATTAGTTCAAACCCAGTCCCCACCTATCAGCCATAGGGTTGGACAACCACCGTGTAAGGCGCAAACCCCCACGGTAGAGGGGATTACCCAGATTTCGGTACTCAACCTGAACGGAGCGCGTGTAACTGATCGAGGAACGGCTCCGAGACAGTACACACCAAATTCGTACGGATATTCACTGACTCGGCAAGCTAATCAAAATTTCACTCCTTGATCGGTATCTGCCCCTGTCCAAAATTCTCCACCCCAGAGTCCTATAATCCAGAGCAAAACCCAAACTAGGACTCTCTTTTACTCTGCTCCCCCAAGAGCACAAAACATAGCCCATAGACAGCCCATACAAGACTCCTATAATGAGGTTAGGCCCCCCACATCCTACGGCCAGAGACGGATGGAAAAGAGGGATTCCTACCCTCCTCTCCCAGAAACTTTAACTAGGATCTTTAGGGTGATGATGGACACGAATAGCGTCACCCTCCCCGATGCTAGGCCTTCACTATCCGGGGCCAGCACAACACGTTATAATATCATCAACTACATGGCCATACCGTAGAACAATGCATTATTTTTTGGGACTTTGTTTATGACCTTAATGATGACAGATACCTTGACTGGGTCATAATCAAAGGCCATCTGAGCCGGGGCAATTCTCAAGCATCCAGGCCACTTGACATATTCACTGACCAATTGCCAGGTCATAACCAAGCCCCCACGTCCAGAGCACACGTGGTAAACATGGTTAGGAGGGGAAGACAACCATCACCAGAGCCAAGCAGCTCGCAAGGTGCCACCGATGACAGCCTATCTGAGGAGTCTAAGGAGGAAGGGGAGGACGAGCCCTTCCACCTGAACCTCGATGATTACGACCTCGATGTACTCTATAGCGAGGAAGAGCATGTAGTTTTTGCCCTACCCGCAGTCATCAACGTTGAGTCCGACGACAACGGACTAGAAAACCTGGGAGAGGAAGAAGAAGAAGAAGAAGAGCCCTTTGAGGAGGTCCCCAAAGGAGCAAGCGAAGGACCCGAACAAGGGGAATGTACGTCAGATGATCTCCATCCGGATGGCAATGGGTCCTCCTAGAGCACTGATATGGTCGACGGCCCCTACCGCCTGATGACCATATCATTTACTGATAAAGACCTCCACAACTCGAGATTGCGAGTCTATCCCCTGCACATCTGTGGGCGGCTTTAGATGTTGCGGCTGAACAACATCTTCGTCGACCCGGGGTCGAGGATGAATATAAGGACCTGCTCCACCTATCAAGGAATACCGAGACGAGGCCGCCCTTTCGTCCAACCAGTGCACTCCACCATTCAAGCGTTCAATCATTCTGGAAAAATAATATGCGGCTCCGGGCTATCTGAGCTAGCTATCGACCCCCTTATCTGCGAGGTGGAATGCTTTGTAGCCGATATCGACACCCGTTACCCGCTAATGCTGGGGTGGCCATGGTTGGATAGCATTCAAGCCATCTGCTCCCCCGACACCAGTGCCTCCGACTGCCGTTCATGGGCCATATACTGACCATCTGGGGAGAGGCATGCCTTCGCTACGAAAATGAAGGTAACTGGGTGCTATACAATATATTTGCACTGACCTTGCACCCAGGTATTGAGCATGTAGGAGACAGCCCATCTGGGTCACCCTACAACAACCACTATCCCTCGGAGGAGACGGCTGGGACCATGAACTCGGTTATTATATATGTGTCACTTTTTTGCCTATTGGTCACATTTGGGTCATTTCTGGCCATTTTTTAATTTTTCATTTTGTCGATCGAAGCCGCTAAAATTTTGACTTTTAGCCATCTGTGTGAGCTTGAGTACTCCGATTGAAAATCTAACTGCATATTATGGATCCTGGTACCATTTTGTACTACCCATAAAAATTTCATCGAAATCCGGTAACGTTTTCAAAATTATGCAGTTCTGAACCATATCTGGGTTTCGCTCGTTACTAGTTTGTTTGGTGGTATAGTAAATGGAATAGTTGGTGGTTATGGTCACCCTAGGTAACCTCACCACTCTTTGCTTAAGGGTTAAGCAAAGCATTGGTTATTGTGGGTGTGTGAGGGTGAGAGTATGCTTATGGTCACCTCCCCCTTTTTCCTTTCTTTTTCCTTCTCTTCACCCACCCATGTAGTGGTGCATTTGGTCTTCCCTTCTTTGCTTCTTTTGCTGGTTGTGTGAGGGAGTGTGTGTGTTAAGTGTGTGTGAGTGGAGAGGGTAGTGAAGGTGAAGGAGAACAAGAAGGTGTTGAAGGAGCCATTGAAGGGGTGTGTGTGTGTATGTATGTTGTTTTGGTTGTTGATTCTTCCTCTCCTTCTCTTCTCTAAAGCTTTTTCCCCTTTTTTCAACTATTTGGAAGGTTGAAGAGGAGCTAGAGGGGCTGTGGTGGTGGTGGTGGTTGTGGTTGTGGTAACCGTGGGTGCACACGGGAGGACCCGAACCTCCCCTTTCCTTTTTTCTCAATTGATAAGCTCTTCCCCTTAGGTTTTTTTTTGTTTTCTTGCTTGGAGGGCTGTTGGGGACGTCATGCATGATAGGTAGTTGGGTTGGGGTGTGTGAGAGGGCAGAGGAGGGGCTAAGACAGGTTCTTTTGCTGGGCTGTCTGCGCCCGTGCGCGCACAAACGTGCGCACAGAGGGTTGCTGGCGCGCGGGCGGATCTGCGGGCGCAGTTGGGGGCGCTGGCGGGCTCATGCGCGTACGCGCGGGTGCACGGGCGTGCACGCGGGCTGCTGGCGGGGTGCGCGGACGCGCGCGACCATGCGCACGCGCGGGGCTGGACGTCTGGGCGCGTGGATTGGCGCACGGCTGGGCACCAGCAGGCGCGGGAGTGCGTGCACGCGTGCGTGCACGTCCGTGTGGCTACCCAAGGGCTCGAGTAGGTGCCAGGGAACTCGGAGGTGCGTGCGTACATGCATACTTGCATGCGTGCAAGCCCGTATGCGTGCATATTTGAGTCTTTGGCATTTTTAGTTAATTTTAAAGTGTTTTTATATAGTTATACTCATCATTTTTGATGCCCTTGTCGTGCAGATCTTGGTGAACAGTCACGCATCGACCCGGGTTGTGGTGAGTGGGTCGATCCAACCCAGTTGGGAGGCGTTCGATGCACGTAGACGTGCATTGCCCTCCCGTCGGGCACCATAACTGCATATTAACTTTACTTGCATGTATATGATATTTGCTTGTCTTGCTATGTTGCATCAATGTTATGTTAGAGATAATATGGTAGGATTATACATGCTAGTGTCATGCATAGGGACCCATGCTTGTCTATGCATCACGTCCACGAGCCACCCGTGGTTGTTTCCCCCTCAAAGCGATCGCCTTCGACCTCGTCATCTTCCTCGGTTTGAAAAGAAAAAAGGAGAAACCAAACCTAGGGTTTCAAAATCAAGAGGAAGAGAAAGGATTGAGATCAAAATGGAGGAAAAGAAGGCAAAGAAATTAAGGTTTTTTGGGTTTGAAACCGAAGAGAAGAAGAAGAAGAGGGAGAGAAACCGTTTTTGAAAAGTGGGAAGAAAGAGGGACTTTATTCGGTTATAAGGGGCCCAGTGATGGGGGGGGCAACCCACGAGTAGCCATCCCCTATCGGGCGGCTAGTTTCAACTAGCCGGCCCACCCTGTTTTCCCATTTTTACTTCAAACCCTTTCCAACCTCTTTTCAGCCCTAGTTCCAAAGTTTTTCTATATCAAACAGCCTTGTATTGGTTTATTTCCAAGCACTACTTGATCAAACACGACTTTCCTAAAGTTTTACCACACTTTCAGTACCATTCAGTTCGAATTTCTTCAGTTCCGGTTCTTTTCCAGCGTTTTTTTCCCTTCGGATGATCCAATCCACCAACTCAAAACACTTTACTTGCTTTCTGTCAGCGATATCCCCTCCTTGCTCAGCTTCCCAAGCACGGGAACGGTAGGCACGAGAAAACTAACGCTGAGCTGCTCTGTGCATGATAGCTAAGAACCCCGACCACGGGTTGGATCACTCACCATTTACTTTTCCCGCCTTCCACCTGGATCATCCTTTTGGTTGAAAATTCTAGTCAAGACTTAGCCTCTGACAGTCAAAATCAACTACCTGAATAGTATTGTTCGTGTTGTCTTAACTCCTTGAAGGTCGGGCCGGCCAAAATAGGGGTCTCTTTCCTTATCATCGGTCGAAGTCTTTCCTCCTTCGCGCAAAGACTCCGTCCGATGAGGGATAATTGTAGATACCCCAATTTTGACCGTACAGAAAGACGAAAATACTTCAAGTAACACTTAGAATCAAACCACATTTGGACATCAAATGGAAAACGAAACTTAGCAAAACAAAATCGGAAACCCTAAACCCTTGGTCCAAACCCTAAAAACCAGGTCCTAACCCTAAACCCATCTAGAGAATCCCAAAACCCTAGAAATCCTAAAGCCCTAGAAACCCTAAGACCCTGGACTGGGGCGGCTAACGCTAACTAGCCGCCCCATATCAGAGGTTAGTTTACACTAGCCGCCCCCCTGGCCGACCCCAAATCGCTTCCCTGGATGGGACATAAAGCAACATTAAATGTTGATCATTGCGGTGAATTGTGGCATTTATCCCCCCCATCTTGACCGGCCCAAACCAAGCAACCGACCCAAACCACCGCTTGTCAGAGATGGTACATTTGGCAGGTCATGATGGGAGCGGTTACCAAAAAGTAGCCGCCCCATTCTGGGCGGCTAGTTTCAACTAGCCGCCCTTCACCTGGTCCCTGACAGAAGAACCAGAGAATTGATGAGGGGTCTAATCAAACACACTATTAGCCAAGCCACTCTATTACCATTGGACATTTCCCTGCCTCTCTTTTACTATAAATAGAGGAGATCCCAAGCCTTTAAATGACATTTAGAATTCCAATTGATAATTCACTCATTTCCCAACCAATAGTTCACATTCCCTTCCACTACTAGAAATCCCTAGAGAGAGAGAGAGTCCCTTTTGTGAGAGAAAAATCCATTCCCTACATAAAAACACCTTCTCATTCCACCCTCCAGAAACTCAGGTTAAACCTAGCTTAGCCTCCGTCCAAAACCAAAACCAGTTTCCTACCGAAGTCCTGCCCAAATCCACCCAGATCGTGGACGGGTAACCCTAGGTAGCCGCCCCCTGCCCGACGGCTGAAACCCACTAGCCGCCCCTTTATCCACACCCCACCTGCACCCCTTTGTCCCAAGACTCCTTTAGTCAAGCCCTGGAAGTAGAATAGGATTACCTGTTTTTCACCTCTATGTACGGTATATCCGTGTCTCAGAGTGGAGACCCCACAAACCCCCCCCCCCCACAAAGGCGATCAAATTCGACCCAACTTTTCATACTTTTCAAAAAAGCAGGTGGCGATCACACACCCCTGTGAATCCTCTTGAGTCGCTGTCGGGCGCCTCAACCAGAAACGACAAAACACCACCCTTCTGAGAGACGATCCATCCGAGCATGCCAAGGCACGCACCGGATCCGAATCCCTGAAGAACCCCCACATACGCCACGCCCCCAAGAATCGGATTCCTCAGCCCCTGAAGAATTCGACACACTGACACCTCCGTGCCCTTTGTGGGCACGCACGCCTCACTCGCTTCAGTCATCGCCCGTCTCCTCTCGAAGCTAGCTACAGCTTCGCCCTTCTGACGTTGCGTGAAGGAACCAAGCCCATACTGCACTGATAGCTGCTCCAACAGGATCCGGTTTAGCGTTCGCTCCCGCTTCATGAACTCCCACTCCCCGATCAACTCCTGGAAGAGCACCTTGTAATCAGCGAGGGTGGCCGCGATCACCACCTCCCCTGAAATTGGAAGACCGGTAATCCGATGAACGTGCTCGAGAGTCGGCATAATAGCACCGGTGGGGAGAATAAAGGTGCAACTCTCTGTATCCCACCTCTGTACCAAAACCTCCACATAAGGATAGTGGACATGTAACGGCTCGATCAGAAAGAAGGAACGAAAGCCCGCTCCATCCACCAAACCCCTCTCCTCCTGGCCCAAGACAGCGTACCACCTTTTCGTTCCATGCCACAAAGCCCGGATGTGGTTCGGCCACTACAAACAAACGAAAGGAACATGGGTTAGTTTAAAAACAGTCGAGAGGTAAGAATCCAAATCTACAAATTCGTTTCTAGAAACCATGCTTAGTAAGATAAATTCACGCACACTAGGTCAAACAAAAGCATGAAAAATATGAGGCTTCATATGAGGATTGACCTTCCACTATTTGCAAAACACTCTTCATATGATCACATATTCTAACCTATTATCCCACTATGGTCGTAACTTGCATACTTTCTTTAATGCTTATATATTTTCCATGAATTCACCCAAGCATATGAAGGAATACTTAGACCCATAAAATGCATCCACTACCTCTTAGTCCATCATGATCAAATACATATGAAAATGCACCTCAAAAATTGTATGCATACAAAACCAGCATGCTATCCATACCACTTGTCTTTCATATATAACAAACATGGATGTACGTATAAAATTGTCCCCTTTCCACAATCCGAACTCATATTCGCATGCTTATTATCCCACTGTCATTAAAATTACAAGCATGCCTATTAAAAGCACATATATATAAATATCACACACTATCACCTATTCATGCTATAACAGAACATATATATAAATAAAAAGCTAGAGGGGTTAAGGAAATACCACGGCCCGTGTGGACCGAGGAGTGTCCGCCTCGGCCTCATCGGGATCGTACATCCCATCATTGTCTCCCTCCTCCTCGTCTTCCTCAAACATGACCTCCTCGGCCTCAGCCTCGACACCACCGGCCTCCATGGCCCCCATGTCTGCACCCTCGGCCTCTCCGGCCCCAACCATAATACCCCCGGTCTCCTCCGTGCCCACCGCACCGGAGGCCAAGACCCCATAGTTCCCCATAGTCCTTCTCACCTCCTCCTCACCCGCCACGCTGGCCTCACCCTCTCCAAGGCCGCCCTCGTCCTCGCCGTAGACCTTGCCCAATATCTCTCAGGACAGCCCCCGAAGAAGCCCCGACATCTCTCCCCGAGCCAACCAACGGTGTCTCCACCATTTGGATCGCCTCCTCCGCGCTCCGACCCATCACTCCCCGACAAGCCCGACCTAGAGACAACCCCTCTCTGCCCTCGGGAAGACCTTAGGCGTTTTATCATCGAAACCGTCTTCTTCTCCTTCGTCATCTCCTCCAGTTTCACAAGAAAAAGGAGAACCCAAAGTTCTTAGGCTTTCGAAATCAAGAAGAATGTGATGACCTAGGGTGAAATCAAACAAATCAAGGTGTTTAAAAACTAGTTCTTTCAGGGAAGAAAAGAGGGAAGAAAGAAAATCATTTTGAAAAGAACGTGGGGAGAGAGAGGGTCCCTTTTCGGTTATAAGGGACCCAGTCGGCCGGCGGCTACTCGCGAGTAACCGCCCCCTCTCGGATGGCTACTTTAGACTAGCCGTCCACCCCCCTTTTTTCCTATTTTTTCCAAAAATCCCAACTTAGCCCCCTCCTTCTCGAAGCAATTTACCTCCAAGTTTTCTAAATTAAACAGCCATGTATTGATTTATTTCCAAGTACTACTTTATCGAACACAGCTTTCCCAAAGTTTTACCACACTTCCAGTGCCATTTCAGTTCGAATTCTTCAGTTCTGGTTCCTTTCCAGAGTTTTTATCCTTTGCATGATCCAATCCACCAACTCAAAACTACTTTACTTGTTATCTATTGGTGAACGGTAGGCACCGGAAAACTGACGCTGGGCTGCTCCACGCACGATAGCTAAAAACCCTGACCGCGGGTTCGATCACTCACCATTTACTTTTCCCGTCTTCCACCTGGATCATCCCTTAGGTTGAAAATTCGAGTCAAGACCTAGCCTCTTACAGTCTAAATCAACTACCTGAATAGTATTGGTCGTGTCATCTTAACTTCTTGAAGGTCAGGCCGGCCAAAATAGGGGTCTCTTTGCTTATCATCGGTCAAAGTCTTTCCTACTTCGCGCAAAGACTCCATCCGATGAGGGACAATTGTAGATACCCCAATTTTGACTGTTCAGAAATACATAAATACTTCAAGTAACACTTAGGAATAAAATGCATTTGGATATCAAATAGAAAACAAATACTCGAAAAAACCCGAACCATAAAATCTCAACACTTAGAGAAACCTAAGACTCTGGAAAGGGGTGGCTAGCCCTAACTAGCTGCCCCATCCTAGGCGGCTAGTTTTCACTAGCCGCCCTCCCTGACCGACCCCAAACCGCTTCACTGGATGGGACGTAAAGCAGCATTTAATGCTGATCATTGCGTTGGTTAGTGCTCTGTAACCGCCCCACCTCGGCCGGTTCAATCCAAGTGAACGACCCAAGCCACCGCTTGTCTAAGATGGGACGTTTAGCAGGTCATGATAGGGGCGGCTATCAGGAAGTAGCCGTCCCTCACTGGGCGGCTAGTTTCAACTAGCCGCTCCGCACCTGGTCTCTGACAGAAGAACATAGAATTAATGGGGGGTCTAATCAAACACACTAATACCCAAATTATTTTATTATCCACTGGACACTCCTCTGCCTCTCTTTTACTATAAATAGAGGGGGTCCAAAGCATTTCTAACACATCCACATCTTGAATTCCCAATTTTCATTCCCACTTGAGATCATTCACACCCACAACCCATTCTACTACTTGAAATCCTTTGAGAGAGAGAGAAAGAGAGATCCATTTGTGAAGAGAAACATATTCCCTACACAAATCCATTCTTCCAATCCACTATCCAAAACCCAAGTTAAACCTGGTTTAATCTCTGCCAAAACGAAAACCTATTCCTACCCAGGTTCTGCCCAAGTCAACCCAGGCCCCGGACAGCTAGCCCTAAGTAGCCGCCCCATACCCGACGGCTCAAACCCAGTAGCCAACCCCTACCTGCACCCCACTTGACCCAAGAGTACTCTAGCCAAGCCAAAAGCATAATAGGATTACCAATTTTTCATCTCTACGTACTGTATATCCGTATTCCAGAGCGGAGACTCTACAAACTCCCCCACGTAGGCAATCAAATCTGACCCAACTTTTCCTGCTTTTCAAAAAAGCAGGTAACGATCACACACCCACCAGAATCCTTTTGAGCCACTGTCGGGCGTCTCAACCAGGAACGAGACCCCATCACCCTTCCGAGAGACGATCCGATCGAGCCCGCCAAGGCGCGCACCTGATCCGAATACCCGAAGAATCCCCACACATGCGAGATTTTCAACACCGACAGAGAGGGTTACAAGTCCTACATGTTACATTTTGTACACTGTTTTGCTCAATATGTACATTGTTACAAGTCCTAACAGAGAAACAAAGAAATTATCAGGAAAAAAGATTCTTGCCTGCTGAAGATCAAAAGCTAGTTAATGAGTTTTTATCATTACTAATCACAAGCATATATAAGTTTTTTCACAGGTTCTTTTAATTTTATGTACTTTATTAAGAATTACTTACATGTATGATGCACGTGTAGGGACCCGTACTTGTGCATTGGAGAAAAGTGGATTAGTGCTTGACAAATACGAAATGTGCTGTTCAAGACAAAACTTGAGGATGACGTGAATGGAATTATTTAAAAAAAGGTAATGTGTATGTTTAATAAGTCATCTAATAACAACTGTTCTTATGATAGGCTTTGGATATATATTTTGATATCCTTTAAGAAGAGCCATATGCCAAAAAATGGTTTTACGTGTGTTCTTATACCCAGGTAAACTCATAAGTGTGTGTCCTACAACTATTTTTCATCTTACTGCCCAAAAAATAATTTTTTTCATTACTGACATCTATTTTTGTTGTTATGATGTGCAGAAGACACTGAAGAACATTCATCCTCTCACAGAAGACTCCATGTCATCTGAAGCTTACATGGGCACTTTGTTTGGATTCTTCAAGGGATGCACCACAGAAATATTGAAGGACATTGACATGGTTCTTATGCCCATCCACTCTGCAGTCAAAGAGTGCCAACATTGGCATCTATTAGTGGTCGATTTTAAAGGCCATCGATTCGTAGAGTACAACTCGATGAGAACTGTTGCTGGGTTTGCAGAAACGACAGATAGAGTGGTGAGTGTACATTGTTATATTTTATTTATTTATGCTGTTAAGTGTGTGCACACTGATACTATGAGATTGTAATGTGTAGGTTCAGTGGCTGAAGATATATTTCAAATTGACTCATTTCATCTCGAATATTGAAGAATGGTCAATCATAAGAGATGATCAATGCCCATAACAATCAAATGGGTAAGTGTTATTCATATATTATCATGATCATGATTAATCTCCCCAACTATGTGATACGATACATTATTATGGTTTTTGTAGGGTTGATTGTGGTATGTCTGTGCTCAAATACGGCGAGCACCTCATCAAATGAACTAACATGTAATTTACTCAAAAAGACATTACAAGATTCCGAGGAGAGTATGGAGTCAAAATGATCAAAAGAGCTAGAGAGAGTGAGGACCGAATTAAGAAAATACAGGAACAGTTTGAAATATATAAACAAATGTAATAGATGTGATGTGATTGTTGTAATTGATGTGATGTGTTCGTTGTAATTGATGTAAATGTTGAAATATTCATAATAGTCTGGATGGTATTTCACAGTTTAAAGGATATGTCATATTTATGTTTGAAATGTGTTTTACAGGTTCTGTATATTACACTATGTACACCGTTATAAACAGTATGTACACTGTTAGACCTGTTACAAGTTCTGTATGTCACATTATCTACACCATTATAAATAGTATGTACACTGTTATTCCTGTTATAGGTTCTGTATGTCACACTATATACACTGTTATAAACAATATGTACACTGTTATACCTGAAGCAGTATGTGAATATCAAGAAAATATATCATTTTAAAAGAAACGTTGATTATTCGTTAATCTTTTAATATAGACAGATATTCATAAGCTTTAATAGAATACATCATTGATAAAAACATATAGATGTTCATAGACTATCAATAGAGTAGTACATCATTGATAAAGAAAGACAGATGTTCAAGAAATTTTCACAAAAATACATTATTCTTCAACGGCCACTGGATTATTGCATGTCTTCATTAGGGCTGCAACTCGGGCGGGTTGGGTTCAGGTTAATCCCAACCCGAACCCAACCTGAATTTTAAACTATTCAACCCTAACCCGAACCCAACCCGAATTGGATTAACCCGACCCCAACCTGATTTTCAACCCGAATTAGACCAACTCGACCAAACCTGAATTTCTAACATGATGCGTAAATTAAATAAATCAACACGACCCAACCCGTAAGATTAACTAGGTTTACCTAAAATTTGGACTACCCATATTAGAAGCTACAAAATGAACGGTCATGATCTTTTTTTAACTATTAGTTTACGGGTTCGGGTTGGGTCGGGTTGTGAGTGAGGCCAACCCGAACCCAACCCAATTTGTGAGTCAACCCGAATTGGCCAACCCGAACCCTATTTGGTCAACCCAACCCATGTTAAAATCGGGTTCAACCCGACCCAAGTTGCAGCCCTAGTCTTCATGTTGTGTCCAAATCCCTTGCACCTCAAACATCGATTGTGGGTTATCGCATCATGATCTTTCTGTGACTCTATCCACTTTTTCTTCTTCCTCCTTGGCCTGATCTTCGTAAATAAAGGATTGATGAATACCCTTTTATCTATCTCCTTAGCTGGTCTCTGAGCGCCCACCAAAGGTAGAATCACATCTGCCAACCTGAATTTTAAACTACTCAACCCTAACCCGACCCAACCCGATTTTCAACCCGAATTGGACCAATCCGAACCCAACCTGAAATTAAATAAACCAACTCGACCCAACCCGACCTAACCCGAATTGGACTAACCCGACCCCAACCTGATTTTCAACCCGAATTAGACCAATTCGACCAAACCCGAATTTCTAACATGATGTGTAAATTAAATAAATCAACACGACCCAACCCGTAAGATTAGCTAGGTTTACCTAAAATTTAGACTACCCATATTAGAAGCTACAAAATGAACGGTCATGATATTTTTTTAAATATTAGTTTACGGGTTCGGGTTGGGTCGGGTTGTGAGTGAGGCCAACCCGAACACAACCCAATTTGTGAGTCAACCCAAATTAGTCAACCCGAGCCCAAACCCGAACCCGATTTGGTCAACCCAACCCATGTTAAAATCGGGTTCAACCCGTCGGGTTCGAGTCAACCCGACCCAAGTTGCAGCCCTAGTCTTCATGTTGTGTCCAAATCCCTTGCACCTCAAACATCGATTGTGGGTTATCGAATCAGGATCTTTCTGCGACTCTATTCTCTTTTTCTTCTTCCTCCTTGGCCTAATCTTCGTAAATGAAGGAATGATGAATACCCTTTTATCTATCTCCTCAGCTGGTCTCTGAGCGCCCACCAAAGGTAGAATCACATCTGCATATGCTTGACAGAATGTATCCGACAGGAAATACGGTGAACAATAATCATTAATGGAGTGGTTTATTTTTCACACTGCAGCACAAGCATGCACACATGACAACCCATTCACCTGCCAACCTCTACATGTGCACATGTGATCATTGAGGTTGACTGCTTCACCTTGTCTCCCACACGCCTCAAAAATATTACCTTCAGAACACAACACTTGCAAGCCATGACATCCGGCTTGATGCTTCTCCAATTTTTTCCTTATTGATGGGCACAAGTAGGTCTCCCACTCGCTAACCTCATTGCGTCTTTTATACATCATCTCCATCATTTGAACCCTTATATGATCAATCATCTGTACTATCGGGAGATTGCGGGCTTCGAGTATTCATGAATTGAAAGACTCGACACAATTTGAGTACAGTTCTCCATATCTTTCCCCTTGAAATAGTGCATTTGTCTAATGGTTTGGATCAGAATCTTCAACCCATTTTGCGGCTTGTTGAGAGAAACATCGCATTTCGGCTATGACTTTCGTGTAATCTTCAATCCTCAGTCCATAAGCTGCATCATCTAGTAGGTGAAGTAATTTTCTTCTAACAGAAATATTGAATTTTTCAGCGATCGTCTCTCTTAAATTCATCTTCAAGTGTCTCAAACAATAAGAATAATACGAGTCTGGAAAGACTGAAGGGACATCTGACATTAAACCCTTACCCCTATCAGAAATGAATGTGATGGTTCGATCTGTAGATACGATCCCTCGTAGGCAAGTTAATGTCCACAACCAATTGTCTTATGTCTCTTGATCCATAACTGAAAATGCTAATGGAAATAAACCGTCATTCCCATTCTTCGCAATAATGGCAAGCAAAATACCTTGGTACTTATATTTTAAGAATGTTCCATCTAAGAACAACATGGGCCTACACCCAGTGTCAAAGCCAGCAATTACAGCACCAAAACTTATAAAAACTCTTCTGAATCTATGATCTTCGGGAGTGCATTCCAACTCCACATAGCTGTCAAGATTCGTATTCATCACCACTGCGGCATACCAACGGAGATGATCAAATGAAAGTGCTTCATCTCCGTGCAAATCCTTGCATGCTACCTCTTTTCCATGCCATGCCTTATGGTAAGGCAAATTGATGCCATAATCTTTAAATACATCATTCACTATATCTCTAGGTCGATATAAAGGAGAGTCTATAAACTTCTTTCTTGTAATCTCACCCACCCATCTTTATTATGCTCTAGAATGACCATTTGTTGATATTCCTCCACCACATGAGTGAACATTGTTCATCATCTTGATTTGAAAGTCAGGGGCCCAACTCTACTCTCGAGCAATGTACTCACTATCCACACGAAGGAATCTTACACTCAACAGTCACTCTAACCTTGTTATTCTTCACGTATAGAAAATTAAATGAATGTGCTATGGCATAATTAGTTAGCTGCATTCAAAAATCCTCAACATCTTCAAATTATTGATTGACTGAATGAATGCAGTTATCCCAAAAATTTGTGAGCATTCCATTTGACGTACTCCCGCAAATGGCTTCCCCTTGGGTGACCATGCTATCGGATGTAGGTGTCGTATTATTGATATTTAAAGGAACTGTATTAGACATCTTGCAATTCATTTTGTCGAGGACATGCATTAGGTATAAAAATATATATAATATTATATTCTTATTTCTTGTGTCAAAATTATATATATGTGTGTGTACACTAATAAAATTCATATGAAATAGCTGTAATTTTTTACCTTATTCTTGCATCACAACCACAGGATTGTTTATCATTCAGAGTAACAGATATCTCGACAACCATGGCCCCACATAAGGGTTTTCAACAGGCCCGAGGCCCGAAAGCCCGGCCCGGGCCCGTAGGGCCGGGCTTGGGCCTGGTTCTGGGGCCCGGGCCCGGCCCGTAGGCCCGTGGAGGGTAATTCAATAAACTAGTAACATGTAATTTTTATTTGAATTGTGGTTGAATTATACAAATTATTAACATTTATGTAGGTGTCAACTTAGTTAAGAACATGTAGTTATTCATTTTTATAAGTAATTAATTCATTTAATATTTTTATTTTGAAATTTCAATTGATATAAATACTTTTTTCAACATTATACTTTAAATTTTGTGTTATTTTAACATTATATACAAATAAACAACGTAAAAAAAAAATAAAATGTTTTGAATTTTGGCCCGTAGGCCCGCCCGTGGGCCCGAATCCAGGCCCAGCCCGTGAGGCCCGTTCAGGCCCGGGCCCGTGGGCAGGGCCTGGGCCCTGTTTTTTTGCCACGGGCCGGGCCGGCCCGTTGCCGACCCCTAGCCCCACACATCTTATGTATGTCGTACATCCTCTCATTAACTTGTCGTTACCAATAGTAACTTTAATCATTTCTTTCCTCGGAACTCTATACTTCAGAATGACTTTCAGCGCATCGAACCCCCATCTTTCCACCAATTCATTGACAATATAAGCATATGTTGATGTTCAGCATATGTTAACCAGCTCTGCATCTCCCATATATGTACAAGCTGCCAGGATTGGTTCCATTATTGAACAATAATAAAGCAATCTGCAAATATGAAAATGCAACTGACATGAATTTGGACTATGTGCATGCTTAGAAAACACACAACATTGTTGGCAGTATACATTATTAAGTTCTCTATGCACACTGTTATTCACACTTTTAGAATCTCATATTTTAAGAACATGCACAATTATATAAATAGTAAAATCTTAAGAATTTCATAAATGTAGAGCATGCACGACTACATAAAATGGACAAGCGCTGCACACTAGACCATATATTGTATCTGTACACTGATAAGTGCACTGTGTACACTATTACACTTTGAAATTCTGAAAACTCACTATTTGTGGAATATTCATATAAACTGTAACGTCCTAGGCTTACACAGCAAAAAATTATCCGCTTTGCCCCTAAGTGGACTCAAAGGTTTAAAACACGTCTTGGTGTGTAAGAGTTGTGCTCACATATAAGCACAGATTATCTCATCCCATTAAGCGATGTAGGACTAAACACCATCACCCTCACCCAATCCATGAGCTTCTTGAGACTTTTGGGCATGGGCCAGGCGTTACAATCTCCCCCCCTAATAGGCCACACGTCCTCGTGTGGGGCCACCCACACCCACCATCGCGTAATGGACATGCTCTGATAATAATTGTATCGCCTCAGGCTTACACAACAAGAAATTGTCCGCTTTGCCCCTAAGTGGACTCATGGGTTTAAAACATGTCTTGGTGTGTAAGAGCTGTGCTCACATATAAACACAGATTATCTCCTCCTATTAAGCGATGTGGGACTAAACACCCTCACCCTAACCCAATACATGGGCCTCTTGAGACTCTTGGGCTTGGGCTTGGGCCAGACATTACATAAATATCTCACATTACAACATCTACAAAGAAGAATACAATATTTCAACAAGATTCACATACATTGGTACCTCAAGAGGGTGAGATCGGGGCTTGAGGGAGGTCGGATTCGCATTCAGGTGGTTGGGGTCACGGGAGGTGGGAGAGGGGTACCGTGGGGGACGCGGGGACGTGAGAGATGATCTGGGGGGCGAGATCGGCACAATGGGGTCTTCTGGAGGTGGTTTGACAGATTTTTGAGTTGCTTGGGGGAGAAAAAGAGAGGTTGGGGGAGAAGGAGAGCTTGAGGGAGAGAGAGAAGTTGGGGGAGATAAGGAAATTAATGTTCACTTGGAGGTAAAAGGGGAAGACAAATGAGTAGAATGGATGGAAGGACCCAAACTAATACAACCAGTAACTTAGGGACCTAAAATAAAGGAGAAAAAGTCAAGGGACCTATTGTTATTACACAGGTGGTCCCAAGGACCTCTAATTAATTTCATCAAAAAAATTCTATATGGTGTATTGAACATTTCAAGTACTTTTAAGATGGATTTTATAAGCTTTGTTGAGCTTGTTTATAAAAGAATTCATTTTTTGGAAAAAAATGATTACAAATTTCATTTTCATAGCTATAAATAGCTAGTAATATAGAGCGTAGATTACTGGATGACATACTCAGTGAAACCGAATTGTACTTTGAAGGACACTAGTAAGAAATCCAAGTAGATCAGTTGTTTATGCTTCTTATCAATATAGAATTTGGACTATTTTTTGGGGAATGACCCCTTGAGGAGAAGAATCTCATGCAGAATGGATTCTTTCCTGGTCCCCATGTATATAATAAAAACTTCCATTATGTTGAATTGAATATTCAAATATTGTGCTCTGCATTAAAGTTGTTTACAAAAGATTTCATTTTTTTGTTGTGATCTTTCTCCATCCAAGGTATGGAAAAAATGTTTCCGAATTTAATTTGGGAAAATGACCTAATAACAGAGTTTTGCCAATTTTGTGACCTAGGCTGATATGAACCAATCATTAAAATGATAATACATCTATCAAAAAATAATATGATGACATGTTCTCTTATGATTGATCTAGATCACTAAAGTGATCGAGACTCACTTACTTACTAGTGTTTTAATGGAAATGGTTGATGTCAACCTATATTCCATTACTGGACTGTCTCTAATATTATCCATAGCTATCAATATAAGAGTGCATATTACTAGAAGTCATTCCAAGTGGAACCCAATTGTACTTAGCATGATCAAGAGATCCAAGTATAATTTACTTGAGAATTAGTTGGTCTTCTGTTTCTTGTCAATGAAGAAATGTATTGTTTGGGAACTGAATATCCCTTGAGAAGAATGTCAGAATGGATTCTTTCTTGGTCCCCACTCCACATTTCTTAGTCAAACCACATGGTTGAGAAAGAACTCCATTGAAATTGGCCTGTTATTATAGCTTTTTACTTGGACTTGTTAGTGTGTGTGATCTTTTTAATGGAAGCTTCTCCCTTGGTTGGAGAGTGTACCTTGAAGGAGATGAGAAGATATTAAAATTATGAGAGCTGTTACACGCAGTCCTGTGGACAGTCCCACAGCCAATGTTATGTCTCTTTCACCTTCTAGCGAGGTATATACCTCAATAAATTTTTTTATCTAAATAATTTTTTCTAACGTTTTTAAAATGAGTTAATTCAATTTGAAATGTAGCAATGTACATTTTTATCAAAGCATATACCATAATAAACAATGTTTACTATTTTTAAAAAAAATTAAAACACGGGGGACTATCCACAAGACTGTCCCTCACATTTTCCTAAAATAATATCATCCCTGTCACCCCCACAGTTATGAGGAAGTTTTTGAATGAAGTGAATCACACCAATTCAGAGAGAGTGCCTATAATCATATAGAGAGGCTTTTATTTTGAACTTGGAGATCTTTCATCAATGCTTTTTTCACAACCAAACTACACAGAAATGCATCATTTCCATTATGATCCCAATGCCCCTTATCAGTACATTACAAATTCAAACATCATTATCATATGAACAAAAAACAGTGTTCTCAAAGTATGTTGAGAATGACTTGAGCTCCATATTGTGGCTGGAGAGTGATGACAGTGTAAGGTGCATGTGTATAAGATGGTGAGAGCTGAAAAGAGAAGTTCTGCAAAATCATACTCAGAGCCATCTTAGCTTCAATCACAGCGAAATTCTGGCCTAGACAGATTCTCGGCCCCCATCCGAATGGTAAGAACGCGTTAGGATCCTTGGATGCCTTTGAAACTCCTTGTGAGAACCTCTCTGGTTTGAACTCTTCGGCATCTTCTCCCCAAAGGTCATGATCGTGATGGAACAGAATTGTCGGTAACATGAGTTCTACACCGGCAGGGAGAGATACCCCTCCCAGCTCGATTTGCTTGTATGTATGTCGGAATAGCACGACTACCGGAGGATACAACCTCATTGCCTCATGCAGTATCATGGTCACCTAAAAATAAAGATCTTTATCCAAACTCGTATTTAAAATTCCCTTATTAGTCATCTTAGCTTTTGAATAAAGCAAAAAAAAAAGAAAAGAAGCTTTTAGTATAAAAAAAAAAACATGTTTTTAGCAAACTAACAAAAATATGCTTCTTGAAAAGCTATTTTCTAAAGCTGCTTCTGGTAAAATCTTTTTTTTTTCTTTTCAATCTCTTTTCCAAACATAGCATTAGGCCGTCTTATTCAATTTTTGTAAAATCAGTTCTTGAAGTGTTAAGAGTCTACTAAACAGACTTTATGAAAAAGCTGGCTGTGAGTAGTCCTTACAAAAAACCAAATTAAGAGTTTGCAAATTGTAACAAGAATAGCCTTAATCATGCATGGATTTATACTCACTATCTTGAGGTGAGACACACTATCGAAATCAGGCACCTTCTTCCCGCATATCTGAAGGACTTCTTCCCTTGCCCTCTCTTGCCAATCTGGATACATTGCCAAGAGAACCATTGTCCATGTTAGCCAAACCGCTGTGGTCTCTTGTCCGGCGAAGTAGAACAGCTTGCATTCCTCGATTATGTCTTCGATTGTCAGTGCATATGTCCTTGTTGGGTTGTTCAAGCTTCCTTGGAGATCATCACAATATGTGGACTGCAAGAGCAGTCCCAATAAGTCATTGCTGTTGGACTCACTATTTGCAACGGCACGCTCCTTTTTACGGATCAAACATGTTAACATGGATTTGATTTCTTTATCGATGCGCATTCTACGCCTGTTCTTTCTTGTTGGAAGGAATCTACATGAGCCATCAAAATAAAAGTATATTAATCAAAAGGTTGCATATATCATTTGCTCACAGGATCAACGCCCTTAAAACACAAGGAAAGACTATGGTCTATGGATGTGAGACAGTTTCCCAAGCCACATGATCACATGCAATCTTACATTTATTACAGTTTCTCTAACAACAAGAACAAAGGAAGATGGTGCATCTAAACACTGTACTGTTGTGATGAAATTTAAAGTACTTAGGAACAATTTCCACCATTAGTCAGACGCACATCAATATCATGTAGTCTTTTGTAAACCAAATGAGGAGGGAAAAAATGAAGAAGAAATATAGAAATGCAGGTGCACCTGAAGCCGGGGACATAAACAGAGCGAGCAGCTTCCAAGACCAGAATCACCTGCTCCTTCTGCAGCTGGAATATCATCTTTCCTTCCTCGTAGTTGCTCCCGAATGCCGTCCGGGAAATCACGTCGCCGGTGAGGTTTTGAAGCTCAGGCCACACATCCAATTCACATGACCCATCACCACCAATCAAGCCCTCCCATCTCTTTATCAACTCTACACAACTAGTTTGAAAAGCTGGCACCATCCCCTACAAATCCAGTTAGGGACAATCATACCTGCAACCACTTTCGTAATCCTAACACGTTCTAACTAAGTTTATTAAAGTTCAAGTATATCTAATTGAACGAATTGAATCTATATCTTTTTACGTTTTCAATATTCGATAGTACTTACTCACTTAACATAATATATACTCTGGTTAAAAAATTTATATGCTTGATGAAGACTAGAAATATGTATGCAGGAGTTATGATGCTCCAATCAAGAGATGGGATCTAGTCAGTGCTGAATTCCACCCGTGGTTGTCAGCTTTTAACACATGTCTAAAATAATCACAGAACTCACATATTTAACATGCCAGATGACACATATTAGTTCCTCCCAAGGGAAGATGAAAACTTACCAATATCATCTTCAAAAAGCCCAAAACACAAAGTCAATGTTTAAAAAGTTTTCTTGAAATATATACTTGACTAATAAAAGTAAGGACAATTAGCAAAAATAGCATTGTTTAAACCAATATTAGCAAAAATAGCACCGGATGAAAAATATTTGCAAAAACTAGCACTGATCAGCACTGACTATTTTTTAAAAATAAAAAATAAACTGGAGGTGCCATATATATATGGCGCCTCCAGTGATTTGTATTTTAAAGGGATGCCGTATATATACGGTGCCTCCTTTGTTTTTTTTTTAGCACTACTTTTTTTTTAATTAAATATTAACGATTAAAATTATTTTATTTGATTAAATTTTAATGGCTGAATTTTTTTTAACATATATTCGGTTGAGAAGAAAGAAAATCATGGAAGATGGTTTTTTTTGTTTAAAATATATCTAGTTGATAGAGATAATTATGGAAAATTTATTTATTTGATTAAATTTAATGGCTCAAGAGAAAATCATAGAAGATTAAATTTACGGATATAGCTTTTAATTTGGTGGAGAAATATATGGAAAAATGTTATTTTTTAGCCACTGAAATTTAATTAAAATTTTTAATTGATAAACAAAATTCATAACAAACACATCTCAACCATTAAAATTTAATTAAATAGTTGATAAAAAATATCAGCTATTAATACAAATCACTAGAGTCGTTATATATATATAGCGCCTCCAGTGTAAAAAAAAAAAACAATGGTTAGCGCTATCGGTGCTAGTTTTTGAAAATATTCCTCATTCGGTGTTATTTTGACTAATATTTGTTTAAATGATGTTATTTTTGTTAATTGCTCAAACGTAGAAGGGGGTGATGTTTAGCAAAGTTTTAAAAACAGACCTTCAACTTCTCCAAGTGAAAAGCAGGGGTGATGAGCCTCCTCCTCCTGACCCAACCCTCCCCTTCGAGAGAGGAGATCCCCATCGTCAACAATTTGATCAGAGGGTTCACCGGAGGCTTCTGGAAGTGCCCAAACTTGTTGGACAACACTTCCTTCACCAGCTCAGCCTCCCAAACCACCACTCTCGGAGTCGTCCCGACCCACACCAGTGACTTCATACCGTGCTTCTGCACCGTCTGATGAACGAAAGGAAGGGCACGTGGCACTATTTGGTGGGTGAGACTTATGGGTCTTGACCAGGAGTCCTTGATGAGCTTGAGTTCCTCCTTCATGTCTCCAAACAAGAGCCTGTATGGGTTGCCTTTGATGCCTTGTTGGTTCAGCTGCTTCTCTAGACATCTGGGTCTCCACCATATTGAGATTGTGACTTTGGCTGCATAGAAGAGTAGCAGAGCTGATGAGATTAATAAGAGGATGTATTGTAGCAGAGACTCCATTTATTTTTTAATGTTTTATAATAAAGTTTGATTGATATTATAAATATATATATATAGGCAGTTTGGATATCTGACGGGCGCCCGCATAAGTGAAAACTGCGGACGGACGAAGGGTCATGATACGGGCGGCTGAGATTCAATCAACAAAATAAAAGGTCCACTGATATTTTACCATTTAAACCTAACCCAACCCCTGAACAACCCTAGATCACCTAACTTAGCCCAACCCATACACTCTCTCTGTCCCCCTCACAAACGCCCATTTTCAGAATACCTTTTAGATATAGGGTTTTTGTTTTCATATTTATTTCAGATCTAGGTTTTTTATTTTTATTTTTTTGGATTTAATATTAGAATGAATGAATGATTTAAAATATAATACTTGAATGTAGTATTATTATTGTATTAGTACATATTGATGAATAACAAAGATTTTTGTATGATTACTTTTATTTAATCCGCCTTACGAGGACCGGATTGAAGTGTTCCAGGTGGTTGAGAGTGGTTCCAGATAAATTGGTTGTTTGTTTGTAGTTGTTCAGAATCTGGTGTTCATACAGGGTTGGCTTGTTTGTCTAGAGTAAATATTGATCATCTTACATTTTATAAGTTCATAGAATTTGAAAAAAAAGTGTTCAATTGTCTCAAGATCCAAACATAGGGTTACATACATAGGCTCCAACTACATTGCTCTTCATTCTTCTGTTGTATCTGATTTTTATTAAGGTGTTATGCTACAAAATTTGCTACATGCAAGAAGAAAATAAATGTTCAATACAACTAGGAAGAAAAACCTCACAAACAAAGTTGTGGGAGGAAAAGAAAATTTTGTTAACGGATGACATGAAATTCCAAGGTCAAAGCTGTTAAATTGATGAAAATAACAAATACATAAATAATTAGGGTACTAGAATTCAGTTACCGCCTCCTATTCAGTCATACCATCAGATAATAAAGACTATTAGTTTAGCTTTCTGTATTGTATGCAACACTCCACATTAAACATTCCGAATATTAACTCCAAATAATTGGGAAATACTATGGAAAGTTGCTATAAGATAAAGGAATTGTAAACGGGAAAAGATACACTAATGAGTATCATAATATTCCTTCCACCATCCTAAACCTCAATGTCCCCATTAAAGTCATTGCTCATCACAAGTCAGCCCATTCTACATTGCTTCCCATATTTCATCCATTTAATCTCTACATCTAAACAAAAGATGATGCTTTTCATAATCAAGGTATGCCATGAAAAAAACTTCATAATAAAATGCATCCATGGAAAACCGACCCTAGGATGCAAATGCAAAATTATAGATAGTTAATAGAAATGACACTGAAATCCATAAATTAAAGAAAAATAGAAAAACTTAAGATATCCAAAGAAACATCAAATACCACTCAACTAAACAGTAAACATCGGCATATCACCATACACCAAAAATTCAAGCATACACAACTGATGGACCTAAAAATAATAACAGAATAATTAAATGGCATAATATATACCCACAATTTCAGGTCATAGTAATATCTAGTGGGGCGGATACAAAACTGAAGACATTTACAATGAAAATTTTGAAAAATAAAATGTTAACCAACATGATCTCATTATCTAATCAGCCAACAGATGGTTGAGAAAGAAGTCAAGAACTCCATTGAAAATTGGCCTGTTATTATAGCTTTTACTTTGGACTTGCTAATGTGTGTGATCTTTTTAATTGAAGCTTCTCACTTGGTTGGTGAGTGCCTTGAAGGAGATGGAAATGAATGATAAAATAATGAGCGATGTGACACGCATTTTTGTGATAGTCTTATAAACAATTTGTTAAAAATGAATTCATTCAATTCAAAATAAAACGATATACACTTTTCATGAAAATATACATTTCATTAGAGAATATTTACTATTTTTTAAAAATTAAAACATTTGAGTTCTGTCGTGAGACTGTCCAGAGGATTGTCCTTAATGTTTTTCTAAAGTTGTCATCCCTGTCACCCCCATTTGGTTGTACAAATAAAGGCCAAACCATGTTTTACTAATTTTATATTAGGTGGCCCGACCCTGCCCGTGAATACTAGGCCCAAGCCCTTGGTCATATTTGACCAACGGGCCTGGGCCGGGTCAGCCTGGGGCAAATAAATAGGCCTGGGCCCTACCCATGGTCCAAATCCTAAACAGGTCTGTTGGGTCGGACCCGGGCTTCGGGCCATGAGCGGCGGCGGGCCTTAGCGGGTAAAAAAAAACAGGGGCGCTGTTACACCAGATCCATTTTCAGTCTCAATTCCATTCCTATATACGTCAATAGATTTCTATCGATGCATATACTCACGCTAACAAGTTATATGTTTTTAAAAAAAATTTACATTTTCTATAAATGCATTAATACAATTCATTGGAGTATATGTTTTATTTTTTATAAAAACATGTACCTCATTAAATTAAATATGTTATTTTTAAAAAGTTCAAAATACATATAGACTGAATGAATTTTTGTGATAGTCTTATAAACAATTTGTTAAAAATGAATTCATTCAATCCAAAATAAAATGATATACACTTTTCATGAAAATATACATTTCATTATAGAATATTTACTATTTTTTAAAATTAAAACATTTGAGTTCTGTCGTGAGACTATCCAGAGGATTGTCATGTTTTTCTGAAGTTATCATCCCTCACCCCCATTTGGTTGTACAAATAAAGGCCAAACCATGTTTTACTAATTTTATATTTAGGTGGCCCGACCCTGCCCGTGAATACTAGGCCCAAGCCCTTGGTCATATTTGACCAACGGGCCTGGGCCGGGTCAGCCTGGGGCAAATAAATAGGCCTGGGCCCTATCCATGGTCCAAATCCAAAACAGGTCTGTCGGGTCAGACCCGCGCTTCGGGCCATGGGCGGCTGCGGGCCTTAACGGGCAAAAAAAAAGGGCGTTGTTACACCAGATCCATTTTCTGTCTCAATTCCATTCTTATATGCGTTAATAGATTTCTATCGACGCATATACTCACGTTAACAAGGTATATGCTTCAAAAAAAAATTTACATTTTCTATAATTACATTAATGCAATTCATTAGAGCATATGTTTTATTTTTTATAAAAGCATGTACCTCATTAGATGAGATGTTATTTTTAAAAAGTTCGAAACACGTGTAGACTAAAACTGAAACTAAAAATAAAGCTGGATGTAACGTTATCCAAAAAATAAAGATAAAAATCCTTTTTTTTTATGCAGGGAGGGGAATCCCCTCCCACTGATACAATTGGGGACACGTGTCTCCCCTCACCTACCATGGATGTGATGTGATAAAAAGTGAATATAATAAAATGTATAGGATCTTGACACAATAATAAAATGTAGATGTTTTGGAGGTGGGGAGGGGGTGCAACTGGAGGACTTCTTATGAGATCTTTTGTCTAAACACGCTTAACTTTATAATTCTGATGGGATCCACATAACACCAGTCCATGAAACACATTTCAATTCCCTGCATGGGTTGGGTCAGCATGAAAAAAAGAAAGTGTAACATTACTTATGATTGATGTTACACTTGGTTTTTTTTTCAGTCGCATATACCTTGTTAAATCTTTCCACTCACAGTAACATAATGTATATTTCATTTAAAAAAAATATTTATAAATGATACCATTTAATTTATTAAAGTATATATACTTCACTTTTATAAAAGTATATCCCTGATGTATATGATTTTAAAAAAATAAAAACATGGGTCAACTATATTTAGGACTGAAAACGTGTTCTAGTGGGATCAAGTGCAACATTTTCCATCACTTGAGCTTATTAATATGGACCAAATTGCTCAAATAGTGGGCCAAGCAATTGAAGTTGCTTGATTATATATTAAAAATGGTTAGAGATCGTCAATCTTCTTGTTATTTTATCGGTCCCAATGTGTTAAATTTGCAAAGGTGTATATTTGTGTGATCAATACATACATTCATAAATATATATACTTTTTTTTGGTGGGTTAAATATATAGACTTGAATATACATTTCTCGAGTATATATTGATTGAACTTAGTATATACTCGATTAGAAAGTATAATTTAAGTAAAAGTTTTCATATCTAAATAAAATGTTTTAAGTAAAAGTATAATTTATTAATTTGTATGATAATATTTGAATTGTTGCAATTTATTTTTATCTAAAATAATTCACTTCTATAGTTTTCATATCTTGATTCTCTATATAAAAGTATTCTTCATTTTTATCATTTTTATTTGTGTTGTGTGGAGAGTTGACCCTTACAAAAAAATTATTTGTTTAAAATAATACATTTTTCAAATCAAATTCAAACTCAAACTCAATATGAAACTGAACAAAACCCGATCGGTTAGGTTCGAGTTGAGCTTCTCAAACCCGAGAGTCGGGTTGAATTGGGTTTGGGTTAGCTTTCTCCAACCTCAGGTTATATTCGGGTTGAGCTCCAACTCGACCCAACCCGCCTGAGTTATACCCCTATTATTTAGGTTAGAACTACATGAATGCCAACATGTATCATTGTATCAACACCCATTACATGCACAAGCCAGGCCCTGGGCAGAGATCACCAAGGCCACTGCCTAGGGCCCCCACCCAGAGAGGGGTCCCCAATCCTGGCTCATACAGTTTAAGCCCATAAAAAAAAATTGACTGCTTAGTTATTAACCATTACTCACCCCAGGGCCCATCCGCTCAAGCCCAACAACATATATTATACATCCCCCAAGTATCCAAAACGCACCCCATCGATTCACATCCCATTAATGTTTTTTTTTAACTGCCCCCATTAAAATCTCTTAAACTCCTTTCCATCAAATCTTTACAAATCTCTCATCCTATCAACAATGTCTACCGTTTCACATCTCCAAACCTCTCTAATGTTTTTCTCTCCCATAATTTCAATTTTTTGTGTTCTCTCTTAAACTCAAAGACATCTTTCTCTCCATCTCTCTCTCTCTACATCTCTCTCTCTCTTAAAGCCCTAAAATTCTTATTGTTGTAGCAGTAAATGGTTGAACAAATAAATCATTCTTTTAAGGTATTTTTAGATTTTTTTCATTCTATTAAGATCCTTTTTTTTTGGTTGCTTTTTAAGTTTTATCTTGAATTGTATTTTTTTTTAGAGCAATCAATGTGCTTTTTTAATTAAGTGCATGATTTTTATTTTAAAGGGATATTTATTAAAAAAAAAAATTTAATGTATATGGGGCCCGTTTTAAAAGTTCTTCTAGGCCCCATTAAAAAAACATTTCTCAGGGCGGGCCTGTACATGGAGCAATGAATAACAAAAAAGCACACTAAATTCAAGGAGAGAACAATCCATTCACTGGCTTAAGCTAGGTATTGCTTGGACCTAACAATCTTACTCGTGGTCTGGGCTGGCCTTTATCTTAGATGGGTTTGGTGGCCGTCCAGGTCCCTCCACCGTGGAAGATGTTCCAATCTAAAAAGATATATATGAAATAATATATGTAATCGATATTCGACGGATATTAAATAAGTATCCGTATTTAATCTAAAATTTTGGATTCAGATACAGATAATTATTCTAAATATCTAAAAATTCAAAATAAATATGAAAATGATTAAAATATCCAAAGATCCGATATCCAAAAAAAATCATACATTAATATTTGAATTATGAAAGATAAATTCAATAATTACCTAGTATAAAATATAAAATTATAAGCATACTCATAAAACATTACATGCTTTAAAGTAAAATAAAAAATAAAAACTCATACTAATCCTATAAATATAAATATATAATTAAATAAATAATAATATAATAATATGTCGAATACATTTATTTTTCGGATTGAATACCATCATTTCCATATCTGATCTGAAATATTTTGTTGAAATTAGAGCAAGGGGACCAGAAGGCCAAGAGACTTAGGGTGCGTTTGGTTGCGCGATTGCGCTGCGATTGCGATTGCAGGAAGCTGCGGTTGCAATCGTGCAACCAAACAGTTTTGTAATCGCAGTTTTAAACCCAGCGATTGCAGGCAAATAGTGTTCAAAAGCTGCGATTTCAAAAAGCTGAGAAAATGAGCTTCCTGCAGAATCAAGTTTGCAATCGCAGATTCCTGCAGAATCAGTTTTGCAATCGTGCAACCAAACGGAGTGAAAAATATTGAAATCTCATTATTCCCATAACAAAAAATTGAATTTTCAAAAATTGAAAAAAAGAAAATGAAGAAAATAACTAATTAAAAAAAATATATAAGGATATCATGTAGAATTTTTAATTGATGACGCACAAAATTTTTTGTTTATTTTATATAAAATTTAAACACATCCAAAATTTATAATTTCATATTTTACATTTTTCAAGCAAGAAATAAAATCAATTAAACCAAATTTCAAATTTTCATCATTGGTTACCTTACTTACCTAGCAAGATGAGAAAACCCTTTAAAATTTATTTATGTAACATTCTTCTTTTGAAATATAAAAATCAAATCAAGAATAAAATTTAAAAAATAATAAACCGAGGAGAAAGGTCCTATTGGTGTAGTTTGTAGTAGTGTTTTAAAACAATAAAAACGAGACACATTTCTATTTGAAGGATAAAATAGATTTAAAAAAAAATAAAACTATGAATTTTTTCAAAATACAAAATGAGGTTTGGGCACGCATGATTTGTTGACGGATAAAAAAGTCTATAATAATTTTTAGGCCTCAATTTCACATGCCCCAAATAAGCCCCATGATGTGGCAATGAGACATTATCTATTATGTCATTTTACTTGATAACTACCTTAACATGTATCCCTATGATTGTGGAGTATCATCAATTCTAAAAATCATGTATTTTTTCACCATTATTTCTTCACCACACATGGTGCCTCTCCTTCTCCTCCTCCTCCTCCCCCTCCATCTCCAGCGAGACCCTCAAACGCCGCCTCTCCGACCTCACTGGCATCCCCGCCTCCTCCTAGCACTTCATCTCCGGAACCCTAGACATCCGCGACGAAACCTTAGTGCCCCCTCCCGATGCCCTCCGACACTCCATCTCCTCCTCTGCCTCCCTGGCAGAAAGGGCGGGTTCGGGTCCCTCCTCCGGGGGGTGGCGACGAAGGCGGGGCAGAAGAAGACGAACAACTTCGATGCGTGCAGGGACATGAGCGGGAGGAGGCTCCGCCACGTCAATGCGGAGAAGAGGCTCGAGGAGTGGAGGGCGGAGGCGGAGGAGCAGAAGCTAGAGAGGATCGCGGAGGTGTTTTTGAAGAAGAAGACGAAGGAGGTGCGGAAGGGGGCCGCGAAGGGGCCCACAGAGAAGTACGTGGAGAAGTATAGGGAGGAACCGGAGAGGTGTGCGGGGGAGGTGGAGGAGGCGGTGAGGGAATCATTTAGGCTGTATGAGGAGCAGAAGCGCAAAGCACTCCCTGTATGAGGAGCAGCAGCGCAATACACAGTCTTTTGTTATTTTTGTTACATTTGAAATGTAACAGTCTTATGCATGTGTGTAGCAGCGGCGACGGTGGTCTCTGTAATGATTAGTTTCTGTTGTTATGGTGGTTTTAATGAGTGTTTCAGCTTCAATGGCTTCGTCTGTTCTTAGCCGTTATAGGGGGACGACGATCTCGGATAACATAAAAGTTCAAGCTCTTGAAACGCGGGTGGTGGTCGTGGTGGTCTCAGACACGGACTCTCCTGGATAACCACAAAAGCGAGGTCTCCATTGGAGACGGAGAATGTGAAGTAAATCGTGAGTCAGGTTAGGTATTGTTTTGTTGTATTTACATTGTTAAAACCGTGTATTGATTAATATTGTTACATTTATAAAATATAACAGTTAATGAATATTGTGATTTAATGTGAAAGAGACACATTTAAGCAATACACAGTTTTTTGTTATTTTGTTACATTTGTCTTGTAAATTTGTATTATTTTTTTGTATTTACATTTGAAATGTAACAGTCTTGTAACGACATAATGTTATATAACATACGAATTCATGGATATTTCAATGATCAATCATATTATTATTCATGACTATTTGGATTACAAGGAGTCTACTACATTCTTTCTCCTCTTTTTTTTGTTTCTACAATATTTTTTAACATGAATGTCATATATTGTTACATTCACATATTTATGTTGTATTTATGCATCACTGTTTCATTTATGCAACATTGTTATATTCTGTTACACAGTTATACAATCATAAGATTGTTACATTTACATTTATACATTACTGTTACATAATATAGCAGTTATAATCATAAAAAAACTGAAACATTTTTTTTGGTTATTTAGATAATTGTGGTATAATTTTGATGAAAAACAATTTAGATAATTTTTGTATAAGTTAGGTAAGTTTTGGTGTAAAATTCATAAGAATTTCAAAATTCAAATTTTGAAACAGGCAAATTTTAGAGTGAGATATATTTTTCAAAATAGCTAAATTTAAAAATAAGAAAATTCAGATTAATGTGACAGATTATAAGAGAAGAAAGGGGGATTTGGGTCAATGAAATCTATTTTTAATGAGGGGCATATCTATATTTTGCCATTTTAATCATTTTCAAAACTCAATAAGCCAACCAATAAGGCAATGACACCTCATGGGGTCTGTGAATGAGGCCTATGAGTTGGGGCCTAGGTATCATCACCCTAAAAAAAGGTATGTTTTGAGTCAGTGATGTTTTGAATTAAGATTATTTAGGTTAACGTGAGACATCCTTAATTAGATAGGTAATATTGCAATTCAGAATTCATTAAAATTTGAGGATTGGGCCCATATGATTTGTTTGGGTGGGTGGGTTGGTTAGACAATGATATTCATTAGAAACTTGAGCGCTGATATACGCAGTCTATTTTGCAGCTCGTTTTGCAGCTTAATACGATATGATAACATAGTATATACTACATTATCATAATGTATTAAGTTCTATCATAATATATGACCCAATTTTTTATTATTTTTTATCATGAAAAAAATATATTGATATATCTTAGTATATATTTTATTTCCTATAACGATATGTACTTCAAATGATGAATATTTGAAGCTGCAATAGGGGTTGCATGTATCTTTTTTCTAAAACTTTGGTGCCCTAGTTAGGATTTTTTTTTATTTTTTAATTTTTATTTGTAGGAGGGGGGAGGTGGGCCACTGGGCATTAACTCATTGACCCATTGTTTGGGGGGCCCGGGCCAGCCCGCCCGCCTTGGGTTCGCCCCCACACATGCGCGCATGTTTCACATGCTTTTTATATGGATAATGTTACATTCAGTTCATTTTTCAGTCATAAATCTAGTTTATAAATGTTTTAAATTTTTAAAAATAATATACCTTATCTATAAAAAAAAATGAAGTACATCAGCTTTTGTATTTTTCATATGAGGTGCATATTTTTATAAAAAAATGAAACATATATTTCATTGAATTAATGAATGCATTTATAGAAAATATAAATTTTTTTTTTAAAACATATAACATACCTAAAGTGAACATATACTTTGATAATTTTTTATTGACGCATATATAATTGGAGATGAGGTTAAATAAAAACCGTGAATAATAACACTCTTTTTATACATTGAAATAATGAAAAGCAGAAAACGAAAACCACAAAGCAACAAAAGATTATAATAAAAAAAAGAGCGCGCGCATGCGCGGTCAGAGTGCAAGGAACAACCTTTGCACCGGGCCCCGCGTCCCACCATCCACGTCCATTCTAGGGGTCCATCTTTCCCTGATCCGTCCTTTCCGCACGAGCACAATATCCACCGTTGGATCACAAAAGTATCGCACGATCACCACCGGACATTGCAATCCGATATCCTGAATCAGAACCCGCCACGTGTCAAAATCACTTTTAAGGGGAGGAATAATCCGACGGCTGACAGCTTATCCTTATTGGACGGACAAGATTTTCCGAGATTTCCCGATTCGTGGGGGCGAGTTGAACGAGTGTCTTAACCGCGGTTGAGGAAAAAATCGTCGGGTTCGAACCCGAGAACGACCACCCCTGGTTAAAATCGGTGGGCATTTCACGTGTATTTTTTCAAAATCGGCCGAGTTATTTTTTTATTTTTTCTCTTTGAATAACTGTGAAAAGTGCCTCCATTTTGCGGCTTCTTCTGTGGTTTGATTATCGGGCTTCGAAAGATCTCGAAAAACTTTCACATACAAAAGGTTCTGGTGGTTTCTCTTTTCTGTAATTCATTGGCGATCTGTCGTTCTTGCTGTGATTTTTTTTTGGAATTTCTGTTGTTCTTGTGATGTTTTGATGCCGAATTTGAAGGTTTTGTTGATTATTTGTGAAAAAGGGGGCCTTTTTTTGGCACATTTTTAAAGTGATATGTGTTTTTATTTTACCATTGCATATTTGCATTTTTATTGTTGGAACTGGATCGTGAACTCAATTTTTTTTTTCTTGGATCATGTTTAAGTAGAAGAAATTAAATTCAGTTTATTTACATGTTGTTTGAGACTGCTTTTCCAGTTGGTAGAACCTGTATTTGCTTACAAATGGATTTGCATATAATTGAATTCTCGTAAGAATTTGATTTCATGATGCTTTGAATTTTAATTGCCTGCGATTTATATCTTATGTTAATTCAATCCTTGCTTGGTTGAGAGTGTTCTGATGTATTTTATATTAGGATGTAATGTTTCAACCCTTGGTATACCTGTCTTAGGATTCTCAGAATTGCATATTATGCTTAGCCTTGGTAGAAGGTTTTTGGGGAGGCTCCTTGTTTCCCCCATCACCATGGGTATGTTTATATGAAATTTGGTGAAACTTTCTCTCATAGATTTACTTATTTGTATTGCAATTAAAAGATATATCTCAACGCTATGCCGTGGATGTCTTCATCTTTTGTTATTTACATCAAGAAGTACGCTTTCGTTGTGGTGTTCATTCGTTTTATTCTGTAAGTCTTGATTTGCCTATTTTTCCCCTTTTGTTACTTGGGATTTTCTTAATGGAAATATTTCTGAGCAAATTGTCTTTTTAGAATCATTGGATCCCTGTAAATCATGAGTTTATGGTTTATATTTCTTTTTAGTTGAATTGTGAAGAATTACAAACTTGACGTTTTTATCTTTAATCCTTTTATTGTGCTTTCTGTGACTTCGTAGGTAAGCTATTTATAGGTTTGTTGGAGGGGACTCTGTTTATGTTATTGGTTATTGTGGCTTTGGAGGTTTGCTAATGACCATTGCAGTCAATTTGAAGAGGTATCAAATAGTGAAACAAGTTGGGGAAATCACAATGATTGTAAGAATCATTGCATGCTACCAATTGATGCAAGTCTGTCAGGTAAAACAACCTAGATATTTATGTGCCTAGATATCGATTACAATAATGCAGTCTTTTTTTGGTTTTACATGATTAAATGAATTCTTCAGTGTCACTCTTCTTTTCCCCTTTTGGCCAAAAAAATTGCACATGCAAGTTTCCATATTATGTGCACATTTCTACATTGCTGTTGTCTTGGATATGTTCTTATATGTATGGTTTTCTGCTTCTTGAAATTTTTTACATGGCATCGTTGATTTTCAAAGTTCTCTAAGACAATGTATATGTGTGTCAGTGTATGTTGTTAATCATCATATGAATGTATTGGTTTAAAGAAAATGAGAATTTACGAGTCTATTCCTTTGTGAGTTTCATCTGATATACATACACTGCATGAGTTGTCATTACATTTATAAATTTCATAGATGTACCCGGTCAGAGGATTTGATGGTTGTTTAATTGTTGATAGAATGATGCTGCTTGTATTTGCTCATTTTGGTTTGCATGTGTGGTTTTAGATGTTAAATCGGTAGTTCATTGTTCTGCTGCAGTTTGTTCATTGTATATGATGTTTTACTCGAAGGATTGTTGTATTATAGTTCTGTGTGTCTAACTGCCTTCATCTCCTTTACTGTTACAGGCTGAGTATTTTCGCCAGCTGCTCAAGCCTGTTACATAGAGTTTCAAAATTAAGCATTTTTTTTTACTACATTAGTTGGGTGAATTAAAATTAGTAAATGGCAAAGATGGTCACAAGCTCTAGGTAAGAGTCACCTGCTATTCAGTAGCCCGGATTTATTAGAATTGTCGCTAAAGAGCCAACAGCCAAAAGCAAAAGTGCACATAAGCATTTAGGCCCTATGCAAAGTGACTCAAGTTTCTATTATGGTGAGGCTGCCCCTTCTAATGGCTATGGAGCTGCCAGTGCCTATAATGCTTTTATGGGAGGTTATAACTGTAACACTTCCATTCCACCCACCGCCAATGCAGCCCCAACTAGCATGAAGCAAGTGGACTTCCTTAGTGGGGTTAATTTTCAAGCTTCTAAGGTCTGCCCCAAGAAGTTCATCATTTTCGACCAGACTGATGAAGGGAATCGGATCATGTTCCACCCAGCTTTTCCTCATAAATTCAATAGTTCCCGATGCTCTGGTGTTGGTGAAAATTATGGCCAAGAGAATGGCAGAGGTTGTGATAGCTGCAAAGATTATGATTCATCATCAACTAAAGAAATAGAGGACTCAGAAGACATTGATGCATTACTGAGCATGGGAGAGGAGTTTGAAGATGAAGATGATGTTCTCAGCACTGGCCGAACTCCAAGCTATAACATGGAAAGCTCTCCTGATACATGTTCCACCGACGAATCCGACCCCAACTGCAAGCCAAAATCAAAATCAGAAAAGCCAAGATTGTCCTTTATCCTCAGGTCGTCCTCTAGAAGCAGCAGCAAGGGCAGTGAGAGGAAGAGGGAGAGGATGAAAAAGATGGTTAATGCACTGAGGGGGATTGTACCTGGCGGAGAGCAAATGGATGCGCCAGCCATACTTGATGAAGCTGTGCGGTACTTGAAATCTCTCAAGGTGGAAGTGAAAAAGCTTGGCATTGAGAACTTCATAAACTGAGTTGCACTTCAGTTAATATGAAGGCATGGTTAGTCTTCAAATAGTTGTTAGTTTGCTTATTGTTCTTAGACTGTCCAGGCAGAAGATGAATTTGTGCTTTTGTAGTAGTGGATGGGGGTTTATTTCCACTCTAGATCTATTTATGCTATGCTATTTAATGTGGTGGTTGGAGGCACTTGATGAATGTATTATGAACCATGACAGTGTTGTGTAATATTAAATCCTTCAATTATGTTGGACACAAAACTTGCTCCTTTTAGTGGATGCCCAGCCGATTTTAAAGAAAGAAGTTGGATATCATTTTGTCTGCCTGTAATGCTGTTCCTTCGGCTTCTTTGTTATGTACTTACAGAGATATAAGAACAAGTTTATCTGGAGATTCATAAAAAAATGTTGGGATTGCTGATCAATATATTGAATTATGACTGGTGAATCTTATTGAAGATCAGTTTGAGGTTTAGATCATACTGTCTTCTTTAATATCATAATATTATGAAGTGTTAGATGGTGAAATGTTGAAAAGCTGATTGACCTGTTGCCTCTGATCAAGTGAGAAACACCTTCATCACTTCCCCTGTTTTCCTTCGCGACGATGACTGCTCAACTAACCCAAGAGAAAGAGACTAGGTTCTTTAGTAAATGCTTTTCCTCCTGAAAAGAAGTCCCATGCTCTATACTTTTTCAAAAGGTTGAGCATCTAAGTAACAATACAGGCTGATGGGGTCCCGCCCACGCTTGACGTAGTGGATAGGGACGCCCCCCCTTTCATGGGGGACACATAATTGAATCCTGCTGCTTGCAGGAAGCAAAAATGGCTATATAGCCCCAATGGGGTAGGTATCGTGGGTTTTAACCCACTGTTTCCTCTGGGCCTTTGTTGGTCCATATTAACTTAGTAGTTTATCGTGTAGTTGGGACTATCGTCTAACATGGGCCTTTGTCGTACCAAAAAAAAAAAAAAACACACAGGCTGATGGGAAATCAACTTGCACTCATTAGTAGCATTTGAAAATGAGTTTTAAAAATATCTTTTTACTTAAATCAGCTTTTGAAAATATTTTTTCAAGAAATACCTAATGATTGTTTTCGTTTTAAAAGTAGGACAACTAGGTTGTTGAGAAGCGAGTTTGGATTACATTACTCATGTAAAAGTAGAATCTCTAAACGCAACTTTATACTTGATTATGTAAAGTAAGATTTTGAGGATAAATTTTTTTATCCATTTTATCATTATTTATATTTGACAAATCCGGATAAGAAATGAGTTACATGTTATCATATCTTTTATGCGGAACTGAAAATATTCTCCATTTTTTATATTCAAAATTGGAATAATTAATTCTTATTTCATCATGATTTTTTTATAACAATAAGTTGTTCTTTCCCCATATCTTGTCACTTATCACATTATATCACCACTTTTTCCCTTACAAAACCAAGTCATACAGAGTGGATTCATTGCATCAATCACATAACTAGGGTGGTTACATTGCATTATCCACATATCTACATGAACCTCAACATGGTAGTATTTCATTTGTTCATGTCTTTTATTGTCTTCTTGTTTTGGTTGCTTTTAGTCCAATAAAAAAGGGTTATGTGATCCTATTGTGAATCTCAACATTTCAGATCGATTCAAAATTATCCATTTCGGACAAGCAAAGAGAGATTATTTAATTGGTTTGTATACTGTCAAATTCAAAGTGCACAATCAATTGGTGTTTCATAATGTGCACAAGTTATTGAGGTTCTCAAGAATACAATTAAAATAAGAGCTAGTGCTGTCTTGCCAACCCTATGAAGTATGCAGTCATCAGTATTATATCTTACATATTCAAATGAAGAATAATTAGAAATTGGTTTAGATTGAGACTTACACCAGATTGAAATGAAACCATTCCTAATCAATCTGATGGCATCATTGACTCTTTTGATTATTTGCTTTGCCTTTCTTGTCTAAGCTCCCCATCACGTTCATCCCCTTACAGTTTATGAAAAAAATAAACATTAATTATTGAAATTCATCACTACCCAATTTGATAATATGATGTAATTCAATCAAATTTATGTTGAAGTTTTGTTACAGTTATATCAAAATGAATTAATATTGAGTAATGCATTAACATCAGATTCACCAGCAATAGTTCTGCTTCATCCATTTCAAGAAACATATTTTGATTGAGATTTGTGAATAGTGCCATTATAATTATAACTTCACTAAAGAAGTACAATCTTAAGGAGCTTCTAAAATCTATCATGGACCTTATGTACACGTAATGTTTCTTTTAAAGTATTTAATTAGGCAAACCAAATTAAAGTCTAATCATGTTCATTTATCCAACCAAAGTCCAAAAAAGTTAACAAAAGTGAAATCATGAGCATAACTGACTTTAAATTTGTTGGAAGAAACGGAGAAAAAATGCGTTCAGCTTACGCATTATCAACTAAATGGATGACTTTTTTCATAATTAATCTGTAGAGATTAGGATTACGTGTGCATGAGATGATTATGTTCAGTTTTTTATGATGGATATAATGCAATAATTTCATTAGTGTAACTTGTTTAGGAGGCAAAATCATTATTTATTTGTATAGGTTGGTCTATATAGCTTTAGCTAGCATTCCTTCATGCATCATTATGCATCTTTCTAAAATGTCACTTGTCTCATTGTTGTTCAACAAACACATATATCATACTATGAAGCTTTAGTTGGTTCCATGTACTTTTAATTCGAGAAAATAATGCTATCTGTTTAATTTGGATAATTTATTACATTCTTTATGATTTGAAAAATTAACCTCTTTGTTACTACCTTCACACCCAACATAAAAAATTTTGCCCATTTTTTTGTTGCTAATAATCAAGAATAAATCTAGGAAAAAAGTTTAATTAAATTTTATCTGTATTTTTATAGTATTTATCACAGATGATTTATGATTGCACATTAGTTATATGAACATAATCCTTGTTGAATATTTTCTATGCACAAACTTTGTGAAGATATAGTTGGCTCTTTATACCTATATTGCAGATAAAAAGAATAAAAAACTCCCAGGCCCACAGGTGCATGTTCTTTTCTTTCATCCACAAGACAATGGTCTTCTTTTAGATGAAAAAGTTTAGGGAGATGCACACACACTAATAGTCTCTAGTGAGGCTTGTTGTACTGTCAGAGAAATGGCAAACATAATGTCTTCTGAATGGATCACATGTAAAGCCTATAAATTGGTTGTTTATAAGAACCTATTAAATTTTGGGGCATTCAAATAATTTGTTAAAATGATACCAAGCTCACTGTAATAATAATGTCATATAAATAGGTCCCAGCAATATTAAGGTCATTCTGTCCAGTTTGATAAATTGTTTCAAGCAAAGAAGAATGGGATAGATATACCTTTTGACTTAATAGTATGAAACTAAAAGTTTGAAGCATAAGACTTTTGGTTCATTTAATCAAATTTTGTGTATTTATCCGTTCTCTTAATTTCTTTACTCTTTTTTTTAATGTTTGATTCTGTTGACCAAAATTATTATTTCTGATTTGATGGTTTTTTTTTTTGAAAAGTTTTCTTTTTCATATATTAGATTTATTGGATTTGATTTATTTACTTTAAGGGGGCTGCAACAGCCGCCCCCAACTTTTAGCTGCATTTCATGACACCTAGAATTATATATCTCCATTTAAAAGGTATATTATGTAATTATGTGCATATATGACTTTAGGGTGGGGAATGAGGCTTAAAATTAGAGCTAGTTAGAATATTATTCTTAATTCAATGGTCATTGAAAAGGTAATAATATTAAATCATGTAATTTAATCAAAGTGACTAACAATATGCAATTGGTTTTACATTTTCTATTATTTTAATAAATCCGCTATGTATTTAGTACTGAAATATATATCCTGAATTATTTGTAAAATGTCTAAAATAAATTAAAATTCATTATTTTAAATATAAATCTGATTTTATTTAACCAGATTGAGAGAGTCAAGTTACACCAATTTGATACAAGTGAGATAGATGAAAAAAAAAATCTGGTTTTGGAGAATGGCTATGATCCAACCTAACTTCAATGGAACCAAGCAGGTCAGCTCATGGAATACCAAATCCAAAAATATTCCATGTTTCAAACTCACCTGTTTATTAATAAATCTGACCAGTTCACAAAAATCCTGGTTAAAATGGATCTCAAATCAAAAGTTTAGCCTCTAAACCAAATAAAAATACTTGCATCTTCTGAGAATTGACTAGTAGTGTGTCATCCATTCTAATACGATAAATAATTTATAACTAGTTCCAATTTTAGTCTAGCTTATTTATTTATAGGGTTTTTTTATTTTTAAGTCCCCATAAACCATATGATTTAATGATCGATCTCTCACTTCTTCATATTTTAGTTTTAGTCCCTATAGTTTTGGTTTTAGTCTCTGGGAGGGATCTATCTCTAAATTATTTGGTTTTCTTTTTAATCCCTGGGAGGGACTAAAACCGAACATATCCATTAAATCTGATGACTAAAACCAAAGTGTGAAGAAGTAAGGGACCAATTTCTAAATAGGTATATTTACAGGAACTTAAAACTAAAAACCCTTATTTATAAGGTTGTCTTCCAAATAAAGATATTACTTATGGACTAGTAGTGTGTCATCCATTCTAATAGGATAAATAATTTATAACCAGTTCTAGCAACACCCTATTGTGAATCTTGTCCACCAAAAATCACATCAGCGTGCAGAAAGAAATTAGTTTTTTTTATTTAACAATCATAATTAAAGATTTACTCTTGTTCTTATTTATAATATACTTACATTTAAGTTGACTCCTAATGAGATATGACTGATTCATTCTCTCGTTCTCTAAATTTAAAGAGATTATTGATTTGAGTTTTTTTTTTTTTGGTATAAAATTATTAATTATTGATTTGAGTTGAGCTTGGATGGGTTGGTGGTGTGAACTGTGATGAAAGTTGACTGAATTTATGGAAGAATCTTGTTTAATAATATGTGCAAATATGTATAGAATTTGTTATTGGGGTTAGTGTGTGTGGGATTTAGACCTGAGAAATCTAAAGTTTAATTAGTGATTAATATGCATACCTTAATGTTTCCTTTTTCTGTATAATTATATTTTAGTCCCACTTTTGTTTTGTTTTAGTTGTTCTACTTTATAATATATAAAAGTTCATTTTATGTTGTGATCGAGTCAATATGAACTAAACCCTTACACATTTGTTCCCATGCCGACCAACTTATTTGGTTTTTGTTTAATATTGTTTGCCACCTACATCATGTAAAATCACTTGTTCCTAATAATAATTATTAAAACTCCTCAATCATATCAAATTAAAATAGAAAAATTTAACTGTAGAATTTTGTCCATTGATGCCCATGCATGTAATTATTATTATTTTTTTGTAAGACCATGCATTAATTATATTGATGTAGATAGAAATACAAATTTATTATAAAAATAAATAAATATTGGAGGAGCACCCAAAGACATGATGTGAGAAGCCTTTGTATTGCAAAAATCCAATCAATTGAGATGTATATTACTAAATTAATATAATATACTTCAAAATAAAAACTATGCACAGTTTACTCTAATTTGCTTACCCTGATAATGATGCAATAATAGATTGTTTTTGTGTCATGCATTGTATTCCCCTTTTCATAGAACAATAATCATAGTGACTACACATTTCACCAAAAAAGGAAATTAAGAAAAAGCAAGACATTGTTTTCTCTAATTCCACCTATCAAATTTAGAGTATGTTCGATCAACTGGTCAACTCTGAATAGCTTATATATATATTGGAATAAATTGAATAGCTTATAATATAATTACACCCTAAGTCAGAGGTGTGCCACATAAATATATAGTATAAATTATTAATACACCTTCCATGGATTATTAAATTTGATGAGTGATTTGGGTCCCTGTATTTTTAAAAAAATAAAAGCTGACTTCCCACTAATATGAGAAATATTTGAAAACCTTCTTTAGTACATCTTTCTTAAAATGGAATTTTTATTTCCTAATCTCTGTAATAAAAAATGTTGATCATCACAATACAATATTTTAATACAATAAAGTTCTCATGGGTCTAACTAAGTTTTGTAGTTTAGTAATTTAACAATGTCATCACCAATGCACTAAATCACGTATATTTTTTTTTCTGGATTAATTAGATGAACATTATAGCGCTTCATTAGATCATTTTCAATTGAACATTAAATCAAGAATTATTTTTTTATGGGGGTGTATATATTAACAAAAAAAAAATTAATGAAAAAATGCAGATGTTGTTGTCCTTGACCATTACAATCATAATCCCCTTGGCATTGTTTTTTTTTTAAAAAAAAATTTTAAAAAAAAGAATTGATGAAGAGGTGTAGATGTTCTATACATCTGAGGTCAGTCTGGTTAATTCCTGTTATTGGAGGGTGTAGACTTTATTGGAGGAAATAATTTCTTCTAATTTGGTAGAGGGAAGTCAAAATTCTCTTCTAGTGCTACTAGATTAGGTAGGTGTAACTTTCCTAACCCTGATTCACAAACAAACTCATATATATATTCATTTGGTAATACCTGTTTTGTGAACATGTAATGCATTAATAAGAAACATTGATGTGTTGCACATGCAAAAGTCTTGTATACCGTCCTATAGTCCATTCACACACACAAGGGTCTCACAAATGAAGAAATGCATTCACAACATGATTCAGGTGACCATGCAACCTGGTCTCTTCTTTTTTTTCTTCTGATTTACAAGAAAGGAAAAGAAATGAAGAACATGTCCTAAAAAATACTTTTTTAATATAGTGACTATGTTCAAATTCATTGTCAAATTATGTACAACATGTATTGCATGTTGGGACTCATCTACCATGCACATAATATACCTAAGATTGCTCAATATAATCTGCAACATAGTCTAATACAATCAGTCAAAGAAACATAACATGTAAGTCAAGAAAGTAGATAAGAACTACTTTCTGAATTACAAATTAAAGTTAGCTTCCAAAATGGAATGATGCATTCATTCATAAAATTAATGATAAACCCTTCAGGTTTAATGCATTAGGTTTTACTTTCAGTGGGCTACATTTCTAAATTCTAAGTGATGCCTCCTCAATGGCAAGCCTAGTCTAACACAATCTATCTGTGATATATAATCCAATATTTTGAGTGATTGGAGGAGAAAACTACACTTTATATAGAGTTTATACTTCTCAATTCAATTACCCATTGTGATTTGTGTTCAAACTGCATAGTGAAACACGAGAAGAAAGACCCTTTTGAAAACCTACAAACCAGAAAAATTGAATCCGATTTTTAGGTGGGTTGAGTTACAAAATTTATCTATATATTCATATTATTCAAGTTCAAGTTGTGTTCGAGTTAACATCTCAGACAACTCAACCAAACCAAACCTGATTATCATAACTTAAGTAGTTATATAATATATGTAGTTTTTAATTTTTGAAAAATTAGTAACAAATTTATTTACTTACATCATGCTTTAAAATATCTTTCCCAGTAAAAGTATCTAGATCTATACGTGTACTAATTGTATCCAACCTGATCGAATCTTGACATGAAATTCAGGATTCTTGGGTAGATTCGGGTTGTCAGTTTTTATCACAGGTTAGTTATTCGGATGAAGGCCACTGGGTTAAAAGTCAAATTCAGATTGGATATGAATTAATTAAACATTCCAACTTCTATTGGATTATGGTTGCCTCTAATCTGAACCCAACGTGTCATAAAGTGCCCTAAAACACACACACACACACACACACAATGAGGAGAAAGAGAGACATAAATGCATAGTTTCTCTTTTGCCCATAAACCATTCCATCCACAGCCCCCTAGGTCTTCCAAAAAAAAAAAAAAAACCCTAGCTAGATCTCCAAACATGAGCAAGACCAAGCATGATACACAATTCCACAATCACATCCTTCTAAAACTCCTCTACCCTCTTCACACATGCATTAGAATGACACAGTGATAAATGTACCAACCTTTATATTAAATGCAATGCATAGCAGAAAAGCATGCAATCCCATATATCTACCCTGTATCCCTTCCAATAAAAACCAGTACTCCCTTCCACTTATTGCTCAAGAAGAAAAAGAAAAAGAAAAAAAAACCCAATTGGTATTTGTGTGAACTCAACAAGAATAACATGAATCCAATGCTTCCCACTAATGGTACAACATACCATACTAATTCCTCAATATTAGTGCATATATGTCAAAATTAACATGCGCAAAATATAAAAAAAATTATACAGGGAGAGAGAGCTAAGTAGTACTCATGGATGATTGGGGAGGAAAGAAGGAACGATGTCTTGTAACAGCCCATAGTCAGGGAAATGGAGCTGCTGATGCTCATGAAGAGATGTCTGTCCCAAGTTCATGTAACCTTGGAAGCCTTGATTGACATTGTTTGTTGTTGTGGTGGTAGTAGTTGTGGCTGTTATAGGGACCTGCATCAGCAGCTCTGCCGCGTTGAATCCTCGCATAGTCGAAAGACGAGGAGGAGGCGCCATCATTGAATGTCCAAGGAGCCCGGTGTTCCCCCGGAGAGTGGCGGGGCTCTGGTGGGTGTGCTGGCCCTCATAGGTGGTGATCACCACCGTTGGATCCTGGAACGAACGTTCGACTCTCTTCTTCACCGTGCACTTCTGGCTTGTGCATCTGTAGTAGCTTCTGCATATGGTCGAGTGGGAGATGTTGGATTCAATATATGAAAATTGATTGATGTGAATGTAGGTGACTAATGAGCTCGATATGGAGATTAGCGTACCTTGGATAGGGGCTGTTCTTGACGGCTTTCTGACCGTACTTCCTCCAACGGTACCCGTCCTCGAGCTGATCGACCTCACTCTTAGTCATGAAGGCGAATCGAGGCTCCCTCTCTCTCTTCTCTCCTTTCTTCCTTGGTTTGTTCCTGTTCAAGAATTGTCACTCATTTAGTGATGGAGAGATACATGAAAATGAAGCTTAAAAATTGAACTAGCTAGACAAATTTTGGTTTCATTTCTTTTTGTGTGAGGACTAATGAGGGTGCAATTCCACTTATGATCAGTTACAAAATTAATTTAATGTTACACTTTTCTACCTCTATTAAGATCTAAAAGTTGCACCAATTTTTTTGTATAATCGGAGAGTTCTAACTATAGAAGATCAAAAAAAAAAAAGTGCAATTGCACCAAAAATTTACATAATTGAAGAGTACTAACTATAAAAGATCCCAAAAAAAACCCTAGATTAATTGAACCAAAAAAATTACATAATTGAAGAGTACTAATATATTTCACCTGATTTTCCCCTTCATTCATCAATCATCAGCCCATTATAAAACCAAATGAAACTAAGAAATTATGATGAGAAGATAGCTAGACACACCTCTTATTACTAGTTCAATTGTCCTTCATCATAACCCTAAAAACATACATATATTTAAAAAAAATTAAAGAATACCAATACCAACTTTCTTACATAAAAGTCATCAACCCATGATCAACCAAGTACAAACATAGGACCAAAAAAATAAATAAATAAACTTACACTGCTTTGATCTTAGACTTCTCCACTCGATCATCACCCCCACCACCCTCCGCCACCGCCACCACCACCACTCGATCCTTCTCAACCCTCCCCGAGTCCTCCTCGTTTGCCGCCTCCGTCGAGGATGACGACACCGAAGAATTCTGCGTGGTCGTCCCACCCCCACCACCACCACCATCGACGCTCTTCATCTTCTTCTCATCCGCTTGTGGCATCGCCTCCGAGAGATCAAAGGCCCTGGCAAGCGCACCGTAGTCAACGACCGTCCCCCGCAAACAGTCGGTGAAGCTTGAGGTGTAACTAGAGAGCTCATCCAGCCCATACAGATCCATCGCCACAGGTGGTTGGTGATCATGGTTGGGATGGATGAGGCCGAAGTCGAACTGCCTCGGAATCCGTGCAGGGTGGAGATCTTGGTCTCTGTTATCAGACATGAAGATTGGTGGATACGTAGAGGAGACAAAGTGAGAAAGGGTTTGTGTTTGTGTTTTTATGTGTGAATGAAATGGCGTGTGAAGACTTTTGTTGTGTGAGAGTGGGCTTTTGATGTTGGGTTGTGGTTTCTTTTATTATTGTATTTTTTGTTTTGTATTGAATGGTCGACGCGCGCGCACACACACATGGGGAGGAGTCAGGTGGTGTGACCGACTACAGCCGGTCAAATCATTGAAAAAGGTGGTCAAATTTTCAAACTTTATCTTTTGGATTGGGGAAATTCGGCTGAAAACTTGACTTGGCCATTACCGGCGTTGGTGGTCCCCAGTGGTAAAAAAAACTTTTATATAGGCACGCGTCTTTGATAAGATTTTCTTCAATAATTTGATGTCCGGGTGTGTTTGATTGAGAAATTATAAAAGTGATTATGCAAGAATCTGGATTTTAAAATTAATTCTATAGGAAGCTTACTCCACCAGCTTTTAAAAATGGTGTTTTATTTGTATGAAAAACTGTTTACAAGGGAGAGCTGCTCTAGTAAAAACTGTTTGGTTGCATGATTGCATAAACAGTTTTCTACAAACGCAAAAACTGAATAATCACAAAACTAAATGCACCCTAAGTATTAGTAGACGTGAAAGGATTCTCATGCTGGCGTGAATTTTTTGAGGTTGTCCGATCCGATGGACCCGTGATCATGGCCGCACCGACCGCACGACCGCATGTAATCGGCTCAATATATATATATATATATATATATATATATATATATATATATATATATATGAAAATGATTGCGTGCGGCGAACGGCAGGTGCGGCCGCGACGTGGGCCGTTCGATCGCGGGTCCATCGCATCCAACGGTCGACGTGAATCGCACCCGACCGTCCGGTGCGATGGACCCGTGATCGACGGCCCACGATCGCTGCCGCACCCGCCGTTCGCCGCACGCAATCACGTCCCTATATATATATATATATATATATATATATATATATATATATAGTGATACGATTAAGTGCGGTGTGCGGTCGGTGCGGTGTGCGACGTGAGCCGTTCGATCGCGGGTCTATCGCATCCAACGGTCGACGTGAATCGCACCCGACCGTCCAATGCGATGGACCCGTGATTAACGGCCCGTGACCGCACACCGCACCTAATCGTAACTCTATATATATATATATATATATATATATATATATATATATATATATATATATATATGGAGTCGATTACATGCGGTCGGTGCGGCCGCGATCACGGGCCGTCGATCACGGGTCCATCGCATCGGACGGTCGGGTGCGAATCATGTCGACCGTTGGATGCGATGGACCCGCGCTCGGACGGCCTACGATCGCGACCGCATGACCGCACCTCATCGGTCGCGTGTATATATATATATATATATATATATATATATATATATATATATATATATATATATATATATATATATATAACTCGAACACAATTACCTACACATAAAACAATTTAAGAACTGGGATCTTCTCTTAGTAGGGGCAGCTAGCTGCCTAGACCCCTAAGATTAGGATTATAATGCATGGTAGATAATTAATTAATGAAGTTTAGTATTGCTAGCTAGATTATAAATTCAGCTAAAGAAGGCATAGGCGATACATACGGAGGTCATATTTTTAATTAATTTGTTAGCTATGTGATCATCTCACTATTCTTCAACAACTTATGCAGTGTGGATATATAAATAATTGTCTTGATCTGATTTAACAGAATCCAAAGAACTTATATTTTTCAAAATAAAACTGCATTAATTAGTTCAAATCTTTCTGTGTTTCAAATTGTTTTGTAATTATTCTCTGCAACATAAAGTTTCACAAGTTCTGGTCATTCATTAGAGATATATATTGTTGTAAAATGGTATACAGAGTAGACAAATTATTATCACTGAAAAGAATGCGTACTTACTACGCATTCCAAAGCCTGATAAAAGTTGTTCATTTCGGTCACAATTCAGTTCAACTTCCAACATCCTTTCAACTCATTCCAAGTCAAAATTATTAACATTTTTTTTTTTGACACAAACTATATCAGAAAATTATATGAATTTGACGAAGGAGGACGAGTATTATGTACTCTAATACGTAATCCAAGTCTATACGCGGTTGGACTTGTGACCTAATTAAATAAACATTCTACAACATGTTTTTAAAAATGTTAGATTGAGTCAACTGAAACTCAGAGTATGCATTTTTTTAAAAAATATTAAAGATCATCCAATGAGGTTTATATTTTAATAAAAAGCGTGAATCGTTCTATTTTGAGTTGAATAAACTTATTTTTTGTAAGTGTATGAAAAACTTTAACGAAGTATATATATCGTTTAACATGGTATATGCTTCATGGATTTCTAACGAGATATATAAAACTGTATGTTAGATTGTAAAAAAA